>OU342746.1:196687575-196995521 GCA_910589775.1 Avena eriantha
GAGACGATGAGGGGGTCGAGCACCATGGCGTAGCCCCCAGGAGTCGGTAGATGCTCAGGCTGATCCGCCCGGATCTAGGTGATAGGGGTTTCCGACCAGTTCAGATACTGGGGGAACGGAGAGGCGATGGTGTTGACCTCCTTGGAGCGTCGTCTGCGGCTGTGCTTGTCGTCCTGCTCCGTCTCGAAAATGTGGTAGGCGGCGTGCGGCTGGGGGTAGCCGTTGTTGTTGCCGCCGTTGCCATCATTGCCGGCTCCCCTAGCCGGTGGTGGAGGTCCGCCCGGTGGTGGAGGCGGCGGACGCGGCTGATTGCCCTGGTCCTTTAGCTGGCGAGTCCAGCGGCAGTTCCGGGTGGTGTGTGTAGCCGGCTTGAAGGGACCGCTATGCCACTTGCACGGGCCATCCAACATCTGGTCGAAGGTGAGCCGTGGCTTCTGCCTTCTTGCTTCGTTAGCCGGGGCGTCGGGCGCGCCCTCCACAGCATTGACTTGCCGCCCGTGGTAGCGAGGCTTCTGCTGTACGGCCTGGCGGTCCCCATGGAACCGGTTGTCGTTGCCGTGGCGTCTAGAGGGTCCGGCTTCTCCAGCCGGATTGCTGGGTCGGTCGCGAGCCGGCTCCGTGGGAGTCGGTCGTCCGTCCATGTTTACTCGGAGGGGCTTCTTCATGGCGGCATCTGCCGTGGCGTACTGGTCCGCAACCGTCATGAGCTCCGCCATGGTCTTTGGCTCGTCACATAGTAGCCGGTGGCGAAGCATGATGCCCTCGCGGCAACCCTCGATGAAGAAGCCGATGGCTTGGCTCTCTAGGATGCCCTCGCAAGTGTTGCGCAGCTCTGTCCACTTGGTGAGGTACTCGCGGTCGGTCTCGTGGTTGCCCTGGACGCACAAGGCCAGGTCGCGCGGGCGCCCTGGGCGCTTGTACGTGCCGTTGATGTTGCGGACGAACACCTTCTCAAAGTCAGGCCAGGCGTTGATGCTGTTGGGCGCGAGGCTATTGAGCCATGTCCTCGCTGACCCAGTTAGCATCAGGGGGATGTAGCGCACGGCTGTGCGCTTGTTCCCGTGGGCGATGCCGACTGCCGTAGCGTAGTCGGTCAGCCAATCCTCCGGCTTCATGCTGTTGTCGTACTTGGGGGTGTCCCTGGGCAGGGAGAATTTATCCGGAAACAGCTCGTTCCAGATACGGGGTCCGAACCAAACCAGACCGGTAGAATCTTCGTCCTCCGTGACACGCGCTTGAGCGAGGAGCTCGATGCGGTCGCAGGCATCCGGGCGATCCGGGTTGGGCGCTCCCACCCGGCCCGAGAGACAGGAACCGGCTGGTCTGGGCGCTCCGGCTGGCGGAGGGGGAGGTGGCGGGTTGCTGTTCACCGTCTGCTCCTGGCGCGACTGGCCCCTGTTACCGGAGCTGCGGCGCCTGCTGCGGGCCTTGGGCGGCTGAGGGGAGGACGCCTGCTGGGTGTCACGCGGCGCGCCCCTGCTGTTGGCCGGTAGCTCGCTCCTCCTGGAGTAGCTAAGGTCCTCCTGCACCTGCCGGTTGGCGCCAGCCTGCTCGTCCGCGACGCGGAGGAGCTCCTGCACGCGGGCTTGCTGGTGGGCTCGCTCCTCGCCCTCTAGGCTGGGCAGTTCCTCTGCCGCGGCTCGCGCCGCGCGCAAGTTCTTGATGGGCGTGCTGTAGGTGGGTTGTGCGAGGGCGGGCACGGGATCCGGTTCCCCGTCCTTTTCCAACCTACCGCCAAGCTCGCCGCCCCGTCGCCGTACCTGGTCGCGCCGGCTCGGCTCCGCAGTAGCAGGAGTGAGGTCGTGCGTGCGGTCGTACTCGCGTCGGGCGATCTCGAGCTGCTTACGGGCTGCAGCTAGCTCCATGGCCTCATGGAGGAGGATCTGTCTCTCCATGCTGAAGTTGGCCTCCGCCTCCTCCGGGTTATCCCCGAGGTTAACCGGCGTCAGGAGCCGGTCAATGGCATCCTCCACCGGGTTCCGGGGCTGCGGGGGAGCAAAAGTTCCGACCTCGTCCGCGCCTCGCTCCCGCGGCTGGCGGGGATGGGAGCTGGAACCGGCCATCATGACCTCTGTGCCGCGAGGTGCGGCAGAGGCGCTGCCGTCTGGGCACGGCAGCTCCGCGACAGAGACGATTTCCCTAGGGAAACGTTCCAGGATGGTGGCGACGTAAATGGAGAGGTCGCCGAATAGCAGAATGGTGCCGTTCGCCGGGAAGGAGGTTTCGGCGAAGCAGGAAGCGTTGTCGATGACGCAGTCGAATCTGCCGAGCGTGAGCACCAGGCTGGAGGCCACGCGCTCATCGGCTGAAGTGCGGAGTCCCGTGCGGAACGTGACTCCGGTCGAAGCCATCTAGCCCCACGGTGGGTGCCAACTGTCGTTGTATTGGGAACAGCAGTACCTGAGGAGGTTAGATAGAGGTGTGGGACTAGCAGGGAAGCTATCGACGGCGTCCGCAGGCGGGATTGGATACAAGCGAGCGTAGCGGGACGCAAGAAGTACCCAGGTTCGGGGCCCTCGTGATGAGGTAAAGCCCCTACTCCTACCGGATCTGACTATGTGGAGTATACGAACTACAAGTGCTCCCCGAGTTGTATTCTCTAGCTACTGCCTTAAATGCAATGAGACCAACCCTTTCTACTGAGGCCTCGCCTCTCCTTATATAGGCAGAGAGGCAAAGGTCTCACTGACCAGTCCGACTGGCGGGCTAGATAGGCGGGTCCCAGCCGACTAGTCATCCACAGTGTCCGGTATGGCTTGTCCTGTCGGAGTACGAGCGGTATGGCTGTCATAGCCACAGTGGATGCCGTGCGAGCCTGTTGTCAGCACCGGCCACTGTTCCTGCGTCACCCGCGCAAAGTCTTCGGTATGGCCGGGTAGTTGCCAGTCTTGTCACCGCACAGGGAGTATCGTGCACTGATACACACGTCGCCCTGTCCCATTGATTGAGTCCGGCTATGTAGCCGTATCCGGCTGCCTCCTGCTGATCCGGCTACCAGGGGATAGCCAGCCTGTCTTGCCTTGTCCGGCTGCATCTGGTCAGCCGGACGTGCTCCGACTGTCTTGTTTCTTATTCGGTTGGGATACCCGGGGATCATCCCCCTGACATATGATCTCTGCCTAGTGGAGGTGGTAGGTGGGTTTTGTGGGCGTAGAATGAGAGAGAAACTGATAGGAGAGGGGGTCAGGTTCATTATATAGAAGGGAGAGGTGGTGCATGGTGAGCTTGGTCCATTTTGGGTAGATGGGAGGGAGAGAGGGCACTGGTTCGCCAAGGAACATGGTGGAGAGGTTTGTGGGGGCAGGGGATGGTACATGTACAGACCTAGTGGCCCAAGGCAGAGAGAAATGAGGTAGGCATGGCTCTCCATGCATTTTTTGTCAAAGAGAGGAAATGGAGCGGGAGGTAGGTAGGAGGATCTAGGGCATTAGCCAGATGTGGTAAAGGGGTGAGGTGGGGTCCTAAGCGCATGCCTTTGAATCTTGGACGTTGAGGTCTTAGTTGGCACAGATCATGGACTAGGCTTATCTGCAGTACATGCCTAAATCCACTCACCACTGACAAAGGGTTTACCTTACATCGTCTTCTATAAGTAGCTTGAAAAGCCATGTCCCCCGTAGGGCAGTATTTTTAATGTTGAGGTCATCTATACCTATACCCCCTTGGTCTTTGGGAGGGAAAACCATACTCCATTTGTCTAGTCGTTATTTTTTCTCGGTATTCCCTTTCCAAAATAATCTCGATGGGAAATAATCTAATCTATGTAACACTCCTTTAGAAAGATGGAAGAATGAAATCATATATAGTACCATATTACTTAGAACTAAATTTATGTGAACCAATATTCTTCCCAGTGATAGAAATTGTTTACCGACTACTTAACCTTTTTGGTACTCTCTCCTTGCTGTGTTTCCATTCAGCATTTTTAAGTCTTCGATAATGCATTGGAATCCCCAAATAGCTAATCAGGAATTGGGCTTACACATAGCCAAAAAATTTCATCATACTGGTGGGCTCCACACTATGCCTCGCCAAAAAGCTTCACTCTTGTGGAAATTTATCTTAAGACCTGAAAGTTGTTCAAAAGCTGACAAAATTAATTTTAGGCTCTCACTATTTTGATGTAATGTTATATAAATAAAATTATATTGTCGGCATACCAAAGGATAGGAAGTCCAACATCCACTATATGAGGAAGTACCTATTAATTTGTCCATAAACTTTTGCATGCTCAATCATGAAAACAAGTATATCATTCACCATATTAAATAGTAGAGGCAATGATGAGTCACCTTATCTTAGTCCTTATTGTTTGCGAGTACCTACCAATGTCATCATTGACTTTCATGGTTGCACTAGCTCTAGACACGAAACTATGGAGAGGACGCGACTCTACAGAGAAATCTGTCATTTTGATAGTCTATTGGAGGAAAAACCTATACTTTTTCAAAGTCAATTTTTAAAATTACCTGATCCAACTTATGACGTAGTATGTGGAATGTTTCATGTAGGATGAAAACTCTACCTAGGATGTTTATTCCTTGCATAAATGCATGCTATGTGGAACAAACCACATGGTCAGCCACCAAGTTTAGCCCAATATCGCGGTGTTGTGAATAGTTTTAAACTAATGTTAAGAAGGCAGATTGGTCTATATTGTTGGATCCCCTTTGCCTCATTAATCTTAGGTAATAAAATTATCCCATCGAAATTCAGGAAAAATAGTTCTAGTTATCCAGCATGAAGGAAGGCGAAAGCCATTCAGACCTAGTTGTCCAGCATGAAGAAAGGCGAAAGCCATTTAAGTGAAATAGTTCTAGAAGGTCCGATTTAAGGACGTCCAGAAGTTCTTGTAGAACTCAGCTAGAAAGCCATTCATACCTAGGGCCTTGGTGTGTTCTATTTGGAAAAGCATCTTCTTAACTTCCTCTTCTATATAAGGAGCTATAAAAAGGTTATTTTCTTCAACCAAAACCTGGGGAATATCATCTATTCGGGACTCATCCATCGAGATGTTGCCTTATTCTGGGGCTCTAAACATATTGTGTTGTATTTTGTAATGTAAGATTTTAGTTTCTCATGCCCCTCAATCGTGCCCTAATGTTAAACAAGAGAATGAATAAGTTTCTTCTGTTGTCTACTATTGGCGTCACCATGGAAGTATCTTGTATTTGAATCTATTTATGGGATAGACTGGAACTTTGATCACTAGTACCACTTGAGCTCCTCTTCTCGTAGAAGTCAATTATATGTGCATTTGATTGGCTTCTGAGATCAATTTCTTGTATAGATAATGCACGAACCTCCAACAAAGCCGGTCGTATGCCTTTCACATACACATAGGAATTTGCGTATAGCGTGTATTTTATTACTCCACGGTTGGATTGGGGTGTGCTCAATTATTAATTTCTCCTGAACCTTCTTAACCATATCATGGAAGCCATCACAATGCAACCAACCAAGTTCAAACTTGAATTGGCATCTAGACCATGGTTTTGGCGAAATAGTAGTCAAAAGGGATGAGTGCATTGATCGTACGGGACCTCAATACATTCTAGTGCGCACAGTTACCATAGAGCATCTAGATTCCCATTCATTATCCATAAAATCGCGGTTAGTTTCTGGTATGTTGGCTCTGGAAAAGTGCTCTCCTAAGTGAACCGTTTTCCAGTTATGGATACCTCCCATAAGTTAAGGCTATCAATAACAACGTTTAATAGGAAAGACCAATGATTATGAAACCTACAACGATTTTTTTCGTGAGAGAATCTTGGCAAATTAAAATCTCCTCCTAGGGTATGGATTATCTTCTGCCAGATTTATCAACTCACGAAGAAAGATGACTTTAAACTCCTTATGGCCTGCTCCATACATTCTATGTGAATGTGATCGAACAACTTGATTTGTGGGTAAACTCAGTGATCAAATCTATCGGTTACTAGAGAGCGCAAATAATATATTAAGTTTGGCTATTGCATGCTAGTGCAATTTCTTAGTTAAAAGATATTAAACACCCAATTTAAGTTAATAGAACCCCATATGACCGGAGTTTACATGGTGCTAAAGAAAGCATCTTGCATGAAGAAGAAAAATAATCAAACAGAAGATAAACTAGAGGCGTCACTTGAAAATGCTCTAGAGCCGCAGCAATCGCTTGATCAAAGTAGGAGTGGAAGCAAGATCTTGATGTTGGAGAAGACAAGATGCCGGAGGAGTCCTGTCCTCAACATTGAAGCAGATATCTGATAGGATGTTGTGTGCTATATCTTTTTATGTTGAGCAGTCAATATTGAAGCAGTCTAGGTCTAACGTTGTTCGACGGTAGTGATTTGCCAGATCTGTGGTTTGACAGTCGAGCTTTGCCGGATCTGCTAACACTAGTAGAAAACGGACCTTTGGTCCAGAGCATTAGTCCCGGTTCTAGTACAAACCAGGACTAATGCCCTGGTCCCAATGGCTAGAAATGGCCGCAGGGCCCAGAAAACATTAGTCCTGGTTCATAGGGGACCTTTAGTCCCGGTTCATTTAACAAACTGGGACTAAAGGGTCTGGCGCTGGAAAGGAGTGGATGTGTGGACCTTTAGTCCCGGTTTTTTAAACAAACTGGGACTAAAGGGATCGACTATATCTTCTTCCTCTCCCCTGCCCGAGCCATTTCAAGCTCACACAAGCATCTCCCTCAAATTTCTTCCTTCAAGCTCGAGTTCTTGCCGATTTTTCTCAAGATTTGTGAATATTGTTTGGCTCCACATCTATCTAAGGGTCCTAAGAGGTTAGCAACTTCATCCTTTCATATTGCATTGCTAGTTTTACCTCATTTCATGCTCTAGAAATGGAGGGATTTGTGTGGACTCTATCTCTATATATCTGGTTAATTTGGCACATATAGTCCTCGGAGTTCATTTGATTCATCGAAGCACAGAGATACATGAGTTCATCCTATCTATATATCTTGGTTTGGAACATAGTCTCGAAATTCAGGCAATTCACAGATGCATCATGCCACCGTCGACGAACAAAATATCCTTCTTCTTCTACCTGCCGTCAAAAAATCCATTGCAACAAAAATAAGAACCAAAACTATGAAGGCATACATATATATAGTGGCGCCCTAGCATTTTAATCATCGACTGTTTGAGAAAACCAAAAACATGAACATGTCGGGGAGCAACCAAATTAAATTAGGGAGTGCCTCTATGGCGAGCTCCTCGAAGATGTCTGAGGACGATATCCTAAGACATCTTCGAGAAGCTCTGCTGTAGTGGTGTCCCTGCTCTCGCACACCATATTTCAGTTTATATCTTCTCTAGCTAGATCAGTATGCTGGTGGAGCTAACTAATTTCACATATTAGGGAGTGCCTCTACGGTGAGCTCCTCGAAGATGTCTGAGGACGAGGTCCTAAGACATCTTTGAGAAGCTCCGCTGTAGTGGTGTCCCTGGTCTCGCACACCATCTTGCAGTTCTTCACAAGAATGCATACCTATTTATACATTAAGCACAACATAGTGTCAGGCACTAAAGACATAATGTCGACACTCACCCCTGGCATAGTGCTGCCACCCACCCAAAATAGTGTTGTCATTTACTGGCTTAGTGCTGCCCACTAAGGACATAGTGTTGACATGTTGTCACCACATCCACATTTAGTCCCGGTTGGTGCCTCCAACCGGGACTAAAGGTTCATCATATCTTTAGTCCCGGTTATTGGCTTTAAATTTTTTTAGACCAATTACTAATTTTATCATCATGATTCTATTTGATGTACTTAATTATATAATGCAGATGAGCCTATAATGGATGTACGCTGACCGACTCTCTAGCGAGTTCATTAAAGGCGTGCATTCTTTTCTCCTTGTGGCCGAGGCAAACAAGCGGAATAGTTTTATGTCTTATCCATGTGGTGTCTGTCGAAATCATAAGGCATACTCTTCCTCAAGTGTCCTACACAGCCACCTGTTTCGGTCTGGTTTCATGACCGGCTATAATTGTTGGACCAAGCATGGAGAAAGAGGGGTCATGATGGAAGACAACAAAGAAGAGAATGGTAAGAACTACCCTACTATGTCCCATGAATACGATGGTACTACAATGGAAGACAATGATGAAGAAGAAGATGAAGAACAGGCATCCAATCTGCCTGATGATGATCTTAGTCGGGCCATTGCCGATTCAAAGGAAGAATGCATAACTGAAAGGGAGAGGTTGAAGTTCAAGCAGATGTTAGAGGATCACAACAAATTGTTGTACCCAAATTGTGAAGATGGGCACAAAAAACTAGGTAGCACACTAGAATTGCTGCAATGGAAGGAAGAGAACGGTGTGACTGACAAAGGATTTGAAAAGTTGCTGAAAATAATGAAGAAGTTGCTTCCAAAGGATAACGAACTGCCCGCTAGTATCTACAAAGAAAAGAAGGTTGTCTGCCCTCTAGGATTAGAGGTGCAGAAGAGACATGCATGCATTAATGACTGCATCCTCTACCGCGGCGAGGAGTATGAGAATTTGGATGCATGCCCAGTATGCACTGCATTGCGGTATAATATAAGACGAGATGACCCTGGTGATGTTGACGGCTGATGACCCACAAGTATAGGGGGTGTATCGTAGTATTTTCTAGGGAAGTGAAACCCAATTTATTGATTCGACACAAGGGGCACCAAATAATATTTATAAGCCTTAACAACTGAGTTGTCAATTCAGATGCACCTGGAAACAATCTTGCTCACAGCAGTTTATCAGTAGCAACAGTTTTGTAGTAGCAATAGTAAAGTAATAGCAGTAGTAAAAGTAAAGACAGTAGTAACAATTGCAGCAAACAGTAGGATTCGAGCGTCGTAGGCATAAGGATGGATGGATGGGGCGTTGCATGGACAAGACAATTCACATGGCAATCAGAACATAGGGCAATTGCAGATAAATAAGATAAAGCATCGAAGTACTAGATAATCATAGGAATGTGTTCCATATATAGTCATATGTTCTTGCAATGAGAACTTGCACAACATCTTTTGTCCTGCCAGCCCGTTTGCAGTGGGGCCTCAAGGGAACTACTAGGAATCAAGGTACTCCTTTTAATAGAGCACCGGAGCAAAGCATTAACACTTCGTGAACACATGTGATCCTCACATCAAAGCCATTCCCTCCGGTTATCCCGATTTTTGTCACTTTAGGGCCATTGGTTCCGGACAATAACGTGTGTATACAACTTGCAGGTAAGACCAAAAACAATACTATCATAATGAATCAATAACATGTTCAGATCTGAAATCATGGCACTCGGGCCCTAGTGACAAGTATTAAGCATAACAAGTCGCAACTAAGTCAAAAAGCACTAATAGAAGATAATAGGCACCATGCCCTAACAATCTGATGCCATTACATGAACGATCTCATCCAATCCCTACCATCCCCATAGCCTACAGCGGGGGATTACTCACTCATAGATGGGGGAAACATGGATGGTCGATGGAGAAGCGATGGTGATGATGATGGCGATGATCTCCTCCAATTCCCCGTCCCATCAGGGTGCCAGAACGGAGTTTCTGGTTCCGAATCACGAAATCTGGTGGTGGCGGCGGAGCGGAACTCTTTATGGAAAAACGTCAAACCCCCTGAGTTTTTAGGTTAGAAGGCAACTTATAGGCGAAGAGGGAGACCGAGGGGGTGTCTGGGGCGGCCAGACCACCCCCTGGCGCGGCCAGGCCCAGCCCGCCCGGCCAGGTGGTGTGGCCTAGGTGTAACACCCTCGAATCGGCCCTATCCAAGTTTTAGCGCTTCCCGCAAAACCCACATAGAGACGATTCCAGGACACCCAGCAGGCACTTTCGTGCGGGTGGAAAACGAAGTAATACCATTACACATTAGTCCACGATAGAAACCACAGAACATATATATACAACAACGACTCCATGAGTCAAGAATACAGATATACTATACAAAGATTCAAATCAACTTGAAAACGATAGAGCGTCCGACTACGAACAAGATGCAAATGGGGCTAAGAGCCCTGAAGAATAACCAATGGCATCCATAACCCTGCCCAGGCCAAGCCGGAAGGGTAACCCTGCTAACGACGTCGATCTCAAACCTGCTAAAACAAAAGGGGTGCCGATAAAGGGCAAAGGAAAAAGAGGAGCGTCAGTACTAAGGCCAGTACACGACGAGACTAGAATTCGGCGGCTCTCGCCTACATAGGTATGGTGGACTGAAGCGGCAGCGAAGCATGCACTAAACAACCTATAGAGACTCAGTAAAACTAGCGGCTATTAGAGAGGGATAAGAAATACCTATTCAGATCCAACCTAATACTAACACCAAACATACCCATCCTAGCATATCCCCCTCGATACCAAACGAGGAAGTCAAAACCGAGGAACTCACACAGTTGGCAGTTTTATTCATTCCATTATAGTTGAAGCTCTTACTAATCAGATATAGATAGCATGAGTCATCCTGATAGCATAAGTAGTGGGCAGTTTTTAATTAACCATTCAGTTGTGGTTGCGGTACTTACTAGTCAGATACAATTAGCATGTGACATCCCAAGCCCAGCAGTTGTTAGCACGTTTATTTCATTCCATTGGAGTTGCAATACTTACTAGGCAGGTATAACATGACATGATACACCCCAGTTCCACCAGTTGTTGGCACTTTTATTATCCATTCCATTGTATTGAAGCTGATTACTAGTCACATATTAAGTCAAATTTATAGCACTACTTTAGTTATGCTTGTCAATGATCGAGATACTGTGCTCCAAGTCGTCCATAACCGCGGACACGGCTTTCAAAACGATTTACCCTGCAGGGGTGCACAAATATCAACACACACACGATCAACCTCGGAAAAACCAAATCAAAACCCAACGAGGCTTTCACGACAAAGCAATCATAGGATTCATAAAACATTTTAGGGGGCCACCCCACTAAGCTACCCGCAACGAAGTTGGCCGGCTCCGGAACGGACCTAGGGTTTGTGACGATGGCTGTAAACGACTGGGAACCCGAAAGTGTGACTGGGCTTGTCGATACCGCGAAAACGTGGCACGATCCAAAATAGTACAGGTGCTCCACGCACAATCTTAAATAAAGCAGTAAAGCATGGCATAAGTACAGGATAGTAATAAAGCCCCAAACTAGTTTGTGGCCCCAAGAAATAAGAAATGAATCAAGCTCTGGCTAAGGGGGATTCATAGAGTCTCTCGTATGTGGATAGTGCGAATAGTCAAGGAACAGGTATCAAGTACTCGGGGCCTACGGGACACAAGTGGACATGAAAAAACCAAATAGCATATATTGCCCACCGGTGCCGCTTTCATTAGTTGTCCCAGCAATTTAATAGTTGTATTTAAAGTCATGATCATCTCCACCATAAAGCATATGCCAACCCAACAACTGTGTGGTACTTCACGACACGAGATCGCACCTGAGCAAGCGACTATGACTCGCAAGACCATATATCTACCAAATAACAGGTAATAGGAGGTGTCCAAGGCAATATAAAGGCTGCACGGAATATATCAGGTACGGAACACTAAAGCATCGCGACACGGATAGCAATAGATCAACAGGAGGAAATAAAGACTATAAATGCAAAATAGGTAGAAAGGGGGAGAATGCTCGCCTGGGAAAACATAGCCGAAGAGACATTATCTGAAGAACTTGCCGATACTCGCATCAACTCATCGGCCTAATCCGCGAAGAAGCAAAGCACTAAAAGAAACATCGGATTCACTATTTAATACTATGGCAGAAGACCGGGCATGATGCATGTATGATGCATGACATGGCAAAGATGCGGTGCAACTAGACAATATTAACCCGAACCGGGGTCCCGACAATTAATTAGATGGTTCATGTTGTTTGGATACCCCACATTTAAATGTTGTTTTAACAAGGCAAAACATGATATAGGTTCGCTACACCAATTTAAATGAAGACAATATGAGACTAGAAAAGCCCGCATATGGTCTCCATATTTAATTTAGGTGAATAGTCTAAATACCCCAAACAACCACAATATGTATGCGAGTATGAATGATTTAATATGCAACAAGTGACAATGTCATATTATAAAAAATAGGGGGCTCAGATAGGGGATCACATTAGGGGCGAAGGTCTTGGTTCTTAGAGGGTCGGGTCCGGCTAGATCGGTCTTCGGGGTCGGAGCTTCAGGGTTTGGCCTTCGGATCTAGGATCGGTCTTCAGGTCCGGTCATCGGATCCATGTCGGCGCACTCGGAGTCTCGGCATATTCGAATCCGCAAAGGAGATGTCTGAAGGTTCACATCCGTGTGTGGGCCTTCGGGAGATCTTGGCGATGTCACGATGATCTTGTCGAGGACACTGATGCCCTTGCACAACGTCTCGTTCTCATCCGGCAGGAGGTTCGTAATCAAAGTCGATACTCCACAACAGTAGCGGTTGCACCACGTCACAATGCATCCAGAGGCTACCACACAGTACCATTCTCGCCACGCCGCATGAATATCATTATCTGCAGCTCGTCACAGCGCTTCGATACCACACCATCTCGAACATAGCTAGCAGCATCTGAACGTACCATAGCTAGTTAGAAAGGCCCTAGCATCTGATACATCGTAACAACACACAATAGTGCCATGAACTCACATAGTTGGGACCAGCTCCCGGTGGCAGAGGGGTCCCTGCGAGCGTACAGAGGCCACGGTCGTGGCTCGGGCAGAGGCGCGCGCGAGGGCTCGGAGTCGAGCAGGGCGAAGCACGCACGGGCGACGAGCTAGGTGCCGAGAACATGGTGGCGCCCGGCCAGGGACGAGAAGCAGCGGCGGAGTTGGCCCACTGCTAGAGCAGGGTGGCGTCCGGCAGAGGCAGGGCCGACCCATGACTGCGGCGACGTCCGACAGAGGAAGCGGCGGAACAACCTCAGGCCACGGAAGGAGAAGAGGGCCGATGCGGTATAGCTCTTGGACGGCGGCGGCACGACACGGCCAGGCAGAGGCGACATCGACCAGAGGACAGCAATGCGAGGCTCGCGCATGCGAGACGAGACGAGGGAGCGCCGGAGGTTGCCGGGAACCAGGGGATGGTGCGACGAAGAGCTCGCCGAGGCATGGCCCGCGCTGATGGCGGAGGGCGGTCGAGCGGAGGTGGTGCAGGCCGGGGAGTCACAACAAGGAAGCGCGGCCGGCTTTAGTGTCAAACGGCGGAGCTCGGGGGAGGAGCAAGGACGGAGGCGACCGCCGGAGGAGGCACGGTGGAAGATGGCGTCGACATCGCGGGACACGACCGTGGGGAGGGGAAGGAGCTCCAGGCGGCGGCGGAGCTCTGTGGGGCCGAGCGCGGCGCTGGCGGCGTTGGGACATGGGGACGGCATTGGCGTGGGGCCGAGCTCCGGTGGAGGGCGGACGGGCTCCTGTTGGTGATGAGAAGGACGGCCGGGGGCGGCAGCGCCAGGAAGGGGAGGCGAGCGAGGCAAGGGCATCAGGGTAGGTGGCGATGGGATCGAGGACGAGAGGGTGGTGTGCGCGTGATGTGCGTGCGTGTAGGTGCAACATGACAGGATAGGACACATGCTCTGTGTGGGATGTGCCATAGCGACGGGTGAGGTAGGTGTGTGGCGGGCACGCTGCTACGGCGGGGTGTGGCGGCAGGCTGGGAGGCTTAGGTCTAGGTCGGGTCAATTTAGGGTTAGGGTTTTACTAGTTTAGGATTAGGTGGTGGTGGGCTTGGGCCGGGTCAGCTGGGTAGTAGGTGTCCTGGCCTAAACGGCTGGGCTGCCTCCCTAGAGAAAAATAGTTTTATTTATTTATTTTTATTTAAACACATTTGCAAATATCTTTTAGACAAACAAAATATCCGAAAAAGACCGGGGTTTTGATTTGAATAAAGATGGGGGATATTTAGAAAACAAAACTAGGCTTTTAGAAAATAGTTTTAGACAAACCATGCATAATGACATGACGATGCTCAAATGCAATGTGGCATGATGACATGAGCATGCGGTCATGATGATGCAATGCACAAAAACACAGCGATTTTCTAGTAGTGGTTTTAGCGGGATGCCACACTAGGCCCAGCCCCACTCCGTCTCGTATTCTGGCTCTGTGAGTCTTCTGGTGAAATAGGATTTTTGGCATATTTTTCGGGATTTTTCCTGATTGTTGATTTTCTACACAATAACTAGACACCAAGGCAATTATGCTGAAAACAGCGTCAGTCCGTGTTAGTTGCAACCAAATCACACAAGTTTAGAGAAAAAACAATAGCAAAAGTGTTCGGGAAAATAGATACGTTTTGGACATATCAACTCCCCCCAATCTTAGCTTATTGCTTGTCCTCAAGCAATTCAGTTGAAAACTAAGTGCGATAAAAGAAACTTTCACGAACACATTTGCTTCATATGATGTATATATTCTCAACATGTGATCAACTACTTAGACAATTCATAATAAGGAGTATGCAACTAAGTTTACTTAATAGGCATTGCAAGCTATGAAGAGATTCCAACTCAAAAATAATAAGTAGCAAGAAACATAAACATAAGCAACATTACAATGCTCATAACAAGGTATGATAGAGTGGTATCTCGCTTGCCATTTATACAAGGCACCTCTGAAGTTCAGGTGAAGACTAGAAGTAAAGATATCAAAGATACAAGCATCAAAGTCATAACACAAATAATCAATTTTTGAGACAAGCACATTATACTAAGAATGATAACTATGCTCTCAAGAAAGTGCTCATAGAATATGTGGAGACTCAACAAAGAAATGAAAAGGTTTTGAATAGTTTGAAAGGCTTCCAAATGCTGAAAGTATGGTACTCATTAGCTTTGATCTCTCATTGCCCCTATCATGAGCATCCTTAATATGGTTAGGGTGAAAGTGAGGTCCAATCTGAGTTATATGCTTGACAGACTATAAACTGGAAATCTCATGTCCCTTGAGTACGAGGGCCGCTCCTCATGCTACTCAACTTTAGTTACCGGTAAGTTCTTGCCATAGTAAATACGTGTGTATCATAGAGAACTGCCAACGGGGTACCCCTTGCTCGATGATACGGAAGAATCCCCATATCAAAATGACAAGGCAAGCAGACAATGAGTATCTCAGCAATCTTCTTATTTACCATGGGAAAATGGTGCTTTTTTATCTCTTTCCTCTTTTCTCATATCTCTTTTTTTCCTTTTTTCTAAATAGCTATCTCTTTTTTTATAAGAAGAATGCTTCATAGATACTCATTATGGTTACGCTGCAGGTTTCCACCATGATTAGGCATGGATTACACCGGCGGCCCAGGCGTTTCTCTAACACACATACATAACTCCATGGACTTACAAGCTCCCCTTTTATTTCACACCGACGACATCCGAAAACAAAAGAGCATGATATCAACTGGGTATATATTTACAGGTGTTGAAAGTGTTCCCCGTGACAGCACGGTTTTGCTAATCCCCAGCCTATAATTTGCAAGCATATAAATTTCATGGACAGTTACAATGGTTCAGGTTTATTAAGTGCAAGAAATAAAGTGTGCCATCAAGTTCGTGAGAGCTTTACTAACTAACTTTCTCATAACAAGCAAACATTTTATTCGGAAGAAAACAAGGCATATTGAATATGCATGGAACAATAAATGATGCTAATAGGTAGGTATGGTGGACACTTTTGGCAATATTGGTTTTGGGGAATTGGAAACACGAGTAGACCTCATACTCAGTGCAAGTGGAGGCTAGCAATAGTAAGGGAGCGACAAACAAGAGAGCAATAACTGTCATTATCATGCTTGCAACAAAACATGACTAATCATGGCATGAAAGTGATTCAAGACCCTCAAGGCAAAATAATTCATTGAGGCTTAACTGATTATTTCAGTCATATGCATGCGTGAGCATGTGCCAAGTCAATTCAAGTGAAACATTCAGAGGAGGATACCACGGTGGCATACCAAGTTATGAATAGAGTAATGCAAGCAAACATTCATATGACATGCTACAAACTATTAGCAAGCTGGAACTAATCATATGAAAGCAAGAACTACTAAGCATCCATGAATAACATACACCCTACATGAACAGACTAAGCATGCCCACAATGATGAGTATATGTACAAAAATGAAAAAAACAGAGTTTGTTACCAGCCTCTTACCACACCTCAAGTTGTCATTAATCCTCATTATTACCCTTCACTTGTGTGGCTTGAATAATAATATGAAACCAAATTCCGCTGAGAACTATTGAACCCTCCAACGGACTCACAAAACCAAAGCAGAACAACAAATATTTTTGGTTTTTTGATTTTTAAAACAAGAACCAAAATGGAAGAACAAGCAAAGAAAAATATTTTTGGGTTTTTCGAATAGTTCAAGCAAAGCAAAAAGGGAAAAACAAACCAAGGCAAAAAGAAGAAGAAGCAAACAAAGAGAAACAACAGAAACATTTTTGGTATTTTCGTATTTTAGAAAGCAAAAGCAAAGAAAGAACGAAAAACTAAAAAGAGAACGAAACATGAATATACAAAGTACCGACGCAAAATGATATGGAGATGAGTGCAATGTCAGTGTACCTCCCTGATGACCCACAAGTATAGGAGATGTATCGCAGTATTTTCGGTAAGTAAGAGTGTCGAACCCAACGAGGAGCAGAAGGTGCTGGCTAGTGGTATGGATCAGGAATTCTCTGCAAATACTTAGCAAACGGATTTTTAGGGTTTTTTGATAAAGCAAGTAAACAAAGTATGAGTAAATAAAAGACAGTAGGAATAAATGCAGCAAGTGGCCCAATCCTTTATGCAGCAAAGGACAAGCCGGTTGTATTACTTAAGATGACCAAACGTTCTCGAGGACACATGGGAAGACTGTCAAGTGCTTTCGCTTCATATAGTTAATTAATCTTCTCTAGCTTGCTAAGTGTTGTGTGGGTGAACTTGTGCTAATGTACCGCCCCATCCATGACTAATACATACTTGTGATTATACCCCTTGCAAACATCCGTAAGTACAAGAAAGTAATTAAGGTAGAAACCTAACCACAGCTTTAAACTCTAAGACCCTTACGTTCCTTTTGCAATGGTTTCCTAATGGGGGTTCAGGTTTCTGTCACTCCGGCAACCCCTACGATTAGTAGCCAAATACAAAATGCATTCCCCTAGGCCCATATAGGTGAAGTGTCATGTAGTCGACGTTCACATGACACCACTAGAAGAAGTACACCACAACTTAAATAACAATCTATTGAATCTTTCTCAACATAACTCCGCTACTAACAACAAGACTTCTCCCATGTCCTCAAGAACAAAACGAACTACTCACAAGACATCATATGGATCATGATCAGTGATGGAATAATGATGTATAAAAATCTGAACATAAACAATAATTCAACGGTTCACTCAATAGCATCAACTACGAAGAGTAATCAACATCGAGAAAGTCTCCCCTATGAACTAATGCAAGATTCAACTCAATTGTTACAGCAATATGGAGATGGTGATGAGGGTGATGATGATGATGATGATCCCGATGAAGTCCAGCTTGATGATTGTGTTGATGGCGACGATATTCCCTCTCCGGGAAGGAATTCCCCCGGCAGAAATCTGTCCGCCGGAGAGATCTTTCTCTCTCGGTGTTTTCCGCCCCGCAGAGGCGGCGGAATCTTTCTGTGGTCGCTCTCCTAGTCTTAGGGTTTCGGGAGGATGATATACGCCAGAGGGGAGAGGCTGGAGTGGGCCAGGGTGGCCACACCACCTCCTAGCGCGGCCTAGGGTTGCCCGCGCCAGAGGGTGGTGTGGGCCCCTTGTGGCCCATCTCCACTCCGTCTTCTAGCATCCTTAGTCTTCTAGAAAAATAGGATTTTCCCTATATTTTCCCGGATTTTCTGATCTTCGCGAATTTTGCCTCCAAATAGCACCTTTTCCATCAGAATCCTGACTGCAGCGGTCCATGCTCCAAAAGTCATCAACCATGCAAAAACAGATGAAATAACATAAGTATCACCTCTCAATACGAAATATATCAATGAATAATAGTGAATTAATACATAGAATAGTGATGCAAAATGGACGTATCAACTCCCCCAAAGCTTAGACTTCACTTGTCCTCAAGCGAAACTGAGCTCAATAAACATGACCTCGGGTTTATGGAGTGAAGAGTGGATAAAAGAATACGGACAAGAAGCATCACATTCCTCAAAAGCATAGATCATAATAGAAGGCAACTCACTATTATATAACTCAACTTGTAATAAGTAAAGGAAACACAATAAAGATACATAAAGTGAATCATAATTGATAATGGCAAACTTAGCTCTTGGTCAAAGAATAGTTGATAATTTGCTGGAGTTCACAAATAGCTGGTTTTCAAAGAAAGCTTTCAAAGTAGTAAACATCAAGATAAGAGCAATGTGCAAAACAAGGAACATAAGACATGATTGCATAAATCATCATATGAATGAATGAAACACATCAACTCAAAATACTTGCTGATGTAGAAGGGAGTAGGTTTACTGACTCAACTACTAAGTAAAAGAAAGGCCCTTCAAAGAGGGAAGCAGGGATTGCAAGTCTCATAAAGAGCTCCCAAAAATTATGATACTTACTAGCTTTCAGCTCTCATTGCCCCTATCATAGGCATCTTTAGGTGATTAAGGTTAAAGTGATCAAATATGAGGATACGCATTGACAACTTGTAAGTTGAGAATCTCATGTCCCTTGAATACGAGGGTCGCTCCTCATGCTACTCAAGTTTAGTCACCGGTAAGTTCTTGTCATCGTAAGCATATGTGTATCATTGAGAACCGCCAATGGGGTACCCCTTGCCCGATGATACGGAAGAATCCCCATATCAAAATGACAAGGCAAGCAGACAACAATTATCTCAGCAATCTTATTATTTACCATGGGAATATGGTGCTTTTTTCTCTCTTTCCTTTTTTCATAATATCCCTTTTTTCTTTTCTCTTTTTCTCAATCTCTATCTCTTTTTTTATAAGAAGAATGCTTCATAGATACTCGTTATGGTTACGCTGCAGGTTTCCACCATGTCAGCATGGATTAGACCAGCGGCCCAGGCATTTCTCTAACACACATGCATAACTCCATGGACTTACAAGCTCCCCTTTCATTTCACACGATGACATCCATAGACAAAAGAACATGATATCAGCTAGGTACGAAGTACCAGTGCAATGTTGAAAGCGTTCCCCATGACAACATGGTTCTGCTAATCCACAACTTAAAAAGTGCAAGCATATACGCAACATAGGTGAACACAATGGTTCAAGTTTATTAAGTGCAAGGAAGTAAAGTGTGCCACCAAGTTCATGAGAGCTTTAATCACTAATTTTCACATAACAAGTTTAATTTGGGAGGTAGATAAAACAAGAATTTACTTGGAATAGCAATAATGCTACTAGGTAGGTATGGTGGACACAAATGGCAAAGGTTTTGGTTTAAAGGAGGTGGATGCACGAGAAGAATATCCTCTCAGTACAGGTTTTTGGCTAGCAAGGCTAGGTAGCAAGTATAAGAGTTGAAGGAAAAAACCAAACATACAAGTGATAAAAACAAACATGAAATCTTCCTCGGAAGCACAAAATATCTTAACTAGAGAATACTAAACTTATGAGCAAATCAAGAAAGAAAGATGATGAAATTATTTTTCTAGAGTACTTCTATCCTTTCTTTCAACTCTCAAAAATAGTGTGCTACTGACCGAGCCAGGTTTGCCAAAACCAACTAAATTAACTCGATGATCCCAAAGTGATACCAATACTAACAACAAGATCAATCATACAACCACGAATTGAAAACTAATATAAGCTATGCAAAAGAGTGAATGATAGAACTTCTCATTAATATTCCATAACTGCAACTCACACCAAGGGATACATATCTAACGAGAGAGGGGACACTTCCATAATGCAAACCATACTACATAATAACTCCTCTATTCATGATATGACTCTACTGAAAAGGTAAAAACATAGAAGATAGTGATGTGATACCGCGACACTCCCCCAAGCTTGGAACAAACCAAGGGGATGCCAAACCTGATGACGAATTACTCCTTTGGCTGATCCAGTGGAAGACATTGTGGCTCCAAATCTGGGATTCTACCTGGCAGAAACAGATCAAAACAAAAACACGACGAAAACACAATATACGAACCTCGGAAGATCCGAGGGGTTATATATCACGAAGATTCATATCAAAAGGAAGGTACTGGGAGAAAACGAGTCGGAGGCGGAGTCTGAGGTGGCCTCACCACCTGGTGGCGCGGCCAGGGGTGGGCCCGTGCCACAGGGTGGTGTGAGCCACCCAGGCTCTGTTTCCATCCCTTTTTCGCTTCGTAGTTTCCCTTATTAACTGAAAACTGCAAAAATATAGTTGGATTGTATTTTCGCGGAACTTTTCTTATCAGAACTATTACCTATTTGAAAACAGACTCCGCAAGTCTCCGAATTTGGTCCTAGTAGATTCTTCCGGAGTCACCACTTGAATAACATCAGCATCTTCATCTTCGTACACTTATTTCTTGAGTCATAAAACCCTTCTCTTCCTTATTACACCATTATCTCCACTTCCTGGAAATTTCTTTCACACAAAACTTCACACAGTTCTCATTAGCAACATAAGTATAAGTGAAGTGATAAAACCTTTTGAGTTCAACTTCAACTGAAAACCATCAAAACATAAGCAACTGTAGCAACTCCTTCCGAACACCCAAAAAGAGTTCAAAAAGGAAATCAAATAAAGAAGCAAATGCAAAAGTGGCAAAATCTGTCAAAACAGACCAGCAGGTAAAGATCAATTTTTTCGAAAACCTTCTGTTGCTCAAATCAAAAAGTGCAAACCTAACGAAAGTTAAATAACAACCTGGGACAGAAGCACAAAGAATTACAGCTCAATCCGACATACAGAGATCTCTCACGAATTTTTACGGTGAAGCACAAAAATCTGTTTTGGGATAGCAACTTCCCCAAATATTACTTCTCTCTCATTAGAGGTTGCTCTTGACACAAAAACCAAACAAAACGGATAAGGAGCGGTTATTACCGTAGTAATAACTTCGAAGACTCAAAGAAACAAAAAAACTAAAAGCAAAAACAAATTGGGTTGTCTCCCAAAAAGCTCTTTCTTTATAGCCATTAAGATGGGCATGATAATTTTGAAGAAGCTCTCATAGGGATATGAATTGAAGTGAAAGAGAGCATTAAGAAGCAAACATACACACATTTAAGTCTAACCCACTTCCTATGCAAGGAATTTTGTAAACAAACAAGTTGTTGAAACCAGAGGCAACTTGCATAAGAAGGCAAAAGATATGCAACATAAAAAAAATTCAGCATAAAACAAGGAAACTTGATATTATTGAGATACATAAGAACACTTTTCCCTCTCTCATAGTAACTTTCAGTATCATGCATAAACTTAACAATATAGCTATCACAAGGACCATCATAGCAATAATCACTTATTCAAACAGAAAACACAAGAATTCTAGCTCTCATAACACTACTTTGCGAAACCATATTAGAGGTATCCTTACAAAGGATAGTGTGTCCCTCTTTTTCATACTTAATGACAAAGTCTTTCACACTTGCTAATATAGGTTCATCAACCATTTGTTTATCAGGTTCAACAGCTTTATTTGTACTTTCATTAACCATACTAGCTATCATAGAATGTTCCTTTACCTTAACTGGAAAAGGCATTTTCTCAATATAAGGTTTAGGTAAAACATGATTAGCAGTATAAACTTCAGTATTTCTTGCAGGAACACTCTTAGCAACATCTTTATAAGGTTCATGATACTTATTCCACTTCTTTTTAGGCACTTCAATGTAAGAACCAAAAGCCTTAAAATAAGAAGAAATAGCTTGAGAATCTAGACTATAAGCATTTTTACTATTTTGAAAGTCATCAGTTCCCATAAAAGATTCAATGCATTCATAATCATAATTTATACCTGACTTTCTACCTTTGTCATTCTCCCAAGCTTCAGCATTGTCTTCAATACAGTCCAGAAGATCCCATTTAGCTTCTTCTTCCATACGAGTGAATGATCCAGCACAAGAAGCATCCAATAAATCTTTGTCATGTAGAGGGAGTCTTGCATAAAAATTGTTGATAATAATATTGTTGGGAAGCTCATAAATGGGACATTTGAGCATTAGTATCTTCAATCTCCCCCAAGCTTGAGTTGTACTCTCTCCATCAAGAGGTCAAAAGTTGTATATTTGATTCCGATCTTTATGAATCTCACTAGGAGGATAAAAATTCGAATAGAAGAGAGGCACTATTTCCTCCCATTCCAGAGCTTGACCATTCTTCAGTAGCTTATACCATTCCTCAACTCTTCCTTTTAGTGGTAATGAGAATAACTTCTTCTTGACTTGATCTGTAGTAATATCTGCACACTTGAACAACCCGCATAATTCGTGTATAAAGAGCAAATGATCACCGGGATGGACAGTTCCATCCCCAACATAGTAGTTATCCATAACACCATTAATAATTCTTGTAGGTCTTTTGAAAACATCATTCTCAGCAGGTGGTGGCTTATCTACTACCTTAGCAGTGGTAGTAGCATTACCAAACAAGAAACTCAGTGAATTATCCATAACAAAAATAAAGCAACTAGCAGAAGTAAACAATACTCATAGTAGAAGTTTCCTTTACCAGTTCCACTTTCCAATAGTGCTTCACTCCCCGGCAACGGCGCTAGAAAATAGTCTTGATGACCCACAAGTATAGGGGGTGTATCGCAGTATTTTCGATAAGTAAGAGTGTCGAACCCAACGAGGAGCAGAAGGTGCTGGCTAGTGGTATGGATCAGGAATTCTCTGCAAATACTTAGCAAACGGATTTTTAGGGGTTTTTGATAAAGCAAGGAAACAAAGTACGAGTAAATAAAAGACAGTAGGAATAAATGCAGCAAGTGGGCCAATCCTTTATGCAGCAAAGGACAAGCCGGTTGTATTACTTAAGATGACCAAACGTTCTCGAGGACACATGGGAAGACTGTTAAGTGCTTTCGCTTCATATAGTTGATTAATCTTCTCTAGCTTGCTAAGTGTTGGGTGGGTGAACCTGTGCTAATGTACCGCCCCATCCAAGACTAACACATACTTGTGATTATACCCCTTGCAAACATCCGTAAGTACAAGAAAGTAATTAAGATAGAAACCTAACCACAGCTTTAAACTCTAAGACCCTTACGTCCCTTGTGCAATGGTTTCCTAACAGGGGTTCAGGTTTCTGTCACTCCGGCAACCCCTATGATTAGTAGCCAAATACACAATGCATTCCCCTAGGCCCATATAGGTGAAGTGTCATGTAGTCGACGTTCACATGACACCACTAGAAGAAGTACACCACAACTTAAATAACAATCTAGTGAATCTTTCTCAACATAACTCCGCTACTAACAACAAGACTTCTCACATGTCCTCTAGAACAAAACGAACTACTCACAAGACATCATATGGATCATGATCAGAGATGGAATCATGATGTATAACAATCTGAACGTAAACAATAATTCAACGGTTCACTCAATAGCATCAACTACAAAGAGTAATCAACACCAGGAAAGTTTCCCCTATGAAATAATGCAAGATTCAACTCAATTGTTACAGCAATACGGAGATGGTGATGAGGGTGTTGATGATGATGATGGTGGTGGTGATGATGATGATGATCCCGATGAAGTCCAGCTTGATGATGGTGTTGATGGCGACGATCTTCCCTCTCCGGGAAGGAATTCCCCCAGCAGAAATCTGTCTGCCGGAGAGATCTTTCTCTCTCGGTGTTTTCCGCCCCGCAGAGGCAGCCGAATCTTTCAGTGGTCGCTCTCCCAGTTTTAGGGTTTCGGGAGGATGATATACGCCAGAGGGGAGAGGCTGGAGTGGGCTAGGGTGGCCACACCACCTCCTGGCGCGGCCTAGGGCTGCCCGCGTCAGGGGGTGGTGTGGGCCCCCTGTGGCCCATCTCCACTCCGTCTTATGGCATCCTTAGTCTTCTGGAAAAATAGGATTTTTCGTATATTTTCCTGGATTTTCTGATCTTCGCGAATTTTGCCTCCAAACAGCACCTTTTCCATCAGAATCCTGACTGCAGCGGTCCATGCTCCAAAAGTCATCAACCATGCAAAAACAGATGAAATAACATAAGTATCACTTCTCAATACGAAATATATCAATGAATAATAGTGAATTAAGACATAGAATAGCGATACAAAATGGACGTATCACTCCCCCCAAGCTTAGGCTTTTGGCCTAAGTGGGTGTCAATCCAAGTACGAGTAAGGGTTCCAAGCAGGCGGGTCTTTGTAAGAATGATCATAGTTAGGCCCTTGGTAAGAAGAAGAAGCTCCCCAATCATAGGTAGGCTACTGATATGAAGATTCCCCCTCATTCGAGGGCTGGACCAAATCATCTGTGACCTCCCTTCTAGTATCCTGCTCCTGTTGGGAGAGCTCTCCCAAGTACGTATCAAGCTCCTCCTCCGTGAGGGACCATCATACCCTGTTATCAAGGTTAAACAAAACAGGTGCAGGCAAAAGAACAACTCGCTCGGACTTTCTCCTTCTCCAACCAGCCTTGAGAAAGGTTATTTCATAACACAACTCACTCAGCTTAGCCCAAGAAGAAACAAATTTATGTTGTATCATGGAATTAAGATCAAGCCTTTCTATGGGAAACTATAGGTCTAGATGATGGGGCACTAAACCATGCAACGCTAATAAACGAGAAGCAATGAGGCCTCCACAAATTCCACCTTTCTCGCGGTTAGCAGCAAGACGGAAAGCTATCAAGGCGCCCAAGTTCTAAGTCCTATCTCGTTTAAGAGTAGTAGAGATGAAAGCTACATCATACGAAGATAACTTATTGGCAGTTTTCCTAGCAAGAACACACTTGGTAATAAAGTAAGCAAAGTAGCGAATAGAGGGGAGATGAATGTTACGGATTTTCCCGCTCTCCTTCGACAAGCTGCTCCCTTGGCAAATCTCTATGTACAAGTCCATGAGTGATGCAGGTCGCCCTTTAATCCTTCCACATGATCCCCACCGAGGTACCTTAATAGCTGCACAAAAGTCATCGAGAGAAAGGTCAACAGCTATATTGTAAATTTTGTAGTGGACCATGGGGTTAGGCAAAGAGTAACTAAATTGAAAATCCTGCACTACAGACATCGTTAGTTTAACAAATTGACAAGGTTCATCTTCCAAAAAGTGCTCCAATCCTGCATTAGCAACCAAAGTATGGAAGTCCTAGGAAATTCCTGTGGCTCTCATGAATTCGGAGCATTTCCTCCTCTCGGTGAACCTTCATAACCTCAGGAACCCTCAGTTCATGTTGGTTTAGTTGATGCTCATTCATCTTCTATTCTGAAATTTAAACATCTATTAAACAAGTGATCGCAAAGTGAATATATAATGAAGGGCACTACTCATAGGGACTTGTAGAAGCCTAAACATGCATCAAAACTATATCTCTAAGCATTAAACAAGCTTACAAGCTCTCATAACCTGTCACTTACAACAGCAAAATACTCAAGATATAAACCACTAAACACAAATCTACTTGGACAAGCGGAGGAGTCACATACTGGAGAACAAATGCTCCAAATTTCAGCAACAAAGATGGGCTGAGCAAGGAGATCGAAAAATCGAGGGCAGGAATAGCAAAAACGCGATTTCGAGCAATGAACTAGTGTTTTCTCAGGAGAGAGAAGAGAGTGGGAAGTGAGAGAGTGAGTGGAGGGCCAGGGGTGGCCCACACCATGGCCAGGCGCGCCCCTAGGCTGGCCGCGCCACCAGGTGGTGTGCCTGCCTGGTGGGCCCCTGGTACCTTCCAGGCACTTCTCTGCCCCTTTTTTCATGTAAAAATTTAATATGAAATTTCTAGAATTTTTCGAGAAACTTTATTTTTGAGCAATTTTTAGGTATAAAAGAATGATTTTCTGATAGAAAGATTTTTTTGTAATGATGCAAAGACAAAACAAGGCTAGGACTTCAGAAGTTCTAAGACACTCTAACATGTAAGTAACTAAAAACAGAAAAGTAAACTAAACGAAAGCAAAAACTAAAATGGAAAGAATAGAAGTAAGCGGAGATAATCATGGTGAAAACATTGTTTTGTTCAATGAAATCCTTTTGTTAACAAGGTTGATCAGGTCTTGTTACCAAAACAATTTTATATGAAACAAAACTATGTATTCCACTTATGATTATGTTACCTCAACCTTGTTAGCAATGGTACCAATCATAATAGTTTCAAATTTTTCTCTTGGTATGGGACAATATATTTCTCCAACTTGAATGTCCTCAACATGTTCAATTGAATTTAAACCATAAGTCCTATCAATCTTCTTGGGGAAATAGACAGTATGCTCCTTGTCATTAACATTAAAGGTCACCTTTCCATGATTACAATTAATAACAGCTCCTGTAGTATTAAGAAAAGGTCTCCCAAGAATAATAGACATATTATCATCTTCAGGTATTTCAAGCACAATAAAATCAGTTAATATCAAGCAATTATGAGCCACTTGAACAGGTACATCCTCACATATACCAACAAGAATAGTGGTAGATTTATCAGCTATTTGCAAAGATATTTATCAGTTTTTCCAGTTGAAGTCTCTTATAGAGAGAAAAAGGCATGACACTAACTCCTGCTCCCAAATCACACAAAGCAGTTCTAACATAACTATTTTTAATAGAGCAAGGAATAGTTGGAATCCCTGGGTCTCCCAGTTTCTTTGGAACCTTACCATTAAAGGA
This sequence comes from Avena eriantha, assembly GCA_910589775.1. Classification (NCBI taxonomy): domain Eukaryota; kingdom Viridiplantae; phylum Streptophyta; class Magnoliopsida; order Poales; family Poaceae; genus Avena; species Avena eriantha. Next base: position 196,714,342 of record OU342746.1, read on the forward strand.
ATAATTAGCAAGCAAAGTAGAGATTTCTTCAATCTTCCTTTTATTCGAGACAATATCCTTCATATACTTTGAATAAGGAGGCAATTTAATAGCATTAGTCAAAGGAATTTGCAAGAATAAAGGTTTCATCCATTCACAAAACTTATTATAGTGTTCATCTTCCTTTGACTTGAGTTTCTTATCAGGGAAATACATAGGATTTTGGACCCAAGACTCTCTTTCACTACCATGTTTCTTAGCAACAAAATCTTCTTTAGTGTATTTAGTATTCTTAGTGTGATTTTCAGGTTCTTCTTCAACTTTTTGTTTATCAGGAACATCATTTTCTTCATTACCACTTTCAGTTTCATCATCAGAGATAGATATACTATTAGGATCTTTAGCAGGTTCAGAGGGTTCTACAATAGTTTTATGTTTCTTTTTTCTTTTCTTACGAGTAGTACCACTATTTTCAGCTTGTTGAGAATCCTGCTCAATTCTTTTGGGATGCCCCTCAGGATATAGAGGATCCCGGGTAGCAGCACCACTTCTAGTTCTAATTTCATAAGCATGTTTTTCTTTAGCAGCATTAACTAGCAAGTCTTTTTGCACTTTAATAAGTTTATCTATTTGAGTTTGAACCATTTGAAAATGTTTAAAAAGCATTTTAACATCATTAGAGGTTCTTTCCACAATATCCTTCAACTCAACAATAGCTCTGGAGTTTTTCATTAGATGATTTTGCACCCTTTTATTAAAATTATCTTGCTTAACAATAAAAATATCGAATTCTTCTAAGCATTGATCAGGAGGTTTAGAGTAAGGGATATCACCTTCATCAAAGTGTTGGAGAGAGTGTACCTCAATAGTGGATGAATGGGGAATTGGCTTACATAATTCTTCTATAGGAGGTAAATTCTTGATATCTGCACCTTTAATTCTCTTCTCCTTAAGACATTTCTTAGCTTCCCTCATCACTTCATCATTCAATTCAATAACTCCCCTCTTCTTAGATGATGGTATAGGCGCCGGTATAGCTGGTTTAGGTATAATTGTTTCAGGTATAGCTAATTCAGGAGGAGTCCAGTCTTCATAATTCTTGCTTATTTTAGCCATTAATTCCTCGGCTTCCTTGGGAGTCCTATTCCTGAAAACACAATCAGCACAGCTATCTAGGTATGTCCTAGATTCTTCAGTTAGTCCATTATAAAATATATCAAGAAGCTCATTCTTAGGTAATGGACATCTAGCTTGTGCATGAATCAAAGCACAAAACCTTGCCCACGATTCAGGCAATATCTCTTTTTCTCCATGTTTAAAATCAAAAAGTTCCTGCAAAATAGCATGTCTAGCACTAGGAGGAAAATATTTCTGTAGGAAAGTACTAATCAAGCAATCATGGCTATCAATAGATCCAGGAGGTAATTTACTAAACCAAGTTTTAGCTTCTCCTTTCAATGAAAATGGGAAAATCTTAGCAACAAAGTAGGTACGCATCTTAATATCATCAGAAAACAGGCCACTCATGGGCGAGCGCCGCATGAAGAGGGTTCCTGTCAAGGTGATGTGGTATGCTCCTATAATACCATGGTTGAAACGTTTGTTCAGGAACAAAGAGCATGACAAGTTTTTGCGATGGCATATTCATACATTGGAAATGTATCTATAATTTCTGATGTTCCATGCTTGGTTTATTTACTTTCTTATGTTTTGTCCACACTTTGGAGTACTTTTCATATGATTTCTTGGACTAACCTATTAACAAGAGCCATAGTGCCAGCTGCCTGTTTTCTGCTGTTTTTGGTTCCAGGAAAGTCAAAAAATGAATATTCTCGGAATTGGATGGGACAAAAGCTAAAAACCCTATTTCACCAGAAAACTCCCGGAGCCAGAATATGAGACGGAGTGGGGCTGGGGCCCAGCCACACTACCTGGCCGCGCAGGATGGGCCTGGCTGCGCCAGGGGGTGGTCTGGCCGCCCTAGACACCCCCTCGATCTCCCTCTTCGCCTATAAGTTACCTTATGACCTAAAAACTCAGGGGGGGTTCGACGTTTTTCTAGAAGGAGTTCCGCTCCGTCGCCACCACCAGGTTCCATGAAACAGCACCAGAAACTTCGTTCTGGCACCCTGCCGGGATGGGGAATTGGAGGAGATCATCACCAGCATCATCACCATCGCTTCTCCACCGACCATCCATGTTTCCCTCATCTATTAGTGAGTAATCCCCCGTTGTAGGCTATGGGGATGGTAGGGATTGGATGAGATCGTTCATGTTATGGCATCAAATTGTTAGGGCATGGTGCCTAGTATCTTTTATTAGTGCTTTATGACTTTGTTGTGACTTGTTGTGCTTAATGCTTGTCACTAGGGCCCGAGTGCCATGATTTCAGATCTGAACATGTTATTGATTCATTATGACAGTATTGTTTATGGTATTATCTGCAAGTTGTATACACACGTTGTAGTCCGGAACCAATGGCCCCGAAGTGAAAGAAATTGGGATAACCGGAGGGAATGCACTACTAGGAAAAACGTTATCAATGGCGCACCAAAATTTCTTTCTGTGGTGCATCTAGCAGTCGCCACTAAAATTATATTTCTGTGGCGCATATGCATATGCGCCACAGAATTCTCCAAATTCTATGGCGCATATAGCTATATGCGCCACAGAATTCTATGGTACATTCTGTGGCGCATATAGCCATATGCTCCATAGAATCCTTTTTTAGAATTTTGAAATTTTCAGAATTCTGAGTGGACGGGGTGAGGTGGATGTGTGTGTGCGGTGGAGGGAGAGAGAGGAGTGGCGGCTGGTGGAGGGGCAGGTAGAGAGAGGGAAGGAAAAGGTCTAGGGTAGGTAGGGTGTGGCTGGGATTTTTAGACTAGGGGTTTGCTCTAGTTTTTTGTTTACTGGGGGTGGCCGGCTGGGTCGGATCGTCCTGGTTCGGCTGCCCCCCAAAAATAATATAATTATTTTATTTGTCACAACAAGGCTTCTAGAATCCATTTTTAGACGAAATAAAATATTCTGGAGACCCGGGTTTATAGTTTGAATAAAGACGGGGCGTTCAGAAAACAAAACCAGGATTTTCGAAAATAGTTTTTAAACAAACCATGCATGATGATGACGATGCTCAAATGCAATGTGGCATGATGACATGAGCATGCGGTCATGATAATGCAATGCACAAAAACACAGCGATTTTCTAGTAGTGGTTTTAGCGGGATGCCACAATTCGACACCACTAACAAGGGATCTCGCCCTTGAGATCCGCCTCATGGAACCGGGAAGAAGGTCGGCGATCTGAATCTTCTCGCTTTGTGTAGATCCTCGCGACACCACTAACAAGGGTCGCTGCTCACATCCGTCGAGAGAACACTCCGGATAAACAAGGGAGGAAGGTAAAGGTATCAACAAATAAAGCCACCTCTAGCTTCCATGGATGGAGTAAAATTTCTGGATCCACCGATTCAATATACAAAAGTGAATGATAAGAGTAGTGGTATGGCCGTGACTCCATCCCACACTCATATCATTACTCCGTACATGAATAGCAGAATTATGCAACCAACTCTCGGAATCAGACTGAAGAACTCGAAAAGCGAGGTTCGGAAACAAAGGAGTGATGCAGACTCGACATCGGATCTGGCATAGATGTCGTTGTCACGTCGGAAAACACCGGAAAGCACAACCAAGGAACGCAGCGAAGTCCAACGGATGAAGGATTCCTCAGATAGCATAAAGACCGGATGTAGAAGCACCGTTACTAAAGGAGGAAGCGAAACCCTGAAGGTGCGACGGAAACCCAACCCTGAGAATTCCTGGACTCGAAGAAAGAGAAGAGAGCAGATTCAAAGCATGCTGAGGTAAGAGGAGAAGAGCAGAGGGATAAGGAGTAAAAGCAGACCTAATCAGATCTATCCATCCAATTTTTCAAAATAGCTTTGACACTCTACTTCGGCCGTTAACAAGGTTATCCTACAGGCTGGACCAGTGGGTATCGTAACTGCTGAGCTCTGATACCACTCTGTAACACCCTCGAATCGGCCCTATGCAAGTTTTAGCCCTTTCCGCCAAACCCGCATAGAAACGATTCAAGGACGCCCACCAGGCACTTTCATGCGGGTGGAAAACGAAGTAATACCATTACACAACAGTCCTCGATGGTACCCACAGAACAGATATATACAACAGTGACTTAGCGAGTCAATAATACAGATATACAGCACAAAGATCCAAATCACCTTGAAAACGATACAACGTCCGAGTACGGACAAGATGCAAAAGGGGCTAAGAGCCCTGAAGAATAACCAATGGCGTCCATAACCCTGCCCAGGCCAAGCCGGAAGGGTAACCCTGCTAGCGACGTCGAGCTCAAACCTACTAAAAAAAGGGGTGCCGACAAAGGGCAAAGGAAAAAGAGGAGCGTCAGTACTGAAGCCAGTACATGGGCAGGCTAGAATTCGGCGGTCCTCGCCTACACAGGTATGGTCGACTGAAGCGGCAGCGCAGCGATACTAAACAACCTATAGAGACTCTGTAATACTGGCGGCTATTAGAGAGGGGTAAGAAAGACCTATTCGGATCCAACCTGATACTAACACCAAACATACCCATCCTGGTATTTCCCCCTCGAGACCAAACGAGGAAGTCAAGCCGAGGAAACTCACACGGTTGGCAGTTTTATTTAATCTTTCCATGGCAGTTATCCAACTTACTATTCATCTCAGATACAAGTCAAATTATAACAGTAAACTTTAGTTATAGTTGTCTATGATTGAGAAATTGTGCTCCAAGTCGTCCATAACCGCGGACACGGCTTTTCGAAAAGGTTTAACCCTGCAGGGGTGCACCAAAGTATCCACACGCACTTCGACCCTTTTTGCCAGATCAATTAACATACACCCATCGGTATGTCGACGGGGCCTAAGTCATGACGTTTACCAGACCCAAAGCAAGTACATGGGGGGCCACCCCACTAAGCTACCCGCAACAAAGTCGGCCGGCTCCAGAACGGACCCAGGGTTTGCGACGACTGCGGTAAATGACTGGGAACCCAAAAAGTGTGACTGGGCTTGTCGATACCGCGAAAACGTGGCGCGATCCAAAACAGTACAGGTGCTCCACGCACAAATTAAATAAAGCAGTAACATGGCATAAGTACATAATAGAAATGAAGCCCCAAACTACTTGTGGCCCCCGGTACAGTACTTTGAAATCAGGTAGTAAGCCGATGGGGGTGCCCACACACCCTACCTGTGGTTAGCGTGCTCGATCTCGGAACAGGTGTCAAGAACTCGGGTCCTAGGGGACACCAGTGAGCGGTTAAGAACCAAATAATTACTATTACCCACCGGTGCCTCTTCATTATATCTACCATCAACATTAATTAATGAGCTGTAATTAGAATCATGATCAATGCCACCATTAAACATGTGCCAACCTCCCAACAACTGTGGAACAACGACGACGCGAGGCAACACCTGAGCAAGCAACTACGACTCGCAGGGCCGACGGACTATCAAGCAATAGGTACATAGGAGGTGTCCAAGGCAATATAAAGGCTGCAAGGGATATATCGGGTACGGAACACTAAAGCATCGCGGCACGGATAGCAATAGATCAACAGGAGGAAATAAAGACTATAAATGCAAAATAGGTAGAAGGGGGAGAGATGCTCGCCTGGGAAACACTGTCGAAGGTACATATCCGGAGAACTTGTCGACACTCGCATCAACTCATCGGCCTAATCCGCGAAGAAGCAAACACTAGAAGAAACACCGGATGCAATATTTAATACTACGGCAGAAGATCCGGCATGATTATGATATGATGCAGATGCGGTGCAATTAGGCAGTATTAAGTGGAATCGGGGTCCCGACAATTAATTAATAGGTTCAAGTTATTTAGCAACCCCGCAAATTAAATGTTGTATTAACAAGGCAAAACATGTCATCGGTTCGCTACACAAATTTAAATGGAGCCAATATGAGACTAGAAAAGCCTGCATATAGTCTCCATATTTAATTCAGGTGACTTGCCGAAAAGGCCCCAAACACCCACAATATACATGCAAGGATGAACAATTTAATATGCGACAGTTGATAATGTCATATTATAAAAATAGGCGCTTAGGGTCACACATCTGGGTTCGGAAGATCTTGGGTTCCGGGGGTTAGGGTCCGGTCTCAGGATTCGACGGGGACGATGAGATTCGGATACAAGATGGAGAACTTGTCGAGACATGACGGTGAACTTGGGTTCCAAGCGGTCGATCTTGCCGTCGATGGCGAACTCGAAGGGATCAAGCACCGGTGGTCTTCGGATCCGTGTAGGAGATCTTGACGCCTGTGACGAAGAACTCGGGTTCGGAAGGAGGTCTTAGCATTCCGATGGATCGGTCCTCGGGGTCGGAAAACTTGGCGCGCCAGGGTCTCGGCGTTCTCGGATTCCGATTGGAGATCTTGGCGGTCTTCGGGTTCGGATCTTCGCCACCGGATCCGTGATCAGTCTTCAGGTCCGGGAAGGGGAATCTTGGCGCATCCGTGGAGATCTTGGTTCGGCATCGGATCGGTCTTGACGACAAGAAGAGCTTGGCGTACGAGGGTTCGGCGGGGTTCGATCCTCAGGCCCGAGTTCGGGGACTTGAGTGCCACCATGTGCATCCCTCGGACTCGTCGGCATCGGGCCGGTCTTGTCGGCGAATGATCTTGCGCAGTCCTCCCGTTTGGCATGCACACCAAAATGACATCGCGACGTACATCTACACAGCAGCAACGACACGATACAAGCACAGAAGATCATACACGCACACGTCTCGATACTAGACACACACCCGAACACATCCAGGAGACAGCCGGGAGCACGCACAGGAGCAGTGTGCTGCTGCACATGAGTGGCTAGACAGAAGGCAGGGGCGCCGTAGGAGACGTACGACCGGACGTGTAGCGGGGCGCAGAGGCAGACTGCAGGTAGCAGGGGCGAGGCGCGGTTGGCTCGGAGGTGCTCGCGGGGGTCAGGAAGGAGCTCGCGGAAGGCGCAAGGAGTCGGGTCGCGGCGCCTACGAGGGGTGGTGGCCGCTGCAAGGGCTCCCGGCCGCGAGGTCGGCGACAGTCATAGGAAGGTATGCAGCGGCGAAGGCGACGCCGGCGGATGGTGGTGGCGGGCGAGGTCGGCGGAGGAAGGCTGGGGCGGCAGGGACTTGCAGGCGGACAGAGGGACGAGGCGAGGGCACGGCTGGAGATCGAGCTAGGACGGCGGCGAGCAGGGCAGCCACGGCGTCTCTGCATAGGCGGTGCAGGGCCGAAGGCGATGTAAGGCCGAGGGGGCGGCAGAGCTTCGGTCGATGACGGGCGTCTCGGGTGGAGGCACGCGTCTGCGGGTCAAACAAAGCGGCGGGTCGGCCGGGCGACGCTGGCGGGGCTCGGGGTGAGGTGCGGCGGCGCCTGAGGGGAGCTCCGCGGCACGTGGGCGAGGTTGAGGAGGAGGCGGCGGATCTAGAGGGAGGCGGTGGAGGTTGGGGACGAAAGGGGTGAGACGGGGTCCGCGTGCGGGTGAGGGAGCGGAGAGTGGGGTCACGGGGGTCAGTGTGAGAGGCAGGTGGCGACGGGATCTGGGTCCAGGTGGGACCTTGTCGGGCGGGGGTGCAGGGGGACGCGGGAGTGCGTGTTGGAGAGGAGGTGGGGCCCGGTGGTGGCGTTGATTAGTGTGGGAGGCAGGCGGTGGCGAGAAAACGTGAAGAGAGGCGGGAGGCGGGGTGGAGCTGGCGCACGCGAGGCTACGGGAGGTGAGGTGGCGGGCTGGGAGTATAGGGTGGAGGGGTGGTTGGTGAGGTGGCGAGTTCTGAGTGGACGGGGTGAGGTGGATGTGTGTGTGTGTGCGGTGGAGGGAGAGAGAGGAGTGGTGGCTGGTGGAGGGGTAGGTAGAGAGAGGGAAGGAAAAGGTCTAGGGTAGGTAGGGTGTGGCTGGGATTTTTAGACTAGGGTTTTGCTCTGGTTTTTTGTTTACCGGGGGTGGCCGGCTGGGTCGGATCGGCCCGGTTCGGCTGCCCCCCAAAAATAATATAATTATTTTATTTGTCACAACAAGGCTTTTAGAATCCATTTTTAGACGAAATAAAATATTCCGGAGGCCCGGGTTTATAGTTTGAATAAAGACGGGGCATTCAGAAAACAAAACCAGGCTTATCGAAAATAGTTTTTAAACAAACCATGCATGATGATGACGATGCTCAAATGCAATGTGGCATGATGACATGAGCATGTGGTCATGATGATGCAATGCACAAAAACACAGTGATTTTCTAGTAGTGGTATTAGCGGGATGCCACAATTCGACACCACTAACAATGGATCTCGCCCTCGAGGTCCGCCTCATGGTACCGGGAAAAAGGTCGGCGATCTGAATCTTCTCGCTTTGTTTAGATCCTCGCGACACCACTAACAAGGGCCGCTGCTCACATCCGTCGAGAGAACACTCCGGATAAACAAGGGAGGAAGGTAAAGGTATCAACAAATAAAGCCACCTCTAGCTTCCATGGACGGAGTAAAATTGCTGGATCCATCGATTCAATATACAAAAGCGAATGATGAGAGTAGTGGTATGGTCACGACTCCATCCTACACTCATATCATTACTCCGTACATGAATAGCAGAATTATGCAACCAACTCTCGCAATCAGACTGAAGAACTCGAAAAGCGAGGTTCGGAAACAAAGGAGTGATGCAGACTCGGCATCGGATCTGGCATAGATGACGCTGTCGCGCCGAAAAACACCGGAAAGCACAACCAAGGAACGGAGTGAAGTCCAACGGATGAAGGATTCCTCAGATAGCATGAAGACCGGATGTAGAAGCACCGTTACCAAAGGAGGAAGCGAAACCCTGAAGGTTCACGGAAGATCAAAAATATTATTATAAGGAACACCGCTTGTCACAAAAAGGGAAACACTTATGGGAATAAATTGATAAATTGTATACCATTGCTAGAAACGTGTGCTCTACTTATAATGTTACTTATTGCTTTGATAAATCTTGTTGTTGTAAGAGGTATAAACACCTCCCTTTTCAATGTGAGTATAATGATAATGTTACCATATCTTCTTATGTTAAACGAAATTATGACTTTTATGATGTGGAACAAATTGAGGAATTTATTGCTTGGAAAGGTGCATCTGAACTTGCTAGTTTGCTTGAAAATATTGATGATTCACCTTATAAATATGAGGTTTATGGTATACTTAAATTTTGCTTTGATAATTACAAGGAAGAAAATGGCTATATTCTTGAATATATTAATAGATGCTTTCCACAAATGGAAGAGACTAATGCCTTGCAGGATCCTATGGAAGAAGAAATTGATGAACCTGAAAGCTCATTAGATGAAAAAGAGGAGGAGAGTGATGAACAAAAGGAGGAAGAGTCGATTAGCTACCCATGCCTACCTTCTAATGAGAGTAACTCTTTATCCCATACATTATTTGATTGTCCCCCATGCTTATCAAAGGAGGATGAATGTTATGCTCATGTTATTTGTAATAATCCTTTATTTGTGCCTAACTTCGAGATGCATGGTACTAAAGAGTTTTCCTTAGAAATTGTTTATGATAAAGCTCTAGACGATGGTCCTATATTGAATGATCAGTCATCTTGTTATAGAATTGTTAAAAATGGGTTTGAAGGTTTTAATCCCACTATTTTTGAGCTTGATAAAAATTATGTGTTTGTATATCATGAAAAGAATGCTTTATGTGATAGTTATATTGTTGAGTTTATTCATGAGGCTACTGAAAATTATTATGAGAGAGGAAAATATGGTTGTAGAAGTTTTCATGGTATTGAAACATCTCTCTATGTGCTGAAAGTTTTGAAGTTACCCTTGTTTTATCTTCCTATGCCTGTCAGTTTGTTCTTTGCGAATTTATTTGCATACAAGATTCCTATGCATAGGAAGTGGGTTAGACTTAAATGTGTTTTGAATTTGCTACTTGATGCTCTCTTTTACTTCAACTCATATTTCTTATGTGAGCATCCTCTCAAACTATTATGCCTGAAGATTATAATATGTCTATTATTCTTGGGAGATCTTTTCTTAAATACTACAGGAGCTGTTATTAATTGTAATCAAGGAAGGTGACCTTCAATGTTAATGACATGGAACATACTGTCTATTTCCCCAAGAAGATTGATAGGACTTATGGTTTTGAATTCAATTGAACATGTTGAGGGCATTCAAGTTGAAGAAATATATTGTCCCATACCAAGAGAAAAATTTGAAACTATTATGATTGGGACCATTGCTATCAAGGTTGAGGTAACATAATCATTAGTGGAATACAAATTTTTGTCTCATATGAAATTGTTTTGGTAACAAGACCTGATCAACCTTGTTAACAAAAGGATTTCACTGAACAAAGCAATGTTTTCACCATGATTATCTCCGCTTACTTCTATTCTATCCATTTTAGTTTTTGCTTATCCCTAACTTAAAGGCGTTAAAGAAAAGTACTTATTGGGAGATAACCCAAAAGTTTTACATGAGTCTTGGAAGTTATTACTTCAGTAATAACCGCTCCTTATCCTTTTTATTTGCTTTTTGTGCCAAGAGTAACCTCTAATGAGAGAGAAGTAATGATTGGGAAAGTTGCTGTCCCAAAACAGATTTCTCTGCTTCACCGTAAAAATTCGTGTAAAATCTCTGAATGTCTTTTTGAGGCGTGAAGTTTTGTGCTTCTGCCCCAGGTTGTTATCTAACTTTCGTTATTTAAACACTTTTTTATTTGAGCAAGAGAAGGCCTTCGAAAAAATTGTCTTTACCCGCTGGTCTGTTTTGACAGAGTTCTGCCATTTTCTGCATTTGCTTCTTGTTGGTTCCTTTTTGAGTTCTTTTGGGGAATTGAGCTTTTTGAGGGAAGTGCTACAGTAGCTTGTGTTTTAATGGAAGTTTATTGGTGTTAGAAATGAACCTTAAGACTTATTTATCTTGAGTGCACTAATGTTGCTAATAAAGATTGTGTGAAGTTTTGTATGAAGGAAGAATTTCAGGTGTATGGAAGAAATGAGTAATGAGATGAAGAATAGACTAAAGCTTAAGCTTGGGGATGCCATGCGTGTCACCCCAAGAAATATCCAAGAAGTACAAGCGTCAAAGCTTGGGGATGCCCAAGACATCCCCTTCTTCATCAATAAAAATCCCAGGTTTCTTCCAAACGCTTCATTTTTATTGTTTCATGCACGGTTGTGTTGTTCTTGGAGCGTCTTCTTTTTCTCTTTCGTTTTGGTTTTTCGTTTGCTTTTGTTTGCTTAGTTTGATGAATAAATTTGTGGGACCTCCTCTTTCATGCATTGGTTTTCAAATAGTTTGGTTTGGTTTGGAAAAGATTAGGAAAGCTCATGCTAAGTGGTAAAGGGAGCTTGTTTTGACTGTGGCCTATGCTTTGTCATGCTATGCTTGATATTGTTTTGGCTTTATGCTTAGTATTCTTTGTTGTAGCATGACTTGTTATAAACAATTGAGATTGCTTAATGTGCATTGGATGAATCACGCGTTGTTTTAGCATATTAAAGCATAGTACATTGGTATTCTCCATTGATGCTTCATTTGGGTTGACTTGGCACATGCTCACACCATGTTATGACTATTCACATAGCCTTTATGATCCTTTGGTTTTCAACTTGTACAATCACTTTATGCTTTGATTAATGATGTTTTGTCGCTCTGCATGATTATGGCCATTATTGCTCTCTTAGTTGGTCGCTCCTAGTCTTTGCTAGCCTCCGTAACCAAGTATGAGTTCCACTCATGCATCCAACTCCCTAAACCAAGTTATTCCAAAAATTCCCCCATACCTACGTACTAGCATATGCTATTCCAAGTATATTCATGCTTTTGTTTACCTTCCAAATTAAAGTTGTTATGAGAAAACTAGTGATTAAAGCTCTCATGAACTTGATGGCACACTTTACTTTTTTGCATTTAATAAACTTGAACCATTGGGTCCTTCTTTGTTGCGTATATGCTTGCGCTTTATAAGTTGAAATTAGCAGAACCATGTATCATGGGGAACACTTTCAACATTGCACCTGTACTTTCTACCCCGTTGATATCATGTTCTTTTGCCTATGGATCCCGGCGGTGTGAAATAAAAGTGGAACTTGTAAGATCATGGAGTTTGTATGTGTGTTAGAGAAACGCCTGGGCCGCTAGCCTAAGCCATGCCTAATCATGGTGGAAACTTGCAGCATCACCATATTGAGCACTCTATGAAGCATCCTCAATAAAAACCTATGGAGTTAAGCTTGGGGATGTTGATACATTGGAAATGTATCTATAATTTTTCATGTTCCATGCTTGGTTTTATCTACTTTGTTATTTTTTGTCCACACTTTGGAGTACTTTTCATATGATTTCTTGGACTAACCTATTAACAAGAACCACAGTGCCAACTGCCTATTTTCTGCTGTTTTTGGTTCCAGGAAAGTCAGAAAATGAATATTCTCGGAATTGGAGGGGACAAAAGCCAAAAACCCTATTTCACCATAAGACTTCCGGATCCAGAATATGCGACAGAGTGGGGCTGGGGCCTAGCCACACCACCTGGCCGCGCGGGCTGGGACTGGCCGCGCCAGGGGGTGGTCTGGCCGCCCTAGACACCCCCTCGGTCTCCCTCTTCGCCTATAAGTTGCCTTCTGACCTAAAAACTCAGGGGGGGTCAACATTTTTCCAGAAGGAGTTCCGCTTCGCTGCCACCACCAGATTGCACGAAACAGCACCAGAAACTCCGTTCTGGCACCTTGCCGGGACGGGGAATTGGAGGAGATCATCGCCATCATCATCACCATCGCTTCTCCATTGACCATCCATGTTTCCCCCATCTATGAGTGAGTAATCCCCCGCTGTAGGCTATGGGTATGGTAGGGATTGGATGAGATCGTTCATGTAATGGCATCAGGTTGTTAGGGCATGGTGCCTAGTATCTTTTATTAGTGCTTTATGACTTTGTTGCGACTTGTTGTGCTTAATGCTTGTCACTAGGGCCCGAGTGCCATGATTTCAGATCTGAACATGTTATTGATTCATTATGATAGTATTGTTTATGGTCTTATCTGCAAGTTGTATACACACGTTGTTGTCCGGAACCAATGGCCCCGAAGTGACAGAAATCGGGATAACCGGAGGGAATGGCTTTGATGTGAGGATCACATGTGTTCACGGAGTGTTAATGCTTTCCTCCGGTGCTCTATTAAAAGGGGCACTTTAATTGCCAGTAGTTCCCTTGAGGCCTCGCGGCAAACGGGCTGGCAGGACAAAAGATGTTGTGCAAGTTCTCATTGCGAGCATGTATGACTATATATGGAACACATGCCTAGGATTATCTAGTACTTGGATGCTTTATCTTATTTATCTGCAATTTCCATATGTTTTGATTGCTATGTGAATTGTCTTGTCCATGCAACACCCGTCCATCCATCTCTATGCCTACCGCACTCGAATCCTATTGTTTACTGCTATTGTTACTACTGTCTTTACTTTACTGCTGCTGTTACTTTGCTATTCCTACTATAAAACTGTTGCTACTAATAAACTGCTGTGAGCAAGATTGTTTCCAGGTGCAGCTGAATTGACAACTCAGTTGTTAAGTCTTATAAATATTCTTTGGCTCCCCTTGTGTCGAATCAATAAATTGGGTTTCACTTCCGTCGAAAATACTGCGATACACCCCCTATACTTGTGGGTCATCACACATGGAAGACCGTAGGAAAGATGATATGTTGAGACACCTCGCTGATGGGTCACAGTGGAGAAAAATCGAGAGAGAGTTCCCGGACTTTGCAGGTGATGCGAGGAACTTATGGTTTGGTCTAAGTACAGATGGCATGAATCCTTTTGGGGAGCAGAGCTGCAGTCATAGCACCTGGCCTATGACTCTATGTATCTATAACCTTCCTCCTTGGTTGTGCATGAAGTGGAAGTTCATTATGATGCCAGTGCTCTTCCAAGGCCCGAAGCAACCTGGCAACGACATTGATGTGTACCTAAGGCCATTAGTTGAAGAACTCTAACAGTTGTGGCACGGACAAGGTGTACGTGTATGGGATGAGAACAAGCAGGATGAATTTGACCTACGAGCGTTGTTGTTCATAACAATCAATGATTGGCCTTCTCTTAGTAACATTTCAGGACAGACAAACAAGGGATACAATGCATGCACAAACTGTTTAGGTGAGACTAAAAGTATATATTTGGATAAATGTAAGAAGAATGTGTACCCAGGGAATCGTCGTTTTCTTCCGCCCATGCATACCCTAAGAAAGAAAGGTAAGCATTTCAATGGTGAGGCAGACAGCCGGTGTAAGCCTATCCACCGTACTGGTGATGATGCATTTGATATGGTGAAGGATTTAAAAGTAATCTTTGGAAAGGGTCCTGGTAGAAAATATGTTCTAAAGCATGATGTCAGACACGCACCCATGTGGAAAAATAAATCTATATTTTGGGAGCTACCCTATTGGAAAGTCCTAGAGGTCCGCTCTGCAATTGACGTGATGCACCTGACGAAGAATCTTTGCGTGATGCTGCTAGGCTTCTTGGGCCTGTATGGGAAGAATAAAGATACACCAGAAGCACTGCAGGACCAACAACGTATGAAAGACTGAGACGGCATGCATATAGAGCTGTTTGAAGGTACTGCCAGCTACACTCTTACGAAAGAAGAGAAGGAAATATTTTTTGAAGTCCTTTACAGTATCAAGGTCCCGTCTGGTTTCTCGTCGAACATAAAGGGAATAATAAATATGGCAGAGAAAAAATTTCAAAACCTGAAGTCTCATGACTGCCACTTGCTTGTGACATAGCTGCTTCCGATTGCATTGAGGGGACTCCTGCCGGAAAATGTTCGAGTACCCATTGTGAAGCTATGTGCATTTCTCAATGCAATTTCTCAAAAGGTAATCAGTCTATATAGTCTACCAAGGTTACAGAAAGATGTGGTCCAATGTCTTGTCAGCTTTGAGTTGGTGTTCCCACCATCCTTCTTCAATATTATGACGCACCTCCTAGTTCACCTAGTCGAAGAGATTAACATTCTCGGTCCTGTATTTCTACACAATATGTTCCCCTTTGAAAGGCTCATGGGAGTCTTAAAGAAATATGTTCATAACCGTGCTAGGCCAAAAGGAAGCATCTCAAAGGGATATGGAACAGAGGAGGTCATTGAGTTTTGTGTTGAATTTATTCCTGACCTTAAGCCCATCGGTGTTCCTGAATCACGACATGTGGGTAGACTGAGTGGAAAAGGCACGCTAGGAAAGAAAGCAAGTATATGTATGGACGGACATTCTCTCAGTAAAGCACACTACACAGTTCTGCAAAGTTCCACCTTGGTGGCTCCGTATATTAAGGAACACAAGAATATTGTACACTCCAACAACCCGGGGAAGCCTAGCTCCTGGATTAGAGATGAACACATGAAGACTTTTGGTGGTTGGTTGCAGACACATCTCATGAATGACATCACTGTTGGAGAGAAGTTGTACTTGTTGGCCAAGTCACCATCTTTGACTATATTGTCTTTCCAAGGGTACGAGATAAATGGGAATACATTTTACATGATTGCCAAAGATAAAAAGAGCACCAACCAAAACAATGGTGTCCGATTTGATGCAACAGACGAGAATAGGCAAAAGGATACATATTATGGTTACATAGAGGAGATATGGGAACTTGACTATGGACCTTATTTTAAGGTCCCTTTGTTTCGGTGCAAATGGGTCAAGCTAACAGGAGGCGGGGTTGAGGTAGACAAGAAATACGGAATGACAACAGTGGATCTCAACAAACTTGTGTATAGAGATGAACCATTCATCCTAGCCAATGATGTGGCTCAGGTTTTTTATGTGAAGGACATGTCTACCAAACCGAGAAAAAGGAAAGATAAGCAAAAGAATACAACATACGATGAGCCAAAGTGCCACATAGTTCTTTCAGGAAAAAGAAACATCATGGGGTGGAGGATAAGACAGACATGTCAGAAGATTATGATAAGTTTCATGAAATTCCGCCCTGCGCAGTGAAGGATGACCCAAGCATCCCATTAAGTAAGGAAGATGCTCCATGGTTATGGATTAGAAGAAAACCCTAACAATAGAGATGTGTGGATGTTGGTGATGTACAATATTATTAAACCTTTATTTTTAATGATCTACTTATATATATGGATATGAACTCTCTCGATCTCAATAGGTAGTATTGCAACTTGTTGTGGCCAACACCAAAGACATTTATTAATAGTAAAACATAAAAATTAGTCGTAATCATATCTAGCCCTATAGTACACATCTTCAGGGTTGTCTTCAGAATCATCATCGTCGTCGCTCGTAGCACGCGGCTGGATCCTTAGACCTTCCCTGGCTTGTGCACGGGGGAACGGGGGAGGGTGCACCTTCCACTCCGGCCTCGGATTCACAAAGCGTGGGGGAGGGGGCTCCCGGATGATGACCCATGTATGCCATCTGCCTTCATCACCGCCAACATTCTTGTGGTTATGCAGCTGGTGAAAGTGTGGGTACCTTAGCCGAGGATGGTCTCCCATGGCGATGTAGCGCATCATGCCAGCGATAATCCGGTTTGCCCACCATAGGCGGCGACCGGCCTCTTTGTGGTTCACTGGGAGCAGGTCATGACCCTCGTACCTGGCGAGCTCACTTTCCCGCCGGTTTGCGATGAAGGCATTCCAGGTGTCGAGGTTGTCGGCATCCCAATGGGGATCCATCCGCTGCTTCGGCATGAGCTCGAGGTAGAAGTGGTTCGTGATGGCCGCCTGGCGGGCCGAACCTTGAGGCACAGGAGGAACAGGAACCCCTCCAGCGCTCAGTATCTAGCCAGCGAGTAGCCGGTACCCCCGACGGGCATGGGTAGCTGGAGGCGCACAGCGCCTCGGTCTCCTTGAGCGTCAAAAAGGCCCAGTAAGCGATGTCCATTGTTGTGAGAGAGAAGGTGTGGATGTGTGGATGGACATGGCAGTCGGCCTAGATATAGAGGGAAATGGCGAGAAAACATGGCGGGAAGTAGGGGGAAATGGTGGGAAAACATGACGGGAAGCGGGGGGAAATGGCGGGAAAACATGGCGGAAAGCAAGGGAAATGGCGGGAAATATAGATCTAGTCCCGGTTACTAGCTCCAACTGGGACTAAAGGCCCCCGAAATATTGTTCCGTCCAAGTTACTAGTTTTAGTATGAAATATTATATTTCTAATGAGTATATTATTTTTGTGAATGGTTTGGTACATTATATGTATTTTTATGTTTTTTAAATAATAAACTATATATTTCCAACAATTATACTAAATATAATACTTATTAAACAATAAATAATTTTATTTAAGTTGTATAATAGAGTATGATAATAGATTTAAATTATAGATCTTCTTTTTTTGAAATTATAAACCAGTTTTCTTTTTCGCGCCAAAAACCACCTTTAGCCCCGGTTTGTAGTGTTGGTTTGTATCACAAACCGGGGCTAAAGGGGTGTGTGCACGTGGGAATAGCGGCGGCCGAAAACACCTTTAGCCCCGATTGTAATACAAACCAGGACTAAAGGGTGACCTTTAGTCTCGGTTTGTATTACAAACCGGGGATAAAGGTTGGGGGTATAAATACTCCCACCTCCACCCCGGGTCTAGCCACGACCCGGAGAGCCGCGATCTTCTTCCTGACGATGAACTGCCGCCGCCTGCGCCCGTGGAGGAGCACGCCGCGCCGCCGCCCGCTGAGGAGAGCCAGCCGCGCCACTGCCCGCTCCACCGCCCGCGTCGCCGCTCGCCGAGGAGGAGCCAACAGCCGCACCACTGCCCGCACCGCCCATGGAGGAGCTCGCCGCCACAGCGCCCTCCGCTGCCCCGGCAAGTGATCAATTAGGGTTAGGGATATTATTATAGTTTAAATATTTAGTTAGTGTTCGGGATTTAGTTAATTAGGGTTAGTGTTAGACATTTAGTTAGGGTTAGTGTTAGGGATTTAGTTAGAATAATTAGTTAGTTAGAATATATACTT
Source organism: Avena eriantha (assembly GCA_910589775.1). Lineage (NCBI taxonomy): Eukaryota > Viridiplantae > Streptophyta > Magnoliopsida > Poales > Poaceae > Avena > Avena eriantha. Next base: position 196,732,373 of record OU342746.1, read on the forward strand.
AGTTAGTGTTAGGGATTTAGTTAGGGTTAGTGTTATTAGGGATTTAGTTAGAATACTTAGTTAGTGTTAGTGATTTAGTTAAGGTTAGTGTTAGGGATTTAGTTAGGGTTAGTGTTATTAGGGATTTAGTTAGAATACTTAGTTAGTGTTAGTGATTTAGTTAGGATTAGTGTTAGGGATTTAGTTACAATACTTAGTTAGTTGGGGATTTAGTTAGAATACATACTTAGTTAGTGTTAGGGATTTAGTAAGGGTTAGTGTTATTAGGGATTTAGTTAGAATACTTAGTTAGTGTTAGTGATTTTATTAGGATTAGTGTTAGGGATTTAGTTAGAATACTTAGTTAGTTCGGGATTTAGTTAGAATATATACTTAGTTAGTGTTATTAGGGCAATACTTGTTGATTTAGTTAGTGTTTATGTTTTATGATTGTTTATTGTTATTATTTAGTTATGCCGTGTTCTTGTCATCCACTCGGTGGCAACGACGGAGTACTGAACTCCGTCGGGTCCCGGGATGTCCGAGCTTGGGCTCCGCCGGGCTAGCACTGGAAGGTGCTACCTGCCGGGACTTGTACCTTGGTTAGGAATCCGGGTATCGTCATCGACCCGGAGCTTCTTTGATGGCGTCCACGAGGTCCAGGAGCGGTGCAGAGGGAGCCGGCCCCCGAGGATGTGGTACATCATCATATCAGGGAGGAGAACGAGCATGTCCGCCGGTATATGTATCTTTTGGAGACTAGCTTCTCCAATCTCTGGCAAGTTCACGGATCTCCCCCGAGCTATTCTCTGGTGATGGTTCATGTTCTCTGGGTGTAGAGCTGCCGTGGCACAGAACGTGGCAGCCGAGTTTGCTAGTTTGATATTATGAGTGAGATACGAGTGTGATATATTATTGTACTTTATCTTATATTATTGTACTTTATCTTAATGCAAAATTGTTTCATTGTTAGTACGTAATCTTTTTCCTGTATCCGAGCCGTCGCAATTGTAATACTCTTTTACTTAATGCAAAATTGTTTTATCTTTTTCTGTATTAGTTAAGCTATGGACGGTAGACAGAATGAAGAGGAGCTTCTCAACATGACAAATGAGGGCTAGAGGTTCTTATGACGATGATGGCTCCCAGTATCTTAATTTTTCTGGAGGAGACGACGATAGTGGATACGATGGTGGAGACCATGGTGAAGACCATGGTGAAGATCATGGTGGAGACCATGGAGGAGACACCTTAATAACAAAGTCCGGCGAGGTATATAAAGCCTCTACCGATCGATCACTAGTATAGATACACTAATTGATTTGTATATATGTACTGACGAATGTTTCTTATCTTAGACCTCCGCATCGGGCCAATCTTCTACAAGGAAAAGAGGCTCGGCCCAAAAGTTGCCCGCTGATGTCCGTTTCAGCATTGACTTAGTCTTTGCGCTTGGTCAACCGTTAGAGCCCATACAGTCTATGAACGCATTTGTACATCAATGCAGAGTGATTGCTCGAGACACCATCCCGATCACCATGCGAGAGTGGAATAAGCCAAGAAAGAAAAGGTATCCAGCTGAGTTGTGGTGTGGAACACGGCAGTGCCATTGGGGATGGCTTGAAGGGGACACTCAAGTTGCTATCGGTGGCTACTCGCAACGGGTTGGGCACAGATATGGCAAACACAGCGATGTACCCAGGTTCGGAGCCCTCTTGGCGAGGTAAAACTCCTACTCATGCAAGGATCTACTACTGAAGGGGGCGAATGCCCAATACAAGTGCTCCTTGAGTTGTTTCCTTAGCTAATTCTTCCTAAGAATTCACTAAGTCCTTCTGATGTCTATTTTTCCTTCTGCTTGAGCCTACCTCGAACCCTAGCGCTACTCCCTTTATATACAGGTTGAGGAGGTAGCTTACAAGATGGGTTCTAGGGTTTACTATTTGGATTTGGGCTTTACAAAGTGGGTTGGCTAGGCAGGGCCAAACGGTAGGCCCGGGTCTAGTCAAGCCTCCAGAACAGGGGAGGACCATGCTTTAGCGCTCAGCACCCCTGCTTTACTTGTCATCTGGCTCTTTATCCTTCAGCCGGCTCTTTATGCGTAAGCCGGGGATTTCCTCGTCAGCCCTTGGTTTGCTCGTCAACCTCCAGCTTTGGCGCAGTTGTCCAGTAGCGCCGGCCAGGCCATCCAGCTTGTCCGGTCAAGGGTGCGCTCGGCAAGGAGCGTCATCCCCATCGTACAATGTCCAGCGGATCCGAGGCGGCCGGCTAGGAGCGGCCTCCCAGCCGATTCTTCTAGCTACCCGGCTAGACGAGCCAGCCGGGGAAACTTGAGTCTGGTCTGGGTGGGAATTCCACCCGGCTGTGGTTCCTTGATCTGGGTCCAGACGACATGCGCTCCTTGGGGCCAGCCGGTTGGTCCCGTCTTGGTCTACCCGAGGGTCATCCCCCTGACACTAGTCCCCGAGCGCGTTAGGACTTGGCCTCGTGGAGAAGTTCTTGCGTGCTCATTTGAAATGACTGATGACGCAGATGCCTTGTAGTTTTCGTTTGTCTTGTAGCTTTTGTCTTGTAGTCTTTGTCATGTACCGGCTTTAGATTCTACGTTGTTTTCCTGGCTGGGGTTCACCGGCTACGGAACCGATGGACCCACCCACAGGGTGTGATGGGTCATCCTCTTGACCGGCTGCCACACCCGGCCGGGAGGTGGATCGCCAGTTTGATGTCGTCGGTGCTTGCGTAAGCCACGCCTGCTGTTCTGGCGCGCGTCGCGTCAGTTTGACTTATGGGTCTACTGCTGCAGTTTTTGGTAACCGTGCGCACGCCTTCATCATTGTGTCTCCTTGGAGATCGTGGGAGCGGTTTGCCTCTCGCAGTAACTTCTGCGGGATCCTCTGTGCGCGCGGCGCTGGCGCACGCGATCTGCCTCGAACCGTCGTGGGGTAGTTGGGTGGTTGCTTCGCCATGTGGCGTGGAGGTAGGGGAACCGGAGCGGTTACCCTTTGCCGACAAATACGTGCGCGAGGAGCAGTGATTCCTCACTTCGCCTCCCTGCGCCTGCCATCCTTCTTCTTCTTCGCCGCGCTCAAGCCTCTCTATGCTCCTCCGTGCCACCGTTTCCTGCTCGCAGGTGCCGCTCCTCTTCTTCTACTACGGGACCCCGCGTGTCTAACACGGCTACCTTTCTAGGCAATATGCTGCCCGAGGTCGCCGGCGGCTGGTGTGGCTCCTATGTAACAGAGGAGCTCGTGAAGAAGTACCGGCGAGGGAAGTTCCTGCCATCGGAGCGGGTGGTGAAGCACCGCCTCGCGCCGGAGGGCGAGCGGGTGCCGCACCCCCAGCCCGGCGAGTCCGTCGTCTTCCTCGCCCACTTCGCTCGCGGCCTCGGGATGCCGCTGAGCCGCTTCGTCCTAGAGTTGTTGGTCACTTTTGATCTGCAGCTTCACCACCTCAGAGCCAACGCCATGTTGATGCTGTCACATCACGCGGCTTGCTGCGAGGTGTTCCTCGGCGTCTGCCCCGACGCCACGAATTTCTTGAAGTTCTTCCACTTCAAGGTGCAGGTGGTGGGGAAGGGCGGCCCGATGACGGAGACGGGCTATTGCGCCATCTACCCGCAGCTGTCCGCGCCCATACCCCGCCTGGAGCTCCCCGACACTATCAAGCTCTGGCAGCGCTCGTACTTTTACATGCGCAACAACATGGAGGTGGACTTCATCAAGGTACCCCCCTTCGCCAACGTCCCCTCTAGCCGGAAGGCCTAGACCGTCCAGCACTTGGGTGCCCAGGGCGACATCAACTGGATGGGCGCCCGGTTGGCCGTCCTCGTGGAGAAGGAACGGCTCACCACCCGGGACATTCTGTTGTCCTGGATGGCGACCCGTGTGCTCCCGCTGCAGCACCGGTCACACAAGATGTGCCACCTCTCCGGCCATCTGGATCCCACCCGGGTATCCCGGCTGGACGTGTCGTATGCCTCCCTCCGTGAATGGCTCGGTACCATTTCGAATGAGGCGCTGGAGGAGGAGTAACAGTTCTCCTGCCGGCCGTACCACTACGGACGGCTGCCGCCGAAGGTACGTTTTTTCTTGCTGTTCTCCGGGTGGATTTTCCTTAGGTACTCTCATTTCGTGCCTCTTATCTTCCGTTGTTGAGTAGCTTTTCACGGCGCAGCTAGCGGAGGACGGTATGGGGGACACCGAGCTCTCCAACTTCACCGCAGACTTCAAGGCGGTGAAGGCTCCTCCCGCGGAGGCGGAGCGGTTCCCCATGCAGGCCGACGAGGGCTGCGAGTTCCCACCCGGTGAGAAATTGTTTCTTGCCCTTGTTATGCTTGCACTTGCTATGCTTGTAATTGTAATCTTGACTTTTCGCTTTGTCCTTGGTATAGCCACGCACGGCGAGGAGGTGGAGCTGGCCGAGCTACCCGCGCCCAAGGGCAGGGGGAAACGGGCCGCCCCTACCAACGTCGCCCCAGCTATAGGCGGCGCCAAGAAGTCGCACCGCCTCCGCCCTGCGCCCGTCATGCCGAGCATTGCCGGGTAGCTGCTCTTGTCCCTTTTGGTGCAAGTATTGCCTTACTTGTATTTGTGTTGCTCACTTGTTGTGTTTTTGCAGCAAGGCTATGTCCTTGCCTGGTCGCGCGACCGTCGCCACCGCGTCCGCCCCTCCGCTTGCCGGCGAGGAGAGCGCCGGCTTCGGCATCCAAGGCCGCGCCGGCTCCGGCGTCCGAAGCTGCGCCAGCTCTGGTGGCCGGGGCTGCGCCGGCTCCAGTGTCCGAGGTTCCGCCGGCTCCGGCTCCCGAGGCTGCGCCGGCTCCGGGCCCTGAGGCGGCCGCGACGGAGGTGGTGCCTCCGACTGAGCCCACGATGCTTCACCGGGCCAGGGCTGTCTCCCGGCTCGCGAGGGGTTTGTCGTTCGGGCGTGCCGGCGCGGCCGTCCCTCCCACCGGCTCGACGGTGGGTGCTGACTCTAGCACCTACCGGGTGGAGGAGCCGGTGGAGGTGCCGCCGCCGGTTGCGCATGTCCAGCCGGAGGTTGGACCCTCCGTGGCTTCGGCGAGTGACGACGACCTCCAAGTCACCGGTTGGACGCCGGCGCGTGCCACGCCGTTGCTGGACGCCCTTCTGGCATAGTTGTCAGAGGTGGCGCCTCTGGCCGTTGGCCAGATCAACCAGCTAGTGGGGGTGCTGGAGCAGGGGCTCGGCTAAGCCAGGACGCTGGGAGCTTCTGTCGAGGTATGTGCTCGGTTGCCCGTCTTGTTGTTTTGTCACCATCTTGCGACGTAATTGTTTCTTTTGGTTCTTATTTCTCTTCTTTTGCATAGAGGGCTCTTACCGACGCCGCCAAGACTTCGCGGGACCTAGGCCGTAAGATCGCTCACTATGCCGTATCTTCCCAATTGCGCGATTTCTCGCGCTTTTTGTTTAGTATTGGTTACCCTCCTGCAGCTCTGCTAGCGGACCGGGACCGCGAGGTGGCCCGGCTGAAGGAGGAGGTCTCCCGGCTGGAGGAGTCCAACAAGACCCGCCAGGACCAGATCGCCAATCTGACTGCACAACAGCAGTAGATGGAGATCAAGGCTGGTAGGGCCAAGAAGGCTTCGGACACCCGGGCCGAGGCGCTGAAGAACCTGGAGGAGCTCTACGCCACCCAGATGGATGCCCTCAAGACTTCCAAGGCCAAGGAGGCGGTGGCGCTGTCGGAGCTCTACCAGATCGCTGAGATCATTGTTAGTAAGTGCTTGCGACTTGATCCCCTTTTGCGGATTTGTCCTTTGTGATTGATACTGACCGCTGCCCTCTCCTCTGGCTACAACTCAGTACCCTGAGGCAATAGATCAGGCACTGGGCCAGATTCCCGAGACGGATCCAGACCGGGATCTCCATCCGGGGGAGTTGGTGGCGGTCGTCAGCGAGGAGGCGAACCGGCTCCGTGCTGCCGCTCTCGAGGTTTTTGACTATGTCTGGCCTGAGGCCGTCCCGCCTGCCACAATGGATGCCCTGGCTGAGCGTCTCTGGGGCGCTCTGGAGCTCATGAACGTGGCCTAGGAGTGGGCGGCTCGCGGTGGCACAGAGATGGTGTTGGCGCTGCTGAAGTCCTGGTACCCGAATGTGGATCTGCGGAGCCTCTCCCGTGGATTCCGCCAAGGGACCAGCTACGACCAGCTTCGCGCTGATGTCCCCAACATCCGCTCCTATGATGTGATGATCAGGAGCTACGTCGCGCTGGACAGGGACTTCGGCGACCCAGCCGGCACGGTACTTCCACTGCCCGGATGCGGCACGCGCTGACGCTCCGTCTGCACCGTAGACCGCCTCGACGGACGTCGCCTCCTGCAGCCGCGCTCCAGCTGACGCCTCCGGCCCTTCTGCCCCTCAGTGAATTTGATCCCCGGTATGCCAGGAGTATTTGTGACTTTGAGAAATTCGTCTTTTCTGTGCGCCATGTGAACAATTGTCCATCTGTGACATGTTGAACTTCTGTGGGAGCATCGCCTCCCTCTATCTTGTTTGCTCGTGCTCTTCTGATTTGCACTTTCTATTTTGCATCTTTTGCATGCCTGCTTCTTTGTTGGGGCGCGCAAGCGCACCCACAGGGTGTAGTCCCCGAGGTTCGGGTCGGCTGGAGAATACAGCCGGGTCGAAGCTCCTTTATGTTCTTTGTTTTGCAGGTTTCTGTGTGGGGGCGTGCAAGCGCACCCACAGGGTGTAGTCCCCGAGGTTCGGGCCGGCTGGAGTTTACAGCCGAGTCGAAGCTCCTTGACTTGCTCTGCTGCCGCCTGGAAGCTATCTGCCTCCGCCTTGGCGGTGTTCGTCGTTGAACTTTGGCTCATGCCAACATAGAAACAAACAAGTTGTTTGCCTGGTTAAGTATATGCAAGTTCAAACTGTAATCTTAGATAAACTAGCTTTCAGACTTTTGCTGTTTCATGCAAATTCAATGTCTTTGTCCTTTTCTCAGTGAGCATTGGCCAATTTCAGTGATGTTCCCCTGTTGGCTTTTAGCCGGAGTCGAAGGGGTAGCTTGGTAGGCGTACTGCACCATACTTCAGGTTTGGGCCATTGCCTTTGATTGAGCGAGCGCATCCGGGTCGTCCAGACGTTTTTGCTTTCCTCGTGGCATTTTCGTGTAGGGGCCTTTGAGCATTCTACTCTTGCCAGATCTGTCAGCCGGCTTCCGGTCTGCAGCCGGAAACATAGAGGAAGCCTTACGAACCGCGTACAGTACTTCACCATGTGGATCGCGCAGCCGTCTGGGCCAACCGGCAAGTCCCCGAGGTGGATTGCCGGCTCCAGGATTAGAATAATGCAGCCGGAAAAGCCAACTTGTGGAGCATGACTTGCTTATTTTATTGCGGAGTCCCCAAGACTGTGTCGAGGCTCCTATGCTTGTTCATTACATGAAAGTAAGTTACATACACTTCTTGTTCAAGTGTAGAAGGGGAAGAGCAGGCTCGCGTTTCATGGGCGTTCAATTTCTTCGCATGAGCGGTCCATCCTGTTCTTTTCCGGCTTGCGGGCGTCGATGAGGTAGTACGAGTTGTTCTGTAGTGCCCGGCTGATTATGAATGGGCCCGCCCAAGGTGGAGACAGCTTGTGCATCCCCTTGGTGTCTTGGACCAGCCTTAGCACCAGGTCACCCTCGCGGAACGAGACACTACGTATCCGGCTGGCATGGTAGCGGCGCAGGTTCTGCTGGTAGATGGTGGACCTGGACAAGGCCAGTTCGCGTGCTTCCTCCAGGAGATTGACACTGTCTTCCCGTGCTTCTTTGGCCTGTTGTTCTGTGTAGAGCATTTTACAGGGTGCGTCAAACTCGATGTCAGTGGACATAACCGCCTCCGCCCCGTAAACGAGGAAGAAGGAAGTGTCGCCGGTGGACCGGTTTGGTGTTGTGCGTAGGCTCCAGAGTACATCCGGCAGGTCCTCGATCCAGCAGCCGGGAGATCGCATGAGCGGTTCGATGAGCCAGGGATTGATTCCGGCTAGGACCAAGCCATTTGCTTACTCGCACTGCCCGTTGGACTAGGGGTGTGCCACAGACACGAGGTCTAGGCGGATGCCCTTATCTCTGCAGAATCGCGCGAAAGCTCCCTTGGAAAAAATTGTTCCGTTGTCGGTTATGATGCTGTTGGGATAGCCGAAGCGTGTGATTATGTTTGTGAAGAACTTGACCACCGTTGGCCCATCCAGCTTCTTTATTGGCTTTGCCTCTATCTACTTGGTGAACTTGTCCACCGCCACCAGCAAGTGGGTCATGCCGGATCTGGCCGTTTTGAAGGGGCCAACCATGTCCAGGCCCCGGATGGGGAACGACCAGGTGTTGGGAATAGTCTTGAGTGCTTCGGACAGAGTGAGCTTCTGCTGGCTGAACCGCTGGCACTTGTTGCATGCCTTGAAAATCTGCTCAGCATCCTCGAGTGCTGTGGGCCAGTAGAACCCGTGGCGGAATGCCTTTGCCACTATGGCTCGTGACGATGCGTGATGTTCGCACTCGCCCTGGTGGATGTCGACCAGTACCCTGATTCCTTCTTGACACACGCATCGTTGATAGATGCCTCCATCGCTACGCTTGTAGAGCTCGTTGTTGATGATGGTGTATGCGCTAGCTCTATGCTTGATCTATCTTTCCTGCACCTCCTCTTCGGGCAGCTCTGCGTTGGCTAGGAAATCCATAAACGGCTTGGCCCATGTTGGTGTTTCCCGGATGGCGCATACCGCTTGCATTAGCAGATTCACTTCTGCTCGGATGGCCGGGTCAGGCTCGTCTGGAGGCCGACCGGGTGGGGCGGCGAAGCCGGCAGCTGCTAGGCTGGAGGCGGCAGTTCCCGGGTGCACAGGAGCAGTCCCCGGGTGCGGTGCAGCCGTCGCGGATGTTTTGGAGTCGGCAGTCCCCGGGTGTGGCGAGGCAGTCCCCGGGTGCGGTGCAGCCGTCGCGGGGCTCTTGGAGCTGGTAATCCCCGGGTGCGGCGAAGCAGTCCCCGGGTGCGACGCAGCCGTCGCGGAGGTCTTGGAGCCGGCAGTCCCCGGGTGCGGTGAAGCAGTCCCCAGGTGCGATGCAGCCGTCGCGGAGGTCTTGGAGCCAGTAGTCCTTGGGTCCGCATTCAATATGATGGAGTCTGATTTGGGAGACGGAGTGATTGATGGCTTGTGTAGGTGCTCAAGGGAAACTCCAGGCGGAATTGGTTGTCTTGTCGACCCGATGTGGGTGAGCGTGTTTGCGGCCTTGTTGTTTACTCTGGGAACATGATGAAACTCGCACCCTTCGAAACAGGCGCATAGCTGCTGTACGAAGAAACGGTATAGAGCCATGTTCACGTCTCTGGTGTCCCAATCGCCTGACACTTGCTGCACCACCAGATCAGAATCGCCGAAGCATAGGATGCGCGGGATGCCTATTTCCTTTGCCATCTTGAGGCCGTGGACGAGCGCCTCATACTCAGCGACATTATTGGACGCGTAGAAGTAGATCTGTAGCATGTATTCTAGCCGGTCTCCTTTTGGGGAGGTGATGACTACTCTGGCTCCGAGACCTCCATACATCTTGGAGCCGTCGAAATGCAGCTTCCAATGCATGGAGTCGGGGCAAGGTGGAAGGTACTGCGTTTCTGCCCAATCGACGAGGAAATCCGCCAAGGCCTGAGACTTGATCGCCGTTCTTCGCTCGTACTGTATGTTGTCAGCAGCGAGCTCTATGGCCCATTTCTCCACCCGGCCTGTGGCATCCCTGTTGCCGATGATCTCCGCAAGTGGCGCTAGGGCCACCACCCGGATGGAGTGCTCTTGGAAGTAGTGCTTCAGTTTCTTGGCGGCCATGTATAAGCCGTACACCAGCTTCTGGTAATGAGGGTAATTCTGCTTCGAGAGTGAGAGTACCTCACTCAGGTAATACACCGACGTTGCACCGGTTGCGCCTTTCCTTCTTCCGGCCTCTCCACTACCAACACCACACTAACGACCATGTTTGTTGCTACGATGTACATCAACATGGGTTCCTTTGCTGCTGGTGCTGCCAAAATAGGTGGCGACGTGAGCATGCGCTTGAGGTCACGGAAAGCTTCATCCGCCTGTGATGTCCAGACGAACTTGTCCGTCTTCTTCATGAGTTGATATAGTGGGAGTGCTTTCTCGCCCAGCTGGCTGATGAACCAGCTAAGGGAGGCCAGGCAGCCGGTGAACTTTTGGACATCTCTCAAGTTCTTGGGCGGCTGCATGCGCTCGATTGTGCCGATCTTATCCGGGTTCGCCTCGATTCCTCGCTCAGATACGAGAAATCCTAGTAGCTGGCCAGCTGGAACGCCAAATATGCACTTCTCCGGGTTTAGCTTCATCTAGAACCGGTGGAGGTTGGTCAATGTTTCCTTCAGGTCCTCAAGGAGTGTCTTGCGCTCCTTGGTCTTGACTACCACGTTGTCGACGTAGGCGTGTACGTTTCTGCCAATTTGATTCTGCAAACACTTCTGCATGCAGCGCTGGTATGTTGCTACAGTGTTCTTCAATCTGAATGGCATTGTGGTGTATGATGGGTTCGTAGCATGGAAAACAAAAAATTTCTACCGCAAGAACGAACAAAACCCAGATCTAATCTAGATAAAAGCCAAGATCTAATCTATTAGACATGTGCAACGAGATAGATAGGAACTAACCCTCGTAGATCCGAAAGCGTTAACGAGATTAGATCTCGTGGTTGATGTAGTCGATCACTTGCCGATCTCAAGATCGTGTGGACGATCCTTCCGGCGCCGCGTTCCGGCAGCATTTCCGCAGTCGGTCACACGTGCGGAGTCGAAGCAGACCTTCCTCTCCTCGTTCTAGCGAGCAGCGGAGGTAGTAGATCTTCTCCACAGAATCACAGCAGCACGACGGCGTGGTGGTGGTGGTGGTGGATTAGAGAATTCTGCAGGGCTTCGCCTATGCCTGTGCATAAGAAAGGAGGAGAGAGGCGGCGGAGATTGGGAGTTATGGGAGAGGGCTAGGAGAGGGCGCCCCCTCCCTTCTATTTAAAGGAGGGAGGCGCGCCTAGGGAGGGGGAGTCCTAGTAGGACTCCCCTCCTATGGCCGGCGGTGGGAAGGGGGAGGAGTCCTCCTCCCCCACGAATCCGTGTCTTGCCCCACTAGGTTTCCTTTGACCCTTTCTTGGTTTTCAAGCAAACTCCAAGAAATCCTCTAGAACCTTCCAGAACATTCCGAAACCTTCTAGAATCTCCATACAAACACTCCGGAACATTTCCTAACTTAGAAAATGATCCCCAATATATGAATCTTATTCTCCGGACAATTCCGGATCTCCTCGTGATGTCCCGGATCCAATCCGAGACTCCGAACAACATTCGGTCTCCAACGCATATTCCATATCTACTTAAAACAACTTCGAACCTTAAGTGTGTCACCCTACGGTTCGTGAATATGCAGACATGACATCTCCTATCAATAACCATCAGTGGGACCTGGAGATCCGTAATGGCTCCCACATACTCAACGATGACTTCGTGATTGATTGAACCATTTACATACGAAACCAATTCCCTTTGTCACGCGATACTATACTTATCCGAGGTTTGATCGTCGGTATCTCTATACCTAGTTCTACCTCGTTACTGATAAGTACTCTTTACTCGTTCCGTGATATGTCATCCCTTGTGACCTAGTCACATGCTTGCAAGCTAACTAGATGACATTCCACCGAGAGGGCCCAGAGCATATATATCCGTCATATGGATGGACAAATCACAATCTTGATTCATGCGCTTCAACACATACTTTCAGAATACCCAATGACACCTTTATAACCACCCAGTTACGAAGCGGTGTTTGATGTCATCAAAGTACCCATCCGGTGATGGTGATTAACATAACCTCATGGTCGAAGGATTAGGTTACTATGCATTTGAAAGCTTATAGCAATACGAACTTAATGACTTGATCTTATGCTACGCTTACTATGGGTGTGTGTCCATTACATCATTCTCCTAATGATATAACCTTGTTATTAATCACATCCAATGTCCATGATCAGGAAACCATGATCATCAATTAATCAACAAGCTAGTTTAACAAGAGGCTTACTAGGGACTCTTTTATGTTTACAAAACACACAAGTATTAATGTTTCCGGTTAATACAATTATAGCATGGGATGTAAACATTTATCATAAACATAAAGATATAATAATAACAACTTTTATTATTGCCTCTTGGGCATATCTCCAACAGTGTAGCAGTAGGATCTGTAAGGAGTTATGTATGATGTCTTTATTTGATCAGCGGGGTTCAGCCGGATCTGGTGGTAGCCGGAATATGCATCCAGAAATGACAACAGCTCGTAGCCGGCCGTGGAATCGATCACTTGGTCTATCCTTGGCAGGGCGAATGGGTCCTTGGGGCATGCTTTGTATAGACTGGTGTAGTCAATACATATGCGCCAAGTCTTGTTCTTCTTCAGCACGAGTACTGGGTTTGCCAGCCATTCCGGGTGGAAAACTTCCATGATGAATCCGGCTGCGAGCAGCCGGGTGATCTCTTCCCCAACTGTTCTTCTTTTTTCTTCCACGAAGCGGCGCAGTGACTGTTTGACCGGTTTTGCATCTGGCCTGACATGTAAAGAGTGCTCGGCGAACTTGTCTGGCTCGGCCTCGTTCAGCAGTATCTTCCTCGTGCCCTTGGATGGCTTGAACTGTGCCTCTCTGGCCGTCTTGGGCTCGCCAGCCAGCATGTCCTTCTGCAGGGCCGCCATGTTCTGCATGATTATGCGTTTTTCCTCCGCGATGATCATGGCCTCAGCTATTTTGGACCCGTCTGTGGCGCATTCCACGGACCGTCTGTAGTAGCCGGCCACGGTGATGACCCCTTTGGGCCCTGGTAGCTTCATCTTGAGGTAAGCGTAATGTGTCACCGCCATGAACTTGGTGAGCGTTGGGCGCCCCAGGATCGCGTGGTACGCGCTGTAGAGGTTGACCACCTCGAACTAGATGGGCTCGCGGCGGAAGTTGTCCTTCGTGCCGAAGATGACGTCCAGCCGGATTTTTCCGATAGGGGAGTGCGAAGGGCCGGGGTGGCTCCGTGAAAGGAGGTGCTTGACGGCTCCAGCTGCGACTCACTGATACCGAGCCGGTCGAGCGAGCTGCGGTACATGAGGTTGATGCTGCTCCCTCCGTCTACAAGGACGCGGGAGAATCTGTAGGAATGTTTCTAGGAGACAATGATAGGATCCAGCACCATTGCGTAAGTGCCCGGGTGAGGCAGCTCAGCCGGCTAGTCCTTCCGGCTCCATGCAACTTCTTGCTCCGACCAGCTGAGGTACTGGGGAACGGGAGGAACGATTGAATTCACTTCCGCATCGCAACGCCTTTTGTTGTGCTTGGTATCCGGCTTCGTGGTGAAGATGTGGTAATTTCCCACCTGGCGAGGGTAGTTGTTGTCGTCATCCTCCCTTTGACGTTGGTTGATTGCCTAGCGGCCCGCCGACTGGAGAAGGTGGCGCCTATCCAGCCGGTGCGCCAGCAATTGCCGCCATCTTCTTCGTCCAGGTGCACTGGCGTGTGGTGTGCGTAGCCGGCTTGTTGCCCCAGCTGTGGAACTTGCATGGCCTATCAAGCATTGACTCAATGGTGTACTTGGGCCTTGGAGGCCAGTCATCAGGCTTCTGTCTCCGACTTCCGCCTGCATCCGGATCCTCCTGCACTGCCGCTACCTGCCCGGATCCATATTGGTTATCCGGCTAGTCGTCCTTTCTCTTGCCGTGGAGGTTGTCGTGCCGCCTGGAGTTGTGTCCATTCCCTTCCGGCTGGCACCGATCTATGGCGACGTCGACGATTATTTGCCCTTGGTCATCCACCCGGACGGATCTTTTCATTGCCACGTCGGATGTGGCGTACTTGTCCACGATGGCCATGGTTTGTGCCATGGTTGTCGGTTCCACCCGGCGAAGCTTATGCTTGAGCATAGTGCCATCTCTGCAGCTATTGATGAAGAAATCAACCGCCTGATGCTCTCGTACCCCCTCACAGGAGTTGTGCATGCTCGTCCGTCGTGTGATGTAGGAGCGATGAGATGGCCCTGGCCCTGCACACAAAGAGCAATCTCGCCGGGCCGGCCTGGGCGCTTGTAGGTGCCGGTGAAGTTGCGAACGAACGCCTGCTCGAAATTGATCCAAGCATTGATGCTATTGTCGGGGAGACTGTTTAGCCATGTTCTGGCTGAGTCGAGGACCATGAGAGGGGCGTAGCGCACTGCTACCCGGCGGTTGCTGTTGGCGATGCCCACGGCGGTGGTATAGTCCACCAGCAAGTCCTCCGGCTTGACCGAGCCATTGTACTTTGGCGTATCCCTTGAGAGCGAAAATCCCTTTGGAAACGGTTCATTCCGGATGCGCGGTCCGAAACACCTTGGCCCGGCTGGACTTTCTTCCTCCAGCGCGCGTGATTCGACCAGCAGGTCGATTCGTGCATGCGCATCTTGTTGTTCGTCCGGCTCGAGCGGTCCCAGCCGGCCAGATAGGCGGGACTTGGAGAGCGCTTGGCCTTTTCCAGCTTTGTCAGACGGTTCGCGATTTTTGCTGGTAATAGCTGCCACGTCGTGGGCGTTGTGCCCGCGGCCTGCAGATCCACCGCGTGGGCGGTTGCTCTGTCTTGCTCCATTTGGGGAAAACGCCTTGCTGCTGCCCGCACCCGAGTCCGCCCTCCGGCGAGCCGGTTGGGTTCTGCTACTGCTAGCCATGCTTAGTTCTGCCTCGGCCTGCTGCTTGTTCGCCATGACCATGAGGAGGTGGACGCGCGCTTGTTGATGGAGCAGTTCCTCGCCCTCCAGGTGGCTAAGTTCTGTGACTGCCGCCTCCGCGGCCCTCATGTTTTTGACAGGGGTGTTGTAGACCGGCTGCACCACGGGCATGCACTGATTAGCGGCACAATCCATCTCTGAACCGAGGTTCCGGCCTTGCGGCTGGGCCAGGCGGTTGGTGCCGGGTAGGCGCGTGAAGCCATGCACGATGTTGTACTCCTTCATGGTGGCGTTCATTCACCGTTGGGCGGTTGCCACCTTGCCGGCCTCCTCTAGAAGGTTATGGCGGGTGGTCTCCAGGGCTGCCGCGACTATAGCTGGATCCGCCTCGATGGGGGTAATGGGGTTGCGGAGGTGCTCGATCGAAGCGTTGATTAAGTCCGCATTCGAGAGGCGTGAGTTAGTGGCGCGGCCGTCCATGTTGCGCTCCAGAGGTGGGCGGCGGTTCTCCATCGAGCCTGCCATCATGACCTCGACGCTGCCGCTGGCGATGCGCGAGGCGGAGAAGCCAGGGGTAAGCCGAAGACGGTGACGACCTCACGAGGGAAGGCCTCAGGGATAGTGGCGATGTAGACGCGGTGCTCGCCGAAGTGCATGATGGAGCCCCCGCTTGGGAAAGTTCCCCCAGCGAAGCAGGACGCGTTGTCGAGGACGCAGTCGTAAGAGCCGAGAGTGAGGACGAGGCCAGAGGCTACTCGCTCACCAGCGACTAGCGGAAGTCCCGTGCGAAAGATGATCCCAGCCGAAGCGTTGTGCCCCACGGTGGGCGCCAACTGCTGTGGTGTGGAACACGGCAGTGCCATTGGGGATGGCTTGAAGGGGACACTCAGGTTGCTATAAGTGGCTACTCACAATGGGTTGGGCACAGATACTGCAAACACAGCGATGTACCCAGGTTCGGAGCCCTCTTGGCGAGGTAAAACTCCTACTCCTGCAAGGATCTACTACTAAAGGGGGCGAATGCCCAATACAAGTGCTCCTTGAGCTGTTTCCTTAGGTACTTCTTCCTAAGAATTCACTAAGTCCTTCTTCTTATGTCTATTTTCCTTCTGCTTGAGCCTACCTCGAACCCTAGCGCTACTCCCTTTATATACAGGTTGAGGAGGTAGCTTACAAGATGGGTTCTAGGGTTTACTATTTGGATTTGGGCTTTACAAAGTGGGCTGGCTAGGCAGGGCCAAACGGTAGGCCTGGGTCTAGTCAAGCCTCCAGTACAGGGGAGGACCATGCTTTAGCGCTCAGCACCCCTGCTTTACTTGTCATCTGGCTCTTTATCCTTCAGCCGGCTCTTTATGCGTAAGCCGGGGATTTCCTCGTCAGCCCTTGGTTTGCTCGTCAACCTCCAGCTTTGGCGCAGTTGTCCAGTAGCGCCGGCCAGGCCCGCCAGCCTGTCCGGTCAAGGGTGTGCTCAGCAAGGAGCGTCATCCCCATCGTACAATGTCCAGCGGATCCGAGGCGGCCGGCTAGGAGTGGCTTCCCAGCCGGTTCTTCTGGCTACCCGGCTAGACGGGCCAGCAGGGGAAACTTGAGTATGGTCTGGGTGGGAATTCCACCCGGCTGTGGTTCCTTGATCTGGGTCCAGACGGCATGCGCTCCTTGGGGCCAGCCGGTTGGTCCCGTCTTGGTCTACCCGGGGGTCATCCCCCAGACAAGCTGGGGCTAGTGTTGTCGATGACAGAGCGAAAGATGCGATGTGGAATTCTCTCATGACACATTGCACCCTACCAGTCTTGGAGACTGATGAGCTCACAGAGCAAATGAGGAGGAAAGTCAAGGAGTGGGCTCTTAAGAAGATGGGCGAACTATTCAAGGACTGGAAGAAAAGATTGTACCACAACTATGTATTAAAGAAAAAACTCCTCCATTCACTGGCCCACTAGAGAAGCAGCGGGATAGCTGGGCCGCATTTGTGCAATACAAGACCTCGGCACCAGCTGTGGCAATGTCAAAAAAGAATAAGCTAAATGCGGCCAAAAAGAAATATCACCATCATATGGACACGGGTGGCTACAAGAGTGCCATGCCTAAGTGGGATAAAGCTGAGGCTGCCCTGGCGTCTAAAGGGGTCACTCCAGCTATGTCTCGTTGGCCCGGGAGGTCAAGAAATTGGTTACTCGGTCATGGGGCATCGTATGACCTAGAAATAGGCGAGATTATTGCAAGAAAAGAAGTTGCTGGACCCAAGGATGAAATTATTAAAGTGATAAAAGAGGTTCAAGAGGGAAAGTTTGTTCCCGACAAAGAGAATGATGAGCTGACAAAGGCCCTCGGGAATCCTGAAAAGGCTGTACGAACACGAGGCTTCGAACCTTCTTGTCCATGGGCTATCGGGTTTCCCGAGGACCTTGACACCTACAGAAGCCGATCGAGAAAACAAAGCGGCAACAAGAGGAGGATGCGGAGCGGTTCGTGAGGTTTGAAGCCATGTTGCAGCAGCATTGGGAGGAGCTTAATGAACTTAAAGGACTCCGACAGCAAGATCCTACACTAGACAGTACGGTCGGCCCATCTCAACAGAAAAGCAGTGTGGCTTCCACGGAGGGCCACGCTAATGTAGCACCCCAATTGTCTAACAATTGTAATGCTACTTGTCCTAGTAAGATATTGGCTACTTCATATATATTATTGTTGCATCATAAGGATATCATGCTCATGTCATCATGCCACCTTGCATTTGAGCATCATATAAAACCCTCTTTCTTTTGGTTTTCCTCTCATATGCATTATTAATTGTATTTGCCTCTTGATATTGTATTTGGTTATTGATATATTGTTCAATGCCCAAGTTGAGTTGGGGGCATATCTTTTATTTCCATTCCACCCCTTTCTCTTCCACCACCTTATAATTCCACCATCCCTTCAACAATGAGCTTGCATTTATTTTCCTTTGATATTTTAATTCTAGCTCATGTAGTTTGGGGTGGATTAAATCCTCTAAATTCTTATGCTTGGTTTTATCTCCACTTCTTGGATATGCATAGAGTAATGCCATAATATTAATATTGTTTTCACAAATAAATAATTGCATTATTATTTTTGCATGGGCCATGCACAATTCTTCACCACCTTTCTCTTCTTTGGTTTTTCTTTGGTTTTAATGGATCCTATCTTTGTGAAAACATCTCCTACCACTCCACCATCCTCATGGGCTCATATATAACTTTTCTTCTTAATTTTATCCTCCATGCATGAACCATATGAGGCCTAGTCCCTCATTTCCTTTCTTTTTCTTTTCTTGCTATTCTCTTCCACATCATCTCATGTTACTCCTAGCAATCATCATGTTCCACTTGGGGGTGATCTTTTGCTCAAGCCTTAAAAATCTAAACCCTAAACAAACCTACACCTAGTTTCTATTTCTAATTTTTCCTAGCCCTAATTCTCCAAACCTTAAACCCTAACCTTCTCCCATCTCTCTCACTTATTCTCCCTCTCTCTCTAACCTGCTGAGCAACACCCCAGCTAACCCTAACCCTCTCCCTAACCCTAGCTAACCCTAACCCGAGCCATGCCCCATCTAACATAGCCTAGCTACCCCTCCCTCTCTTCTCTCTTCCTGACCCGAGGGCCCCCTCTAGCCGAACCCCCCTGCCTGTCCCTCTCTCCCGGCCTGGTCCACCTGCAGCCCCAGGTCCAGCCCCAGCCGGCCGAGCACATGCTCGAGGAGAAAGGAGAGAAAAGGTGGCACCGAGGCCACCTTTATCTCTGCCGTGCCCCGCCCGCCTTCCTCCCCTCTTCCTCTTGCTTTTCCTCCCTCCCCACGCCTCTCTGGCCTCTCCCAGATCTGCCCCGAGCCGTCCCTCTTCTTCTCCTTCTTCCTCAACCACACCTAGCTCCTGCCGCCGTTCGCCGCCAGCACCTCGTCGTCCCCGTCGTTCCAGCTAGCGAGCTTGTCGTGGAGGTGGCCTGGGAGACCGAGAGGACCTCCCTGCTGCTCCCCGTACACGCTGACTTGGACGAGGAGCTCCCTAGCACCGCCAGTACCTCGCCGCACTGCAGCAAACCCTAGATCTGGGCGCTAGCGATCTCGACGCCCCGCCGCTCCTCGCGCCGATCCGAGCCCGCCGTCGAGCCCGCGGTGAGCGTCTCTTCCCCTCTGACACGGTCCGCCTCGCCGTACCGCCCTAGCGCCGCCGATCGTTTCATCGAACGCCCGCCACGCGCCAGAGCTCGCCGTCATCTGCAGCCTCCCCGCGCCACGCCACACCCTATCTAAGCCCCAGACCCCTCCCTGTCAACTACCCGAGCCAGCCGCACCGGTTAGCATCCTCCGCACGCAAGCCCGCGTCCCGGGATCGATCCCCGCTCGCGCCGCGCGCCGATTTTCCTCGCCAGACGAGGGAGAAGAAAAACAGTACCCGGGCCGTGGTCATCTTACAAAAAGCCCCCCACCTTTTTGATTCCTGCAACCCGTGCTCCTAGAGACCCCACCTGTCAGCCGCTCTGGTAGTATTGCAGAAAACCCCTCGGCTTTTCCCAGCCGCAACCCGCGCTCCAACCCCAGCCCCACCTGTCAGCCCCTGTCTCCCTCGCCGCTGTCACGTGGGCCTGCGCCAGTTGGCCCACCCCGCAGTCATAGTGGCTAGCCGAGCCCGCGGTGACAAAAGATTTTTCCCGCGCGCGTGGCCCAGTCAGCACCAGGCCCACCCATCAATGACTGGGGCTGATTTCGCCTGAGTAACAAAAGTTTTCCCTGAGTCTGTTTTAAATTAAATCTTTTCCAAATTGATTTAAATTCAAATTCAAATCAGATTCAAATAATTTTTAAAATACAAATCCAAATAATACATATAATATATGTTTTGGAATCATAAAAATGTGAGGAATTCAAATATGCCCTTCAAAATATGTTTTGAACACTTTAAATTTTCGAGATGATTAAAATTACAAGAAAATGCCCTTTTCCTTATTTAATTAATAACTTTTGTTTTATAACTCCAAATTAGACAAATAATATGTCTAAATCGATCAGCGCGACGAGCCCGTTCTATTTATGCAGTCCTTGTTCTGAATTGAAACATGCATCATGTCAACATTCAAAATCTGAACTGTTTATGACAATAAAACTTGGGTAATTAAATAATAAAATGTTTTATTTCTTGTATCCACACCTCACCTTTGCCATGCTACTTTAATGCCATGCAAATTGTGCATCATTCATCATGGCATGCTTGTTTGCTTGTTGCATTTGAATTCATATGCTTGTGCACCTTATTTATGTTGGCCCTTGTTGTACACCGATGCGATCTATCTTACTCTTTGTTATCCGATGTTATCTTGTTGGGGTGTTCTTTTCCGTAGTTAACAATCTTTAGGTTCATCTTAAGAAGAAGTTGTTGGGATATGTGTTTTACTGATTCATGTGCCGAGTAATGATTTGAGTGCGGGATGGAGTCGCGACCATACCACTACTTTTATCATCTGCTTTTGTATATTGAACTAGTAGAGTTACTAATCTTGTTTCGTTAAGTGGTTTTGCGCATATAGTGGTATTTTAATGCCGAAATTTGCGGAAAAAATTTCTTTGTTAGTTTGTATACCACACTCCTTGTTCAGTCGTGTGCGTTATGCTTAGTATCTTCTAGTTGCCTTGAACTTTGCTGATATTTTAATATCATCTCAGTGAATTGCATTCTTTAATCTTGATTAATTCCATTTTGGTACTATTTTGGATTATTATCATTCTCCATTATAGTACTGACTTGTGTTTTATATCAATCACAGGATGGCACCCCCACGCCGTTCTGAGGAGGATATACCACCTGAACTCGGGGCTGCTTTGGCAAGTATTGCAAATGCTTTGGGTACTATGCAGCAAAACCAGTAGCGCTTCGAGGAAAGCGTGAGGAGGAATGAGTTTGTTCCGCTACCTCCACCTCCCAAGCGAGGAGACATCAAGAGTTTTCTCAAGTTTAACCCACGACAATTCGAAGTGTCTGATCAGCCACTTGATGCGGATGATTGGCTTCGTGAAGTGTCAAGGTTGCTGATGACTGCGGATGTTCTCGAGCAAGAATGGGTCAAGTGTGCTACTCATCTTCTGAAGGGAGATGCAGCTCTCTGGTGGGAAAATTACCTCAAGGCAGATCTTTCTGGTTTTCAGCCTACTTGGGAGCGGTTCACTGCTGCTTTCAAAGAGCAATATCTGTCAGAAATTGTCATGGAAAGGATGAAGGAAGTGTTTCTCAACCTCAAGAAGGGCACTGACAATGTCAACACCTACATCAGAAACTTCATGAACCTGTCTCGTTATGGTGGCGATGAGATCTCTGATGACAAGAAGAAGCAAAAGAGGTTTCGGCAAGGCCTCAATGCTTCCATCAAATATGCAATCACTCATGCAAGGCCAGCATCTTTTCTGGAACTTCAACACACAGCTCTGCAGGAAGAAGCAAGTAGGCAAGTGTTTGAGGAGTCAAAGAAACACAGCCGTGATACAGCAAGCTCTTCTGCTATGACAGCTCCTTCTAAGCGTCGTGTCTGGGTTCCTAACACCCCACCGTCGCTCCCTGCTCCACCAAGACCTTCAAGCTACGCACCAAGGCCACCAAACTCCTTCACTACGGCTCCCAGAGGCTACAACCACAACTACCCTGGAGCGCCTGGCGGAGTCCCTGGCTACGTTGCTCCACGTCCACCTGGTGCTTGCTATACTTATGGAAACACTGGACATCAGCACTGGAATTGTCCAATGAACAACAAAGCTCTTCCACCACCACCTCCAAGACCTGCGGCAAGTGCTCCTATGATTCGTGCACCTCCACCTCGGGCTCTCAACATCAACACTAAGCCTGGGTCTACGGTTGCTCGTGCCAACTGTGTCAACGCCGCTCAAGCTGAGCATGCACCTGGAGTTGTCATGGGTATGCTTTCTGTTAACTCAGTTCCTGCACGAGTTTTGTTTGATTCTGGTGCTTCGCATTCTTTTGTTTCTCATAAGTTTGCTCATGAGCAAGATCTGGCTATGGTTCCTTTATTGCATCGTCTTGTGGTACAATCTCCTGGGTCAAACATGAGGGCTGCTCATATCAGCCATGGCAATCAAATTGAGATTGGTGGCTCTTCGTTTTCGGCTTCCTTAATTATTCTGGGCAATTCTGATATTGATGTTATCTTGGGCATGGATTGGTTGACAGCAAATGCAGCTGTGATTGATTGTGCTAAACGTTCGGTTTCTCTAAAAATTCCTGAAGGCCATATAGTCTATTCTCCAAGTCTGACTCCTGCAATTTAGCTTTATTCATTGATGGCTCTGAATGATGATGCTATGGAAGGTATTCAAAGTGTTCCTGTAGTTTGTGAGTTTCCAGATGTCTTTCCTGAAGAGTTGCCAGGTATGCCTCCGGATCGCGAGGTTGAGTTTGTCATTGAACTTGAACCTGGTACAGCTCCTATCTCCAAGCGGCCTTATAAAATGGGTCATGCTGAGTTGGCTGAACTTAAGCGTCAGTTGGATGAACAAGAGAAGTTGGGTTTCATTCAGCACAGTACTTCTTCGTGGGGTAGTCCAACCATCTTTGTGAAGAAGCGAGACAAGACTGATAGACTTTGTGTTGACTATCAGGCACTCAATGCTAAAACCATCAAGAATAAATATCCCCTTCCGCGGATTAATGATCTCTTCGATCAGCTAGCTGGAGCTGTGGTATTCTCTAAGATGGATTTGAGAAGTGGTTATCATCAAATCAAGATCCGCAAGGAAGATGTTCCCAAAACAGCTTTCACCACCCGCTATGGCCTGTATGAGTACACGGTCATGTCTTTCGGTCTCACCAATGCACCTGCCACCTTCTCGAGGCTTATGAACTCGGTTTTCATGGAGTATCTTGATAAGTTCGTTGTGGTCTATCTGGATGACATTCTAGTCTATTCTAAGTCGAAAGAAGAACATGAAGAACACCTTCGGTGTGTCCTAAACAAGCTTCGTGAGAACCGCCTGTATGCAAAGTTCTCCAAGTGTGAATTCTGGCTGCCTCAAGTCACCTACCTTGGTCACGTCATCTCTGCCAAGGGCATTGCCGTCAACCCAGAAACTGTTAAGACAATTATGGACTGGCTTCCACCCATAAATGTCAAAGAAGTCCGAAGTTTCCTTGGTTTGGCCAGTTACTGTCGTCGCTTCGTTCAAAACTTCTCAAAGATTGCGAAGCCTCTTACCGATCTCCTCAAGAAAGGCAAGAAATATCTTTGGACTCCTGCATGTCAAGCAAGCTTTGAAACACTCAAAGAGAAGCTCACTTCCACACCAGTCTTAGTTCCTCCAGATACATCAAAGCCTTTCCAAATATTCTATGATGCTTCATTGCAAGGATTGGGTTCGGTCCTTATGCAAGAAAAACAAGTTGTTGCTTACGCATCTCGTCAGTTGAAGACGCATGAGATTAACTATCCTACACATGACCTCGAACTCGCAGCAGTTGTCTTTGCTTTGAAAGTATGGAGGCATTACTTGCTGGGCAACCGTTGTGAGATCTTTTCTGATCACAAGAGTCTGAAGTATATCTTCACACAGCCTGATCTCAACCTTCGTCAGAGGAGGTGGATTGAAACAATCAGTGATTTCGATTTGACCATCAACTACACCCCGGGCAAAGCCAATGTCATGGCAGATGCTCTCAGCCGAAAAGCTTATGTCAACAACCTCATGGTGGAAGAACAACAGCCTCTCTTGTGCGAGGAATTCCGCAAACTCAACCTTGAAATTGTGGATCAAGGTTATCTTCTGAACCTTCTAGCAACACCTCTTTTGGAAGAAAAGGTCCGTTCCATTCAGCTTGGGGGTCCTTACACTAAAAAGATCATCTCCAACATTCAACTTCCTAAGTACGAGTCTTTCCACGTTGACGACCAAGGCACTCTTTTCTTTGAACACCGGATGTTTGTTCCGAACTACCCGGGTTTAAGAGAGCAAGTTCTCAAGGAGGCGCATGATTCTGTTCTTTCTATCCACCCTGGAAGCACTAAGATGTACATGGACTTAAAAACACAATATTGGTGGCCTGGTTTGAAACGATATTGTGCCAAGTATGTCTCAGAGTGTGATGTTTGTCGCAGAGTTAAAGCTGTCCATCAGAAACCTTCCGGTCTTCTACAGCCATTGAAGCCTCCGGAATGGAAATGGGAGAAAGTAGAAATGGACTTCATCACTGGTTTTCCAAGGTCGCAGAAAGGCAACAATGCAATCTTTGTTGTCATTGACAGGCTTTCCAAAGTAGCTGACTTCTTTCCAGTCAAGGAAACAATTTCTGCAATTCAGTTGGCTGAGCTCTATATCAACAGAATTGTCTCTCTGTATGGAGTTCCTCTTGAAATCAGTTCAGACCGTGGAAGCATCTTCCCTTCCAAGTTCTGGGGAAGTTTCCAAAATGCTTTGGGAACCAAACTAAACTTCAGCACAGCTTACCACCCTCAGTCGCAAGGACAAGTTGAAAGGATCAATCAGATTCTGGAAGATATGCTCTATGCTTGCGTTATCTCTTTCGGCATGAAGTGGGAAGAATGTCTTCCTTATGCTGAATTCTCTTACAACAACAGCTTCCAGAAAAGTCTAAAGATGGCACCATTTGAGGCTCTCTATGGTCGCGAGTGCAGAACTCCGATTGGTTGGTCAGGCGCAGGTGAAAGAATATTGTTTGGCCCCGACATTGTAACTCAAGCGGAGGAGAAAGTTCACATCATTCTTGAAAATCTGAAGATTGCTCAAAGTCGCCAGAAGAGCAATTATGATAGAAAGCACACGGACATGGAGTATGTCCCTGGTGATCTCGTTTATCTTCGTGTCACTCCCATGAGAGGCACGCACGGCTTTGGTATCAAAGGAAAGCTGGCTCCTAGATACATCGGTCCCTTCAAAATTCGTGGAAGAAGAGGAGAAGTTGCTTATGCTCTTGAGCTCCCTGAACAACTCAAAGTCCACGATGTTTTTCACATCTCTCAACTCAAGAAGTGCTTCAAGGATCCCGGCAGGACCGTGAACCATGAACTCATCAATCTCCAAGAAGATCTGTCTTATCAAGAACACCCCACAAAAATTCTTGAAGTCGCAGAAAGGACTCGCAACAAGTCCATCAAGTTCTGCAAGGTGCAGTGGTCGCACCATTCCGTTGATGAAGCAACCTGGGAACGTGAAGATGAGCTCCGTGCCAAGTATCCTACCCTCTTTGAGTCTTCTTCTTCCTAGAATCTCGGGGCGAGATTCCTGTTTAGTGGGGGAGAGTTGTAGCACCCCAATTGTCTAACAATTGTAATGCTACTTGTCCTAGTAAGATATTGGCTACTTCATATATATTATTGTTGCATCATAAGGATATCATGCTCATGTCATCATGCCACCTTGCATTTGAGCATCATATAAAACCCTCTTTCTTTTGGTTTTCCTCTCATATGCATTATTAATTGTATTTGTCTCTTGATATTGTATTTGGTTATTGATATATTGTTCAATGCCCAAGTTGAGTTGGGGGCATATCTTTTATTTCCATTCCACCCCTTTCTCTTCCACCACCTTATAATTCCACCATCCCTTCAACAATGAGCTTGCATTTCTTTTCCTTTGATATTTTAATTCTAGCTCATGTAGTTTGGGGTGGATTAAATCCTCTAAATTCTTATGCTTGGTTTTATCTCCACTTCTTGGATATGCATAGAGTAATGCCATAATATTAATATTGTTTTCACAAATAAATAATGGCATTATTATTTTTGCATGGGCCATGCACAATTCTTCACCACCTTTCTCTCCTTTGGTTTTTCTTTGGTTTTAATGGATCCTATCTTTGTGAAAACATCTCCTACCACTCCACCATCCTCATGGGCTCATATATAACTTTTCTTCTTAATTTTATTCTCCATGCAAGAACCATATGAGGCCTAGTCCCTCATTTCCTTTCTTTTTCTTTTCTTGCTATTCTCTTCCACATCATCTCATGTTACTCCTAGCAATCATCATGTTCCACTTGGGGGTGATCTTTTGCTCAAGCCTTAAAAATCTAAACCCTAAACAAACCTACACCTAGTTTCTATTTCTAATTTTTCCTAGCCCTAATTCTCCAAACCTTAAACCCTAACCTTCTCCCATCTCTCTCACTTACTCTCCCTCTCTCTCTAACCTGCTGAGCAACACCCCAGCTAACCCTAACCCTCTCCCTAACCCTAGCTAACCCTAACCCGAGCCATGCCCCATCTAACCTAGCCTAGCTACCCCTCCCTCTCTTCTCTCTTCCTAACCCGAGGGACCCCTCCAGCCGAGCCCCCCTTCCTGTCCCTCTCTCCCGGCCTGGTCCACCTGTAGCCCCAGATCCAGCCCCAGCCGGCCGAGCACGTGCTCAAGGAGAAAGGAGAGAAAAGGTGGCACCGAGGCCACCTTTATCTCTGCCGTGCCCCGCCTGCCTTCCTCCCCTCTTCCTCTCGCTTTTCCTCCCTCCCCACGCCTCTCTGGCCTCTCCCAGATCTGCCCCGAGCCGTCCCTCTTCTTCTCCTTCTTCCTCAACCACACCCAGCTCCTACCGCCGCTCGCCGCCAGCACCTCGTCGTCCCCGTTGTTCCAGCCAGCGAGCTTGTCGTGGAGGTGGCCTGGGAGACCGAGAGGACCGCCCTGCTGCTCCCCGTACACGCTGACTTCGACGAGGAGCTCCCCAGCACCGCCAGTACCTCGCCGCACTGCAGCAAACCCTAGATCTGGGCGCTAGCGATCTCGACGCCCCGCCGCTCCTCGCGCCGATCCGAGCCCGCCGTCGAGCCCGCGGTGAGCGTCTCTTCCCCTCTGACACGGTCCGCATCGCCGTACCGCCCTAGCGCCGCCGATCGTTTCATCGAACGCCCGCCGCGCGCCAGAGCTCGCCGTCATCTGCAGCCTCCCCGCGCTGCGCCACACCCTATCTAAGCCCTAGACCCCTCCCTGTCAACTACCCGAGCCAGCCGCACCGGTTAGCATCCTCCGCGCGCACGCCCGCGTCCCGGGATCGATCCCCGCTCGCGCCGCGCGCCGATTTTCCTCGCCAGACGAGGGAGAAGAAAAACAGTACCCGGGCCGTGGTCATCTTACAAAAAGCCCCCCACCTTTTTGATTCCTGCAACCCGCGCTCCTAGAGACCCCACCTGTCAGCCGCTCTGGTAGTATTGCCGAAAACCCCTCGGCTTTTCCCGGCCGCAACCCGCGCTCCAACCCCAGCCCCACCTGTCAGCCCCTGTCTCCCTCGTCGCTGTCACGTGGGCCTACGCCAGCTGGCCCACCCCGCAGTCAAAGTGGCTAGCCGAGCCCGCGGTGACAAAAGATTTTTCCCGCGCGCGTGGCCCAGTCAGCACCAGGCCCACCCGTCAGTGACTGGGGCTGATTTCGCCTGAGTAACAAAAGTTTTCCCTGAGTCTGTTTTAAATTAAATCTTTTCCAAATTGATTTAAATTCAAATTCAAATCAGATTCAAATAATTTTTAAAATACAAATCCAAATAATACATATAATATATGTTTTGGAATCAGAAAAATGTGAGGAATTCAAATATGCCCTTCAAAATATGTTTTGAACACTTTAAATTTTCGAGATGATTAAAATTACAAGAAAATGCCCTTTTCCTTATTTAATTAATAACTTTTGTTTTATAACTCCAAATTAGACAAATAATATGTCTAAATCGATCAGCGCGACGAGCCCGTTCTATTTATGCAGTCCTTGTTCTGAATTGAAGCATGCATCATGTCAACATTCAAAATCTGAACTGTTTATGACAATAAAACTCGGGTAATTAAATAATAAAATGCTTTATTTCTTGTATCCACACCTCACCTTTGCCATGCTACTTTAATGCCATGCAAATTGTGCATCATTCATCATGGCATGCTTGTTTGCTTGTCGCATTTGAATTCATATGCTTGTGCACCTTATTTATGTTGGCCCTTGTTTGTTTGGTTCTTCTTCGAATAGACGCCCAGCAGGAGAATTACCAGGAATCACAGGAGTACTACCCAGATCCATCTCTCGCTTCAACTGAACTGCCAGGCAAGCACAACCACATGCTATTCGTGCACCCCTGCAGGGTAAATCTTTCTGAAAGCCGTGTCCGCGGTTATGGACGACTTGGAGCATAGTTTCTCGATCATAGACAAGTATAATTAAGTACCGCTTTTAATTTGACTAAGTACTTGACTAGTAAATAGTGCAACACTCATGGAATGGTTAATAAAACTACCAACGGATGATGGGGGTTGTTCGTCCGCTTCCTCGTTGGTAAGCGAGGAGGAGGATGGATCTGATAATTATACTGTTATAACTGTTGTTCTTAATTCACGGACTTCCGTCTATCTTTGGTTAGGCGGAAGGTTAGCGAGTCTCTATAGAATTGCTAGGTATTATCTTTTGCTGCGATTGCGTCACCCCAGGTTGTGTCCCCTTTAGTGGCATAAAGACTTGCTGAGTACCCCTAGGGTCTCACACGATAAATTGTTGGATTCAGATGAACAGGTGTACCCGCAAGATGGATACTGGGTGGAAGAGACAGATGATGTTGGCAACGATCATTCGGTGTAGAGATTCCGGGAACGGGGATCCGTGTGATCTATGGGCGGGATGTGTTTATTTATGGGGCATCTTATGCCAATTTGCTTCTTATCCGTACTCGGATCTTGTTTTTCGCTTCCGCCTGATACTCTGATGTGTGATGTATGAGGAGCTATCCTAAATTATTATATCTATCTAGGACATTTGGATCTTGCCGTATGGCGTTGCAATATTTCTATTTCTTTTAGATGGAATGGCTCTGAGGATTGGTGTATGTGGCTTGCATACATACTCACTTGTGTATGTAGTTGATCCCTTCGCCTGCCGATTACGCCGCTCGTTCTTGTCCCGTTGTCTGAAAGTGGTTAGAACGGCCGAAAGGTCTACCGTGAGTGGCCCTGGGCCCCACCGTACTATTTTAACCACTTTCGTTCATCCAGGCATTAACTAAGAGCGTAATTCACCGAGGTAGTTACAGCTAATGATGCAACGATGGATCTATACTCCGTGGATGCAATTAGGAGAAGACTAGTTGTGAGCTGCATGTTGAAGTGAACAACATATCCATGAAGGTGGCGGCCGGCTTTTCTTTACCTTCTGCACCGAGAGCGACCTACCATTGCAATCCGATTCCATATGGCTATGCTCGTGTCGGTGTGGATGAAGTTCAACCGCTCTGTCAGTCACTACAGCTTGACATCCCTAGAGGTGAAGGGGCAACGACACTGGGAGAAGTCACGAGTGGCTTCATTCTTTGGAAAAAGGAATACATCAAGTTTCTAGGCTTGGCACCAAGGCCACCTTCTCCACCGAGAAACAATCCATCGCCTCCAAGGCCACCGTCTCCTCCTAGTAAAAGTCCAGCTCCAAGTCCACCTCCAAGGCCACCGTCTCCTCCCAATAAAAGTCCACCACCTCCAAGTCCAATCCATGACCCCAACATGAGTCCATCTCAATCTACGCAGCCGCCTCCACCCACTAAGGGCCGAAAGCGGAAGAATAGCACCGCTCCGTCGAGGGATAACCGATGCCCAAAGCGACAGTTGTCGCCCCTCCCAAGAGTACCGCCGGTTCCTCCCAAGAGGGCTTACGACCCGAACGATGAGGAGATCGATGCGGTCGTACGGCCGAAGTGGATGCTCATTTTAAAAGAAACAACCTGGGCCAAAGGTCCAAATAAAACCAGAAACCAAGTAGCACTTTAGGAAATTACTGACGCAGCCATCCCAAGCTCAGTTAAATGCGCCAGATAACTATACACGTTGTGTTCAGAAGACACTGAAATAGAAGAGATCAAGTGGTAGAGGAAGCATCACAAAAGACGTTCCCCAGCAGGGGGAATAAGCAAAACTATCAAGTGGTAGCGGAAGCATCAGAATGGACGTTCCCTACCTGGGGAAACAAGCAAAACAATCGAGTGGTAGCAGAAGAATCAAAAAGACGTTCTCCAGCTGGGAAAACAAGCAAATCAATCGATCCCCCGTTCCAGGTGTTACCCGAACCTCAACTATATGGGGTAGAACCTTTGCATATGGAAACGGCTAAGATATTGTCCGAGCAATATAATATGTCTATTCATGACATTATTCGCGGCGCTGATATGACCAAGGCTAATGTAGTAGAACGATATGTTCACGAGGAGCCTCTGGTCAGTTCTGAGAGGCTCCGAGATATGCCAACAAAAATGCGACAATTGCATGCATGGTACATGAAAGAAGCAGAAAAAGAGCGACATTGGCTCATAGCAAAAGTTCGAGAAGAGCATTACTTCACCGCAGATGAGGTCCCTATTGAATTTCCAGAACTCTTTCAGTTATTCAATCTAAAGGAACTCGACAAATCTATCCTCAATTGCTATTGTCTGTAAGTGATTACTTTATTTCTGTAATTAAGTCTCTAGCTCAGCTTGTTCAATTCATTGTCGGTAAGTATACTCACTATATTCTTTTGTATGCTATAATAATGCAGAATGAATATTCTCGAATGTAAAAAAAGCCTATCCACGGATTTGGGTTCGTTGACCCACATCGAGTTAATGGAGCTGTGCTAAAGGATAAGCCACTAGAGACCGAGCAAAACTTGCTCCGGTTTTTTATGAACCAGCATTTCTGTAATGAAATACTATTTCCTTATCACTCTAAGTGAGTGTGTTATTGTCTTGTATACATTAACTTTTGCTTACTCGATATTCAGTGTAAAAGATGAGTTACTGACGTATGTAAACATTGCGTAGCTACCACTAGATTCTTCTAAGCATTTCAGTTTGACTTGAGAAGAGTTCAAATCATGGACTCATTAAACAAAGACATGGAAGAGTACCGCAACATTATCGATATGCTCCAGAGGTAATTTCAACCATTATCGCACTATATCGGTTTCTTTTGTTCATTTTCTGAGATATCAAGTAGTTATTAACTCATACATTCATTTTCTTTGTCGGATAGTGTTTGGACACGGTTCAAGAAAAATGTCTGCGGTCAATGGCGTGAGGAGCTAATTTTTAAACTGGTCTCAGTAAGTAGTACGAGCTAGGTCGGCGCATCTATTTAATTCTAGTTTATGTATATTTATCATACTAGAGTTATTATTTGATTGAATTCTATTCTTGTAAAGTGCGCGAGGCAGCCACAGGGGACTAATCTATGTGGATTCTACGTGTGCGAGTTCATTCGCATCACTACCGAGAAGCCCTTGGAAACTGTTCGAGTAAGTAAACAATATATTCACCCTTTATTTTTATTACAAAAAGTTGTGTTGAGTCTAATTCATATGATCTCCTTCTTTATAGTTGGACGCGATGCGGGACAAGCTCCTACCACAGGACCGCCTACTAGCAATCCAAGAGGAATTGGCTGGATTTTTGGTCGACGGGGTCATAGACCCATACGGAGAATACTCTCTAGTTAGATGTGTACAGGGGATCCTAGTTGTGTCAAATTGTAGCCTAATTTTGTCAGGGATACAAAGAAAATGAAAGCTAAATTGTAGCCAAATTATTCTGACTAACTTGTTCTGTAGCAGACACTGTACTGAACTCTGCATATAGCTCATCTTATTCTGCATATAGAAATGGAAAGCCAAATGTATAACAAGCAAAGACAGTTAAATCAGACTCCAGAACATAACACTTCTCTTTCCCTTCTTTCAATGAGATTTGAGATATTTTTGCAGTAATGAAGCATGTTTTTAAGGATTGAGAATAAGCCAGAGTAATGAATTTACATTACTGGATCCATGCAGTTATACTGATGTTCCCCATCTGGCAAGATGCTATCTGTTACTGAACCTTGAAGCAACAAGCGCTATATATTCTAGCCTATCCTGTCAGGTCCTGTATTCAAGGCTATACAAATAACATACCTTGCCATGCTGAGCAAAGAAAGAATGAACATCTTCCAGCTTTCAGATTAACAAGTCATTGTTAATTTCAAATTAAGAAGTCATTTGTAATTTCAGATTAATAATTTCAAATAACCATGTCATTTTTAGTTGCTTGCATCAAAGTATCCATTCAGTAATGAACCTGAAACATCTCAAAAGTATCATGTGGTGAAACAATAAATGGAAGGGCAAGCGAGCATGCAAGAAAAGCAATTTGGTACTTGCACAATGTATGGCTCATCTGAAAGCTAGACTTCTGACAGGTATGCGATGGTCTTGCATGTTCTCTAAAAGAAAGGAGGGCACCTGGATTTGTTTGGAATAAAACAGATTCACTATTAAAAAATAAAAGGAAGATTTAGCATACAAAGGAAAATATACGAATACTCACTTATTGGTTCTGAAACCTATAAAGATCTTTAGAAATTCTTTTTTTGTTTACCTTCATGCGAGCAGAGTTGCTTTTCCTTCCACCTGACTTGAACCAAATTAACTAAATAACAATAAAAGAAGGAGCACATTACATCCTCTAGCCATTGTCACCTTGGTCGGCAGAGTAAAACAATCCAAAACCGAACTGTCAGGTCATGAAGTTCACCTAGACAAGTGCAAAAGTAGTTCAAAAATGGCTTTCAAAGTACTCCCTCCGTTTGGAAATACAAGATGTTTTAGGTTTGTGAAGCAAATGTATCTAGACACGTTTTAGTGTCTAGGTTCAATGACGTGTCTAGATACATTTCTAAACGGAGGGAGTACATCTGATGAGGGCCAGCCTGCAGAAGTGGTAGTAAAGGAGTTGTGGGTGTAAAAAATACTTCAAAGCTGCAGGACCACAACAAAGCCCACAGTTTCTAAGTTTCAATATAAGGAACTTATTTGAAGGGAAAAACAGGGTGTTGCACTGACTAAGACAATAGGATTAAAGAGGGGAATGAAGATGGTTTGCAGTGACTAAATATCTGACCAGTAAAATATGGGTGGATCGTGAGAAATAAATGCAAAAGTGACATACCTCGCTCTCAAACATGGTATGATGAATGATACATAATCAATTCAGCAAGTGCCAGTCAGCGTGCAAAGATGATCTAGTGGCTGCTAACCAGTTAAATACATCAAAGCAAAATAATCAAGTGAATCAGTTCTCAGGTTGCCTACTTATTTTAGTCTTCAAAGTTGTGCCAGCTTAAATCTTCAAATGACTATTGTGACAACCTTACTCGTTGATATTAGTAAATGGAAAAAAGCTAGAGCGGTCAAGGTATAGCTATTGTACTTCATTGAACTGAAGGAGATACTTGGCTCTAGTGAGCCAACCTGGAGGTAAATCTGGCACCGACGTAACCAAAGAAAAGATAGAGAATTAAAATAGACAGTCTCTTATTTCAAAAAATAGTCAGTTCTTAGTTGCTTGCAAGAAAAGATACTCCAGACATACCTTAAAATATGGTCAACCCCATAACAAGAGAATTAAAATATTCCAAGAGCGCTAGGATAGTTGTTTGAATTGATACACAGTGTGCATACAAGAGTTGTTCTAACAACCAATAATCCTTCATTCATTGGAGATTATCATGTTCAGTGGGAGCTGCAGCATAGCTGTGATGCATCAAACTCAGATTGAGCAATGAGAAGACCAGCAGACAACCTCTTAGGAAAAGAAACAAACTTTGATAAAATTGAAACATACATCTTCAATTATTTAGCAGACAGGAACATCAAACTATAAATTGGAATCTGAAATCAGTGAGGGAGAAGGTGATCCTCACCTGCATGGCAAACGAATGCAAGCTCCCACTGAACATTCTAGATACGATGACGTGCTCGATCTACACGGAAGCGAGAACTGGAGAAGCAGGCTAATTAACCTGTAGCAGTTGTAAAACAAAGTACTCTAGCTTTATTATTTCAACCACATACAGCGTCAGAAAGCCTATGGTGCGGCAGCATATATATGTGCAGAAATACAGACTGTCTCAAGACTCAAGGACAAGGGTATATGAGGTGAAGTACACTATGAGACATCGCAGGCACGGTGGATGACACAAGTACAGTATCTACCTGGGTGTATGTATGATCTGAAAACGGACGGAGGCTGGGGCACCTCGCGGACCGAGCGATGTGTCTCACGTGAAGGAGACCTTGATGCCGAGCAGGGCCAACCACCGGGGACCGCCGGTGCAGGCGCAGCCGCATCGATTGAAGCTTGTTGGAGTCGGTTCAGCCGCCGCCGCATCGATTGAAGCTTGTTGGAGTCGGTTTAGCCGCCGCCGCATCGATTTGTCTCACCGGGGACCTCCAAATCTTCCACCGCGTCCGCCTCACAGCAAGAATTGATTTTTACTCCCTAGTTAGGGTTCGCGGGGCGCAGGTGAAGTTGTGGTGCGGGAGGGAGCGGCGGGGGAGAGGTCGAGCCGCGGGTGAGGGAGAGGCGAGCCGGCGAGAGCGCATCGCCGGTGACGAAGGAGATGAGGCGGAGGAAGAAGGGGACGTGGACACGACACGATGGTTTGTCCGGAAAAAACGTGGACGGTTTTGCAAAAAGTCGTTCGCGAACAATAAAACGGACCGGAGGGAGTAGCGTAAACTCGTGTTTTTATATTAGTGGAGATATGGTAAAAGGGCTGCAGGAGATTGAACAGAGAAGAGTAAACATGTTTGTTTAGAACATGGAGAACTCTGCCTTGCCTTTTCTAGCTGTCAGACAGTTTAATTACGAGGCAAGCAAAGATCTTTCCAAACTTAGCCTTTTCCCAACCGTGTATTTCCATCTATGCATACACGCACAGCGATGGTAAAGGAAGATCCTGCAGGCTGCTTTGTACGAACATATATAGTACCTACTTTAAATAAGTTGCAAAGATCAATGACCAGAGATATAGCCCACACAAACACAAACATCTCTTTCCATACAGGGCCCCAACGACTCATATAAACGACGACCCCAACGACTCATATAAACGCACGACGTAACCGACTCCGTGGCATTGCAAATTATTCCACCGTACGTCCGATCAATCTCCCCTGCGTCGCCTACGATCGAACGCATGAACGGCGGCGGCGTCGACCCCGCGGAGGAAGCACGCCACCGGGAGGTGATGGACAGCATGGGCGTGTACGACGCCCAGTGGGCGCTGTCCAAGGTGCTGGAGCTGTCGGACATCCAGGCGGCGCAGAACCGGCTTCTGCTCACCAAGGACGCGGTGCGCGCCGGCCCTATCCCCAAGGTCTTCCCGGAGCTGGAGGAGCTCGGCGAGGACGGCCTGAACGCCGAGCTCAAGGTGGACGTCACGGTCATCGACGAGGGTGGCCGGGAGCAGGATGTGCTTCTCCGCTACCTCAACTCCAACAAGGCGTACCGGGTGCTGGGTCCCCGGTGGAGGTCGTTCGTAGTGGACAGCGGCATTACCAGGGGCGACCGCCTCGATCTGTACACGTGCAGGCGCGGCGATGGCCAGCGCTGCCTTTTCTTCTTCAGGACCAAGGGATGGGACGATAGCGGCGGTAGCGCCGCCGCCTGGTGCACCAAGGTACGTAAGCGCGCACGGCAGCCTATTGCTGCAGCCGTTATCGATCCCGACGACGACGAAGTCTTCCGCGTCGATGGTGGGGGTGCTGATGATGGTGACAATGGAAAGCATCGCGGAGACGTCGACTACACCCCAGCAAAGAGAGATCGCAGAAGGCGAGCAAAGAACGGCAGTCATGGCAGGAACCAAGATCATATACTGGTTGTGACGAACCACGGTATGCACGCTTGGAGCGGTGATTTCCAGGATGAAGCATCTTGGGATCTTGATTCCACTCCCGACGAAATAGAGGCTGCCAAAGGCCTGTTGATGCTGAAATATGGTCTTTAATTACGCTCGGCATTATGAGGGCATGCAGTAGTATATTATTGCTTCGATACAGTTAGGAGCTATTAGCGCAGTTTGATCGATCTCGAACAGTTTGTCATCAGTTTGGTACAGTTATGGTCACGATTTTGTAAAGGCATGCTAGTTTTGTTCAGTTCATAGTACTTGGTTAGTTTTTATATACTCCATGCACTTATTTGAGAGAATATACATCCATGTGCTAGATATAATTGCTTGATCCTCCGTAAGTCGATGTGCCTCCAAATTATACCACGGAGAACTATATTTGTTGTATGCATCACCAATATTTCTTGCACTAGATTTAGTTGCGCCTAGTTGTGCCGGATCTCAAAATCCCACGTCTAGTCCCGGTGGCAATTTGAGGAGGGGCGACTACCCGTGAAAAACGAGCTCATACTCAATTCATGGTGCGTGATGGCATCTAGCTGACGTTGCCTTGTTGAAGGCATTGTCCTTGCAACCATCCTTTACTCACTCGTGTTTCTCCGGAGGAAATACTAGATTCTCTCAGATTGAATGATGACGGCGCTTTCGGTGTTGGTGTCCTCATCACGAGCGCATCTTTTTGCAGCATGTGCTGGATAGAAGAGGCAATAGATGGAGCGGTGTTGTCTCTACCGCATTGACGGTGTTGCATCTAGCACTGTGGAGGCGTCAATAGTAGGTCTAACAAGGCTAATGCGTTGATCTTGCTTTTCTGATTTAGGTGACATCGGTGACTACTGTAGCATGCGTGCAATGCTTGCCGAGGTTCTACGGAGCTAAATTAACTTGAAGTTAGTCCAAGTTAAAAACTAAGATTAGTCTTTTTTATTTTCCATATGGGTTGCCCGGGACTCGAACCCGGAACTAGTCGGATGGAGTAGATAATTCTTCTTTGTTACAATAGAGAAAAATCTCTCCCCAAATCGTGCTTGCATTTTTCATTGCACACGGGAGGCAGCAGTGGGGAATTTTCCGCAATGGGCGAAAGCCTGACGGAGCAATGCCGCGTGGAGGTGGAAGGCCTACGGGTCGTCAACTTCTTTCTCGGAGAAGAAACAATGACGGTATCTTAGGAATAAGCATCGGCTAACTCTGTGCCAGCAGCCGCGGTAAGACAGAGGATGCAAGCGTTATCCGGAATGATTGGGCGTAAAGCGTCTGTAGGTGGGTTTTCAAGTCCGCCGTCAAATCTGAGGGCTCAACCCTGGACAGGCGGTGGAAACTACCAAGCTGGAGTACGGTAGGGGCAGAGGGAATTTCCGGTGGAGCGGTGAAATGCATTGAGATCGGAAAGAACACCAACGGCGAAAGCACTCTGCTGGGCCGACACTGACACTGAGAGACGAAAGCTAGGGGAGCAAATGGGATTAGAGACCCCAGTAGTCCTAGCAGTAAACGATGGATACTAGGTGTTGTGCGACTCGACCCGTGCAGTGCTGTAGCTAACGCGTTAAGTATCCCGCCTGGGGAGTACGTTCGCAAGAATGAAACTCAAAGGAATTGCTTATTTTGACGATCCACAATACAGAAAAGATAAAAAGGGTTCGGGAATTGTGAAATTTAGATATAGGACCCTAGAGGAAGAATATAGGACTCGAGAGGAAGACTTAGAAGACGAATATGAGACCCTAGAAGACGAATATAGGACCCGAGAAGGTGAATACAAATATGAAACCCTAGAAGACGAATACGGGAGTCCAGAGAACGAATATAGGACTTTAGAGAAAGACTCAGAAGACGGATATGGAAGCCCAGAGAGCAAATATAGGACCCGAGAGGGCGAATATGGAAGTCTAGAGGAAGACTCAGTATAATCTAGAAGTACTTCTTTTTCTTTTTAGAAAATGGTAAAAATTTAATATATCTTTTCTTTATGGTAAAGAAGGAGGTGAGATTAGGCTCCACTTTATTTTTTTTCATTTCTTAATTTTGTCCGGTTCCGGTTTTTAGATGATGTGCCTATGGGTCAGGTCACGGCACACGGCACTGATCATGGCCACCCCCATCATCCAGATTGTAGGTATGGAGGTTCTTAGTGCCAACAAGGTGGCTTCTGGTATTACACTAGTAGAAACCAGGCCATTAGCCCTGGTTCGTAAGGATCTTTAGTCACGGATTTTAAACCGGAACTGCCAAAGCGGCACTAAAGGTCTGGCCTTTAGTCCCGGTTCTGTTACGAACCGGGACTAGAGGTGTTATGACCGGCCTCACGTACAGCCGGAGGAAGCCTGCTAGTGGCCGAATTAGAGACTTAGCCCATTTATTTTTAGTATATAAGGAGTTGTAATCAAACTATTCGAATTAATCAATAATCAAAGTTATTATTGCCGACTAACTCTAGCCGCAGCCTCCTCCAGCGCCTCCGCCTCCTCTTCCTCGTGACCACGGCGCCGACACGCCATCGGCAACGTCCGGCTCCTCTTCATCCTCCGTGCCACCCATACCACCTACGTCCTAGACCTGGTAGATTAGCTGGTTCTACCAATTTGTTATCAGCTAGCTCAGACTCGATGCTTTTGTGATTGCCCACCGCCTCCGCCGCGATCGCCACCTCCGGCGCGCTCACCTCCATGGAGTCGCCGCCGGCCACTTCGGGACCGGCCGCTGCGGGACAGACCGCGCCGCCCAGCGAACCCGCCCCTCTCCTCTCGCAGCAGGAGGTCTCAACGGCCGTCCGCGACCTAACCTGGGTGGTCGCAAACCTTCAGACCTTCCTCTAGGAGTTCACGGCGCCGTCCCAGCCGGGGCAGGGGTTCTCTGCGCCGCCGCCACCGCCGTCCGCCGCGCCCTTCACACCGCCCCCACCACCGCTGCCGACAGCCGTCACCTCGCAGCAGGGGATTCCGATCACGCAGATCAAGTTCCCGCCATCGCTGTCGCAGCTGTCGGCTTGACTCGACCAGTCTACGTACAAGACGGCGCCCGCCCAGCCGACCGCGTCGCAGCCGGCAGCGCCTTCGCCGGCCGCCGCCTTCGGGGGATTCACCGGGTACGGCGAGCCGTATACATCCATGGCGCTGACCTACTCGCCCCCCGCAGCACTGGGTCGCCGCAAGGGAGCCTACGCCGTCGTTCCGCATGTCCAGCAGCCACCCCGCTTCACTAAGCTCGAGTTCTTCACCTACGACGGCACCGTCGACCCCCTGAACTGGCTCAATCAATGCGAGCAATTCTTTCGGGGGCAGCGGACACTGGCATTGGACCGCACCTGGATCGCCTCCTAGCACCTTCATGGCGCCGCCCAGACGTGGTACTACGCCCTCGAGCAAGACGAGGGCCGGATGCCGTCGTGGGAGCGTTTCCGCAACCTGTGCCTCCTCCGCTTCGGACCCCCGGTACGCGGAAGCCGGCTGGCCGAGCTCGGCCGCCTTCCCTTCACAGGCTTGGTGCAGGACTTTGCCGACCGCTTCTAGACATTGGCGTGCCATGCACCTGGCGTCACGGCTAGCCAGCACGCCGAGCTCTTCATCGGGGGCCTGCCCGACCACATCCGCATCGACGTGGAGATGCGCGAACCACAAGACCTGTAGACGGCCATGTACTACGCACGCGCCTACGAGCAGCATGCCATCGCCATGCAGCAGACCTTCCCAGGCCATGGGGCGCGACCCCCACCTCGCCCGGCTCCGGCGGCCCCTGCCCCGACGCGTCCCACCCTGCCAACCGCCCCCGCGGCGGCGCCGGCGCCGACACACCCCTTCCGTCGCCTGATCGCGGCCGAGCAGCTCGATCAGCGCAGCAAGGGTTTGTGCTTCAACTGCGACGAGACCTATGCGTCGGGTCACATGTGCGCCCGCCTGTTCTACTTGGAGACCGTCGACGACGGGGAGGTGGAGGCCCTAGCCGCGGAGCTCGAGGCCACGACTATCTCCGAGGTCGGCGTTACGACCTACGGGCCAGTCGACGCAAGGGCTTTCGTCGTCTCCCTCCATGCATTGGCAGGCATCAAGACGGCCAAGACTATGTTGCTTCCGATCACTATCAATGGAGAGCTCCTCACCGCCCTTGTAGACACGGGCTCGACGCACAACTTCATGTCCGGGGACACCATGCGCCACCTCGCACTTCAGCCGTCGGGTGCCAAGCAGTTCCGCGTCACCGTCGCCAACAGGGACCGCCTTGCGTGCCAGGGCGTGGCGCGGCAGGTCCGGCCCTCATCCGCGACGAGCACTTCGCCATCGAATGCGTCGACATCAACCTGGGCTGCTACGACTTCATCCTCGGCCTTGACTTCCTTTCCACACTAGGCCCCATACTCTGGGACTTCGATGCGCTGACCCTCATCTTCTGGCGCGAGGGAGGCCGTCGAGTCCAGTGGACGGGCATCGGCGGTACAGGTCCTGTGACCCCGCAACTCCAACTAATGGCGGCCACCCTCGACGAGGCGCACCCCCTGTTGGCCGACCTCCTGCAGCAGCACAACGACATCTTCGACGAGCCACAGGGCCTCCCACCAGCGTGGCCCTATGACCACGACATCCACCTGATGTCGGATACGGCGCATGTAGCCGTGCGCCCATACCGCTACCCCCAGCTGCAGAAGGACGAGCTCGAGCGCCAAGTGGCGGTGATGCTCGCACATGGCATTATCTGGATTTTGACGTCGCCGTTCTCAGCATGGGTGCTCTTGGTGCGCAAGCCCGATGGCACATGGCGATTTTGCATCGACTATCATGCCCTCAATGCCGTCACCTCCAAGGACAAGTTTCCCATACCCTTCGTGGACGAGCTCCATTGGGCGCGCTTCTTCACCAAACTCGACCTCCGCTCCGGCTATCATCAGGTGCGGATGCATCCGGACGACATTGAGAAGACGGCGTTCCAGACACACCACGGCCATTTCGAGTTCTTGGTGATGCCATTCGGCCTCTCCAATGCTCTGGCGACGTTCCAGGCCCTCATGAACGATGTGCTCAGCCCCTACTTACGCCGCTTTGCACTGGTTTTCTTTGATGATATTCTTATCTACAGTGCCTCTTGGGCGGAACACCTGCAGCACGTTGCCATCATCTTCAACGAGCTTCGAGCGCATCATCTTCACCTCAAGCGCTCGAAGTGCTCGTTCGGCACGACCTCCGTCGCATACCTGGGACACGTCATCTTAGCGGAGGGCGTTGCGATGGACGTGGATAAGGTCGCCGTCATCGCTGCGTGGCTGACTCCATAGTCGCCGCGTGCCCTACACGGCTTCTTGGGCCTCACAGGCTACTACCGGAAGTACATCCGGGACTTCGGCCTCATCGCCGTGCCACTGACGCGCCTTCTACGCCGCGACGCCTTCGCATGGGACACGGAGGCCATGGAGGCGTTCCAGGCCCTCTAGCGGGCACTCACGACGGGACCGGTGCTGCAGATGCTAGACTTCGACAGCCCCTTCATGGTTGACTGCGACGCCTCCGGCATCAGGTTCGGCGCCGTCCTTCACCAGGGCGAGGGACCACTGGCCTTCTTCAGCTGCCCCTTCGCCGCTCACCACCACAAGCTGGCCGCATACGAGCGCGAGCTGATCGGGCTGGTCTAGGCCGTGCGACATTGGAGGCCTTATCTTTGGGGGCGGTCGTTCCGCGTGCGCACGGATCACTATAGCCTCAAGTTCTTGCTGGACCAGCGACTCTCCACTGTTCCACAGCACCAGTGGATCAGCAAGCTCTTCGGCTATGACTTCACGGTTGAGTACCGTCCCGGCCGTGTCAACACGGTTGCCAATGCACTGTCGCGCCGTGACACGGTGGTGTTGGCGGGGGACGCCGCAACCTCGGGAGCGGTCCTATGCATCCGCTCCGGGCCATCATTCGCGCTCATCGATGACATACGTCAGGCCACGGCGACCGCCGGCGAGCTGGAGGCGCCCTGGCACCTGACTGACGGACTGCTCCTCCATGGGCGTCGTCTCTTTGTGCCCGACCACGACGACCTTCACCATCAGGTCTTGACGTTGGCGCATTCGGCTGGCCATGAGGGTGTGCAGAAAACCCTCCATCATCTTCGCGCTGACTTCTACATTCCAGGCGATAAAGCGCTGATGCAAGATTGGGTGCGGACATGTGTGACGTGCCAGTGCAACAAGACGGAGACGCAACGACCAGCAGGTCTTCTCCAGCCCCTCGAGGTGCCCTCGCATGTCTGGGCTGATATATCCATGGACTTCATTGAGGGGCTGCCCAAGGTGGGGGACAAGTCTGTCATCCTCACGGTGGTCGACCACTTCTCCCAGTACGCGCACTTCATTGCGCTCGGCCATCCGTACACCGCCGCGTCTGTGGCACGCACCTTCTTCGGCGGCATCATGCGCCTCCATGGGTTTCCGTCGTCGATCGTCAGCGACCGTGACCCGGTGTTCACTGGTCACGTCTGGCGGGATCTTTTTCGGCTGGCCGGTGTCAAGCTCCGTCTGAGCATGACGTTCCACCCGCAGACGGACGGTCAATCTGAGGTAGTCAACAAGGTGATTGCGATGTATCTGCGATGTGTTATAGGTGATCGTCCACGCGCCTGGGTGGACTGGTTGGCATGGGCGGAGTACTGCTACAACACCTCCTATCACGCCGCCCTACACACCACGCCTTTCGAGGTGGTCTACAACCGTCCGCCTCCGCCGATGCTGCCGTTTGAGGACAGGACGGCTCGAACTGAGGCTGCGGGTGCCTTGCTCCGTACCCGTGACGAGATCTTGGCCGAGGCGCGCAAATGCCTTCTCCAAGCATAGCAGATGGCCAA
Source organism: Avena eriantha (assembly GCA_910589775.1). Classification (NCBI taxonomy): domain Eukaryota; kingdom Viridiplantae; phylum Streptophyta; class Magnoliopsida; order Poales; family Poaceae; genus Avena; species Avena eriantha. The sequence continues at coordinate 196,774,578 of OU342746.1, forward strand.
GAAGTACTATGATGCTCATCATCGCGAGGCGGGGTTCGCGGAGGGTGACTGGGTGTGGCTGCGCCTCCTTCATAGGACGACGCAGTCCTTGGACCCGCACGCCAAGCGCAAATTGGGACCTCGCTACGCTAGGCCATTTCGTGTGCTGGAGCGCATCGGGACGCTCGCCTACCGGCTGGAGTTGCCGCATGGGTCTCGCCTTCATGACGTGTTCCATGTGGGTTTGCTCAAGTCCTACTGTGGTGAACCACCTGCCGTGCCGCCGACTCTACCTCCTACGGCCGAGGGCTGTCTATTGCCGAGCCCGGAAAAGGTGCTGAAGGCACTGAAGCGCCGTGACGTCTGGCATGTTCTGGTGAAGTGGACAGGCGTTCCGGTGGATGACGCTACTTGGGAGAAGCTCGACGAGTTCCGCCAGCAGTTTCCGGATATCCAGCTTGAGGACGAGCTGTTTGTCGAGGCGGGGAGAGATGTTATGACCGGCCTCACGTACAGCCGGAGGAAGACTGCTAGTGGGCCGAATTAGGGGCTTAGCCCATTTATTTTTAGTATATAAGGAGTTGTAATTAGACTATTCGGATTAAGCAATAATTAAAGTTATTATTGCCGACTCCTCAAGGAGTCGGTCTTGACCCCTAGCCGCCGCCTCCTCTAGCGCCTCCGCCTCCTCTTCCTCGCGACCACGGTGCCGACACGCCATCGGCGACGTCCGGCTCCTCTTCATCCTCCCTGCCACCCATACCACCTACGTCCTAGACCTGGTAGATTAGCTGGTTCTACCAAGAGGTCCACCACGTGGCCCCGCGAGCCGCGCTAGGCTAGATGACATTTAGTCCTGGTTACTAAAGGTTCCCTATCGCGGCAGCGTTTTGGGCCATTTGGCTGCTGCGCGAGATGGGCTTTTAGGGTTTTGTGTTTTTCTTTTTATTTTGTGTTTTATGTTTAATTATTTTTCATTCTGTGTTTTCATTAGAAACAAGTTTTTGTATACATACAGAACGCTACTACACAGTACTTGTACACATTGATGCATATATATAATATAATTTCTCTTACAAGCATACATGCATGGAAGGTCGATCATTACATGGAGTCCCAACCGGGTCCAGAGCCTGTCTATTTGATTACATGGAGATCATTACATGGATGCTTTAGGGTCTATCTAGAGAGTATTCTCTGTATGGGTCTATGACCTCGTCGACAAAAATCCAGCAAATTCCTCTTGGATTGCTAGTAGGTGGTCCTTTGGTAGGAGCTTGTCCCGCATCGCGTCCAACTACAAAGAAGGAAATCATATGAATTAGACTGAACACAACTTTTTGTAATAAAAATAAAGGGTGAATATATTGTTTACTTACTCGAACAGTTTGCAAGGGCTTCTATAGTGATGTGAATGAACTCGCACACGTAAAAATCCACATAGATTAGTCCCTCGTGGCTGCCTCGCGCTCTTTACAAGAATAGAATTCAATTAAATAATAACTCTAGCATGATAAATGCACATAAACTAGAATTAAATAGATGCGCGGACTTAGCTCGTACTACTTACCGAGACCGATTTAAAAAATAGCTCCTCATGCCATTGACCGCAGACCTTGTTCTTGAACCGTGTCCAAATCCTACCCGATAAAGAAAATGAATGTATGAGTTAATAACTACTTGACATCCTAGAAAATGAACAAAAAACTGATATAGTGCGATAATGATTGAATTACCTCTGGAGCATATCGATAATGTTGTGGTAGTCTTCAATGTCTTTTTTAGTGAGTCCATAATGTGAACTCTTCCCAAGTCAACTGAAATGCTTAGAAGAATCCAGTGGTACCTACGCAAGGTTTACATACGTCAGTAACCTATCATTTACACTGAACATCGAGTAAGCAAAAGTTAATGTGTACAAGAACTCACTTGCCATCGTGGTAAGGAAATAGTATTTCATTACAGAAATGTTGGTTCATGAGAAACCGGAGCAAGTTTTGCTCGGTCTCCAGTGGCTTATCCTTTAGCACAACTCCATTAACTCGATGTGGGTCAATGAACCCAAATGCGTTGATAGCCTTTCTTCTATATTCGAGAATCTTCAATCTGCATCATTATATATAGCGTACAAAAGAATATAGTGAGTATACTTACCGGCAATGAATTGAACAAGCTAAGATAGAGACTTAATTACATAAATAAAGTATTCACTTACAGACAATAGCAACTAAGGATAGATTTGTCGAGTTCCTTTAGATTGAATAACTGAAATAATTCTGTAAATTCAATAGGGACCTCGTCTTCAGCGAAGTAATGCTGTTTTCGAACTTTCACTATGAGCCAATATCGCTCTTCTTTTGATACTTTCATGTACCATTCATGCAATCATCGCATTTTTGTTGGCATATACTGAAGCCTCTCAGAACTGACCAGAGGATCCCCGTGAACAAATTTGGGTGCTACCTCAGCCTTGGGCATATGATCGCCGTGAATAATGTCATGAATAGATATATTACATTGCTCGTCCAATATCTTAGCAGTTTCCGGATCCATAGGTTCTCTCCCATATAGTTGAGGTTTGGGTATGTACACCTGGAGCGGGGGGATCGATTGATTTGCTTGTTTCCCCAGCTGGGGAACATCTCTTTTGGTTCTTCGGATACCACTTGATTGTTTTGCTTGTTTCTCCAGCTAGGGAACGTCCGTTCTGATGCTTCCGCTAGCACTCGATCGTTTTGCTTGTTCCCCCTGCTAGGGAACGTCTTTTGTGATGCTTCCTCTACCACTTGATCTCTTCTATTTCAGTGTCTTCTGAAGACATCGTGTATAGTCATCTGACGCATTTAACTGAGCTTGGGATGGCTGCGTCAGTAATTTTCTAAAGTGCTCCTTGGTTTTCGGTTTTATTTGGACCTCTGTCTCAGGTTGTTTCTTTTTAAAATGAGCATCCACTTCAGCCCATACGAGCGCATCGGTCTCCTCATCGTTCAGGTCGTAAGCCCTCTTGGGAGGAACTAGCGATACTCTTGGGAGGGGCGACAACTGTCGCTTTGGGCGTCGGTTATCGCTCGACGAAGCGGTGCTATTCTTCCGCTTTTGGCCCTTAGTGGGTGGAGGCGGCTGCGTAGATTGAGATGGACTCGTGTTGAGGTCATGGATTGTACTTGGAGGTGGTGGACTTTTACTGGGAGGAGACGGTGCCCTTGGAGGTGGACTTGGAGGTGGAATGTTACTAGGAGGAGACGGTGGCCTTGGAGGTGATGGATTGTTTCTCAGTGGAGAATGTGGCCTTGGTGCCGAGCCTGAAAACTTGATGTATTCATTTTTCCAAAGAATGAAGCTACTCGTGACTTCTCCCAGTGTCTTCTCCCCTTCACCTCTAGGGAAGTCAAGCTGTAGTGACTGACACGGCGATTGAACTTCATCCACACCAACACGAGCATAGCCAGCTGGAATCGAATTGCAATGGTAGGTCGCTCCCGGTGCAGAAGGTAAAGCAAACCCTACCGCCACCTTCATCGATATGTTCTTCAGTTCAACATGTAGCTCACAACTAGTCTTCGCCTTAATTGCATCCACGGGGTACACATCCATCGTTGCATCATTACCATGGCCCTCCATGGAAGCCACGCTGCTTTTCCGTTGTGATGGGCCGACCGTACTGTCTGGTGCAGGATCTTGCTGTCGAGGTCCTTTAAGTTCATTAAGCTCCTTTCAATGCTCCTGCAGCATGGCTTCAAACCTCACGAACCATTCCGCATCCTCCTCTTTTTGTCGCTTTGTTTTTCTCGATCGGCTTCTGGACGTGTCAAGATCCTCGGGAAACCCGATAGCCCATGGACAAGAAGGTCCAAACCCTCTTGTTCATCCAGCCTTTTCAGGATTCCCGAGAGCCTTTGTCAGCTCATCGTTCTCTCTGTCAGGAACAAACTTTCCCTCTTCAACCTCTTTTATTACTTTAATACGATCATATTTGGGTCTAGCAACTTCTTTGGTTGCAACAATCTTGTCTATTTCTGGGTTATACGATGCCCCATGCCCGAGTAACCAATGTCTTGACCCCAAGGGCCAACCAGACATAGCTGGAGTGACCCCTTTAGCCTTCATGTCAGCCTCAGCTTTATCCCACTAAGGCATGGCACTCTTGTAGCCACTTGTGCCCATATGATAGTGATATTTCTTTTTGGCTGCATTTAGCTTATTCTTTTCTGACATTGCCATAGCTCATGCCAAGTTCTTGTATTCCACAAATGCAGCCTAGTTATCCTGCTGCATCTCTAGTGAGCCAGTGAATGGAGGAGTTTTTTTCTTCAAGACATAGTTGTGGTACAATCTTTTCTTCCAGTCCTTGAATAGTTCACCCATCTTCTTAAGAGCCCATGCCTTGACTTTCCTCGTCATTTGCTATGTGAGCTCATCAGTCTCCAAGACTGGTAGGGTGAAATGTGTCATGAGAGAATTCCACGTCGCATCTCTCACTCTGTCATCTATAAAACTAGCCCAGCTGGATCCCTTTTCTTTCCTAGCTTATTCCACTCTCGCGTGGTGATCGGGACGGTGTCTCTAACAAGAACTCCGCATTGATGTACAAATGCAATCACAGATTCTTTGAGCTCCAACGGTTGACCCAGCGCAGAGACTAAGTCAATACTAAAACGGACATCAGCGGGCAACTTTTGTGTCCGGCCTCTTGTCCTTGTAGAAGATTGGCCAGATGCGGAGGTCTAAGAGAAGAAACATTCGTCAGTACATATATACGAATCAATTAGTGCATCTATACTAGTGATCGATCGGTAGAGGCTTTATATACCTCGCCGGACTTTGTTATTAAGGTGTCTTCACCATGGTCTCCACCATGGTCAGCACCATCGTCTCCACTATCGTCTCCATCCTCGTCTCCTCCAGACAAATTAAGATACTGGGAGCCATCATCGGAACCCCAGTACCCGCATCTATCATGTTGAAAATCGCATCTTTATTTTGTCTACCGTCCATAGCTTAACTAATACAGAAAAAGAATATTGCATTAAGTAAAAGAATATTACAATTGCGACAACTCGGATATAAAAACAAGATTACGTACTAATAATGAAACAATTTTCAATTAAGATAAAGTACAATGATATAAGATAAAGTACATTATTAATAAATCTTGCTCATATCTCGCTCATAAGATAAAGTATAATAATAATTAAACTAGCGAACTCGGCTGCCGCGTTCTATGCCACGGCAGCTCTGCACCTAGAGAAGAGAAACCATCACCGGAGAATAGCTCCGGTGAGATATGTGAGCCTGTCAGATATTGGAGAACCTAGTCTCCAAAAGATACATATATCGCCGTACGTGCTCGTCCTCCTCCCTGATACAACGACGTACCACCTCCTCGGGGGTCGGCTCCCTCTGCACCGCTTCTGGACCTCGTGGATGCCACCAAAGAAGCTCCGGGTCGATGATGATACCCGGATTCCTCACCAAGGTACGAGTCCCGACAGGTAGCACCTCCCAGTGCCGACCCGGCGGAGCCCAGGCTCGGACATTCCCGGAACCGACAGAATCTAGTAGGCTCGGACGAGTAGGACGCGGCATAACTAAATAATAGCAATAAACAATTATAAAACATAAACGGTAACTAAATCACTAAGTATTGCCCTAATAACACTAACCCTAAACCCAACACTAACTAAACTAAACCTAACTAACTAAGAATTCTAACTAACCCTAACTAACCCTAGATAAATCCAAGTCAAATAATATGGGTCGGAGGGATTTAATTAACCTAATACTAATACTAACTAAATTAACTTAATACTAACATATACTAATACTAACTAAATTAACCTAATATTAATACTAACACTAACTAAATCAACTACTATATGTTAATTAACCTAATTAACATATACTAATACTAACTAAATTAGCCTAATACTAATACTAACACTAACTAAATCAACCTAATTATACTAATATTAACTAAATTAACCTAATACTAACTAAATTAACCTAACTAATACTAATACTAACAACTAATACTAACTAAATCCACGAAATTAACATATATATACTAATAATTAACCTATACAATTAACCCGAATAATATATACTAATAATTAACCTAACTACTAACCCTCACCTGCAGGGGCGGTGGAGGGCGCGGTGGCGGCGGCGATCCTCGACGGGCAGCGCGGGCGCTGGGGCGGCGCTGGACGGGCGGCGGCACGAGGGACGGTGGGCGTGGCAGAGTGTCCTCCACGTACAGGCATGGACGGCGGGGGCGCACGCGGACGGCGAGCGACGGGCGTGGATGGCGGCGGTGGGTGCGGACGGCGAGCGGTGTGTCCTCCATGTACGGGCGCGGCGGCGGCGACCTCTCCACGGGCGGCAGCGTGCTCGGGCGCAGGCGGCGGCAAGATGGAAATTGCTGATCTGGGTCGTGGCTCGACCTGGGGTAGAGGTGGGGTATTTATATCGCACCACCTTTAGCCCCGGTTTGTAAGGTCCCCATTTAGTCCCGGTTTGTAACACAAACCGGGGCTAAAGGTGTTTTCGGCCCGCCGCTCTTCCCGTGCGCCACCCCTTTAGCTCCGATTTGTAATACAAACTGGGACTAAAGTGTACATTACAAACTGGGACGAAAGGGGTTTTTTTAGTGCCAAAAAGAAAAATGGTTTGTAGTTTTCAGAAAATTATGTATTATATATCAAAAAATAGAAAACTAAGATCTATAATTTTAATCTATTATCGTACTTTATTATATAACTTAAATGAAATTATCTATTGTTTAACAAGTATTATCAAATGTTGGAAAAATATAGTTTATTATTTAAAAACAGAAAATATATATAATATACCAAAATATTCACAAAAAATAATATACTTATTAGAAATATAATATCTAATACTAAAACTAGTAACTAGGACTAAAACATATTTCGGGGGCCTTTAGTCCCGGTTGGAGCCACTAACCGGGACTAGATATTTCCCGCCATTTCCCCCGCTTCCTGCCATGTTTTCCCGCCATTTCCTTCTATATCTAGGCCGACCGCCATGTCCATCCACACATCCACACCGTCTCTCTCACAACAATAGACACCGCTTACTGGGCCTTTCTGACGCTCGAGGAGACCGAGGAGCTGTGCATCTCCAGCTACCCATGCCCGCCAGGGTACCTGCTGCCCGCCGGCTGGATGCTGAGCGCTGGAGGGGTTCCTTTCCTCCTGTGCCTCAAGGTTTGGCCCGCCAGGCGGCCATCACGAACCACTTCTACCTCGAGCTCACACCAGAGCAGCGGATGGATCCCCATTAGGATCCCGACAACCACGACACTTGGAATGCCTTCTTCACAAACCAGCGGGAAAGAGACCTCGCTAGGTACGAGGGTGACGGCCCGCCCCCAGTGAACCACAACGAGGCCGGTCGCCGCCTGTGGTGGGCGAACCGTACTATCGCCGGTGTGATGCGCTACATCGCCATGGGAGACCATCCTCGCCTGACGTACCCGCACTTTCACCAGCCGCATAGCCACAAGAATGGTGGTGGTGGTGGTGAAGGCCTAGGGCGTACTGGGGTCGTCATCCAGGAGCCCCCTCCCCCGTGCGTCGTGAATCCGAGGCCGGAGTGGCAGGTGTCCCACCCCCGTTCCCCCGTGCACAAGCTAGGGAAGGGCTAAGGATCCAGCCGCGTGCTACGAGTGACGACGATGACGATGACGATTCCGAAGACGACCCTGAAGTTGTGTACTACAGGGCTAGATATGATTATGACTAATTTTTACGTTTTAATATTAATAAATGTTTGGCCACAGCAAGTTGCAATACTACCTATTGAGATCGAGACAGTTCATATCCATATATATATAAGCAGATCATTAAAAATAAAGGTTTAATAATATTGTACATCACCAACATCCACACATATCTATTGTTAGGGTTTTCTTCTAATCTGTAACCATGGAGCATCTTCCTTACTTAACGGGATGCTTGGGTCATCCTTCACAGCGAAGGGCGGAATTTCATGAAACTTATCATAATCTTCTGACATGTCTGTCTTATTCTCCACCCCCACGATGTTTATTTTTCCTAAAAGAACTATGTGGTGTTTTGGCTCATCGTATGCTGTATTCTTTTGCTTATCTTTCCTTTTTCTCGGTTTGGTAGATATGTCCTTCACATAAAAAACCTGAGCCACATCATTGGCTAGGACAAATTGTTCATTTCTATACGCAAGGTTGTTGAGATCCACTATTGTCATTCTGTATTTCTTGTCTACCTCAACCCCGCCTCCTGTCAGCTTGACCCATTTGCACCGAAACAAAGGGACCTTAAAATAAGGTCCGTAGTCAAGTTCACATATCTCCTCTATGTAACCATAATATGTATCCTTTTGCCCATTCTCGTCTGTTGCATCAAATCGGACACCATTGTTTTGGTTGGTGCTCTTTTTATATTGGGCGATCGTGTAAAATGTATTCCCATTTATCTCGTACCCTTGGAAAGTCAATATAGTCAAAGATGGTGACCTGGCCAACAAGTACAACTGCTCTCCAACATTTATGTCATTCATGAGATGTGTCTGCAACCAACCGCCGAAATTCCTCATGTGTTCATCTCTAATCCAGGAGCCAGGCTTCCCTGGGTTGTTGGAGTGTACAATATTCTTGTGTTTCTCGATATACGGATCCACCAAGGTGGAACTTTGCAGAACTGTGTAGTGTGCTTTAGTGAGAGAATGTCCGTCCATACATATCCTTGCTTTCTTTCCTAGCGTGCCTTTTCCACTAAGTCTACCCTCATGCCATGATTCAAGAACACCGATGGGCTTAAGGTTAGGAATAAAGTCAACACAAAACTCAATGACCTCCTCTGTTCCATATCCCTTTGAGATGCTTCCTTCTGGCCTAGCACCGTTATGAACATATTTCTGTAAGACTCCCATGAACCACTCAAAGGGGAACATATTGTGTAGAAATACAGGACCGAGAATGTTAATCTCTTCGACTAGGTGAACTAGGAGGTGCGTCATAATATTGAAGAATACCCTCTCAGTACAGGTTTTTGGCTAGCAAGGCTGGGTAGCAAGTATAAGAGTTGAAGGAAACAAACAAACATACAAGTGATAAAAACAAACATGCAATCTTCCTTGGAAGCACAAAAGATCTCAACTAGAGAATACTAGACTTATGAGCAAATCAAGAAAGAAAGATGATGAAATTATTTTTCTCTAGAGTACTTCTATCTTTTTCTTTTCAACTCTCAAAAAGGTGTTGCTACTGACCGAGCCAGGTTTGCCAAAACCAACTAAATTAACTCAATGATCCCAAAGTGATACCATTACTAACAACAAGATCAATCATATAACCACGAATTGAAAACTAAAATAAGCTATGCAAAAGAGTGAATGATAGAACTTCTCATTAATATTCCATAACGGAAACTCACACCAAGGGATACATATCTAACGAGAGAGGGGACACTTCCATAATGCAAACCATACTACATAATAACTCCTCTATTCATGATATGACTCTACTAATAAGGTAAAAGATAGAAGATAGTGATATGATACCGCGGCACTCCCCCAAGCTTGGAACAAACCAAGGGGATGCCAAACCTAATGATGAATTACTCCTTCGGTGGTGGTGGTATCCTCTTGATGAGCTCTTTTATCAATTTCCCAAAGTCTTCAATCTCGAAGGTGAGAGTACGAATCAACTCCGAGTTGTGCTCAATACGGCCCATAATCATTTCAGTTTGTGGATACCAACTCTTGTGATTCTTTTTCCATTCTTCCCACTTGGAGTCTTCTTTTCCTGCATGGTTGTGGGTAAAGGTATGGAAGGTATTCTTGGTGTTCGGAGAAGGTGTCCATGGTGCCAAGCAGTGACGCGGAGGCTTCCCTCCAGTTGACATCCGTGTAGTCCTTCTGATCCTAGCAGGGTTTGCCACCACTCCAATGCTTGCAATGGTAGTGCCGGTATGCGGGTGTTGGCCTTGCTCCACTTCACCTTCACTCTTGATCTCCTTCTCCTTCCCGGGGTCTTGGAGGTCTTCCTCCATGGGCTCCTTCCCTTTATCCTTGGCAGACACCATTGTGCTTCTAAACTTTCAAAGAGTATGTCCTGGCAGAAACAGATCGAAACAAAAACACGACGAAAACATGATAAATGAACCTCAGGGGATCCGGGGGTTATATATTACGAAGTTTCATATCAAAAGGAAGGTACTGGGAGAAAATGAGTCGGAGGCGGAGTCCGGGGTGGACTCACCACCTGGTGGCGCGGTCAAGGGAGGGCCCACGCCACAGGGTGGTGTGAGCCACCCTGGCTCCATTTCCGTATCTTTTTCGCTTCGTAGCTTTCCTTATTGACTGAAAACTGCAAAGATATAGTTGGATTGTACTTTTGCGGAACTTTTCTTACCATAACTGTTTCCTATTTGAACACGGACTCTGCAGGTCTCTGAATTTGGTATTTAGTGGATCCTTCCGGAGTCACCACTTGAATCATCATTATCTTCATCTTCATATACTTATTACTTGAGTCATAAAACCTTTCTCTTCCTTATTACACCATTATCTCCACTTCCTGGAAATTTCTTTCACACAAAACTTCACACAGTTCTCATTAGCAACATTAGTATAAGTGAAGTGATAAAACCTTTTGAGTCCAACTTCAACTGAAAACTATCAAAACAAAAGCTACTGTATCAAATCCTTCCGAAGACCCAAAAAGAATTCAAGAAGGAAATCGAATAAAGAAGCAAATGCAAGAGTGGCAGAATCTGTCAAAACAGACCAGCAGGTAAAGATCAATTTTTTAGAAAATCTTATGTTGCTCAAATCAAAAAGTGCAAAACTAACGAAAGTTAAATAACAACCTAGTACAGAAGCACAAACAATTGCAGCTCAATGCGACATACAGAGATCTCTCACGAATTTTTACGGTGAAGCACAAAAATCTGTTTCGGACAGCAACTTCCCCAAATCTTACTTTTCTCTCATTAGAGGTTGATCTTGACACAAAAACCAAACAAAACGGATAAGGAGCGGTTATTACTGAAGTAATAACTTCCAAGACTCAAAGAGACAAAAACAAACTAAAAGCAAAAACAAATTGGGTTGTCTCCCATAAAGCTCTTTCTTTATAGCCATTAAGATGGGCATGATAATTTTGAAGAAGCTCTCATAGGGATATGAATTGAAGTGAAAGAGAGAATTAAGAAGCAAAAACACACACACATTTAAGTCTAACCCACTTCCTATGCAAGGGAATTTTGTAAACAAACAAGTTATTGAAACCAGAGGCAACTTGCATAAGAAGGCAAAAGAAGTGCAACATAAAAACTTTCAGCATAAAACGAGGAAACTTGATATTATTGAGATGCATACAAACACTTTTCCCTCTCTCATAGTAACTTTCAGTATCATGCATAAACTTAACAATATAGCTATCACAAGGACCATCATAGCAATGATCACTTATTCTAACAGAAAACACGGGAATATTAGCTCTCATAACACTACTTTGTGAAACAATATTAGAGGTATCCTTACAAAGGATAGTGTGTCCCTCTTCCTCATACTTAGTGACAAAGTCTTTCACATTTGCTATTATAGGTTCATCAACCATTTGTTTATCAGGTTCAACGGATTTTTTCATACTTTCATCTACCATACTAGCCATCATAGAATGTTCCTTTACCTTAACTGGAAAAGGCATTTTCTCAATATAAGGTTTAGGTAAAACATGATTAGCGGTATAAACTTCAGTATTTCTTGCAGGAACACTCGCTCTTAGCAACATCTTTATAAGGTTCATGATACTTATTCCACTTCTTTTTAGGCACTTCAATGTAGGAAGCAAAAGCCTTAAAATAAGAAGCAATGGCTTGAGAGTCTAGACCATAAGCATTTTTAATATTTTGAAAGTTATTAGTTCCCATAAAAGATTCAATGCATTCATAATCATAATTTATACCTGACTTTCTACCTTTGTCATTCTCCCAAGCTTCGGCATTGTCTTGAATACGATCTAGAAGGTCCCATTTAGCTTCTTCCATACGAGTGAATGATCCAGCACAAGAAGCATCCAATAAATCTTTATCATGTAGAGGGAGCCTTGCATAAAAGTTGTTGATAATAATATTGTTGGGGAGCTCATGAATGGGACATTTGAGCATCAGTAACTTCAATCTCCCCTAAGCTTGAGCTGTACTCTCTCCATCAAGAGGCCAAAAGTTGTATATTTGATTCTGATCTTTATGAATCTCACTAGGAGGATAAAACTTTGAATAAAAGAGAGGCACTGTCCTCCCATTCCAGAGCTTGACCGTTCTTTAGCAGATTATACCATTCCTCAGCTCTTCCCTTCAGTGATAATGAGAATAACTTCTTCTTAACTTGATCTGTAGTAATACCTGCACACTTGAACAACCCGCATAATTCGTGTATAAAGAGTAAATGATCACCGAGATGGACAGTTCCATCCCCAACATAGTAGTTATCCATAACACGATCAATAATTCTTGTAGGTATTTTGAAAACATCATTCTCAGCAGGTGGTGGCTTATCTACTACCTTAGTAGTGGTAGTAGCATTACCAAATAAGAAACTCAGCGAAATATCCATAACGAAAATAAAGCAACTAGCAGAAATAAACAATACTCACAGTAGAAGTTTCCTTTACCAGTTCCACTCTCTAATAGCGCTTCAATCCCCGGCAACGGCGCCAGAAAATAGTCTTGATGACCCACAAGTATAGGGGGTGTATCGTAGTATTTTCGATAAGTAAGAGTGTCGAACCCAACGAGGAGCAGAAGGTGCTGGCTAGTGGTATGGATCAGGAATTCTCTGCAAATACTTAGCAAACGGATTTTTAGGGGTTTTTGATAAAGCAAGGAAACAAAGTACGAGTAAATAAAAGACAGTAGGAATAAATGCAGCAAGTGGGCCAATCCTTTATGCAGCAAAGGACAAGCTGGTTGTATTTCTTAAGATGACCAAACGTTCTCGAGGACACATGGGAAGACTGTCAAGTGCTTTCGCTGCATATAGTCGATTAATCTTCTTTAGCTTGCTAAGTGTTGTGTGGGTGAACCTGTGCTAATGTACTGCCCCATCCAAGACTAATAAATACTTGTGATTATACCCCTTGCAAACATCCGTAAGTACAAGAAAGTAATTAAGGTAGAAACCTAACCACAACTTTAAACTCTAAGACCCTTACGTCCCTTGTGCAATGGTTTCCTAACGGGGGTTCAGGTTTCTGTCACTCCGGCAACCCCTACGATTAGTAGCCAAATACACAATGCATTCCCCTAGGCCCATATAGGTGAAGTGTCATGTAGTCGACTGTAGCATCCCAATTGTCTAACAATTGTAATGCTACTTGGTCTAGTAATATAATGGCTATCCTTACATATATTTGTTGCATCATAATTATATCATGCTCATGTCATCATGCCACCTTGTATTTGAGCATCATATAAAACCCTCTTTCTTTGGTTCTTCTCTCATATGCATTATTAATTGTATTTGCCTCTTGATATTGTATTTGGTTATTGATATATTGTTTAATGCCCAAGTTGAGTTGGGGCATCTCTTTTATTCAACTCCGTCACCTTTCTTTTCACCACCTTATAATTCCACCATCCCATTACCCATGAGCTTGTATTTCTTTTTCTTTTGATATTTATTCTAGCTCATGTGGGTTGGGGTGGATCTAATTCTATAATTTCTTTTGCTTGGCCTTTATTCCACTTCTTGGGAATGCATAAGAATAATGCCATATTATTATTATTGTTTTCACAAAATAGAACATGGCATTTAATGTTTTGCATGGGCCATGCAACCATCACCACCATGTGTTCTCCTTTGGTTTTTATTTGTTTTATGAGTGGATTATCTTCTTAAGCTTCCTCTTCCTCTAAATCATTTTCCCACCTTAATCTTGTATCCTTGCCATGTGCATCAAGGCCCCCTTCTCATCTACCCTCACAAGTGCAATTACACATGAAGGGACATGTGAGATCTTTTCTCTCATCACCTTTTTCTTCCATCTCTATCTCCATGTCATCACTACCCACTTGTTGGAGCTTGTTGTTAATTATGCTAAAATCTTACCCCATGTTCTCTCATTCCTCTCCTTCTCACCTCCACCCATGTATGACTAAGGGTGACTCTAACCAAACCCTAACACCTACCCTCTCTCTCTAACCTCTCACTCTAGCCCTCTCTCCAAACCCTAACATCTAACAAAACCCTAACCCCTCTCTATTTTTCCCCTAACCCTAGATCTAATCTAAACCCTAAACCTTAACCTCACCTCACCCCTCTCCTCTCACCATGCCGAGGTGTCCCCTCTCCCTGCCAGCAGGCCCCACCTAGCTACCCCATCTACCCCACCCCTAGCTCTAGCCATGCCGAGCATGCCCTAGCTACACCCTAGCTTTCCCTCTCCTCTCTCTTTCTCTCTCACTGCCGAGCAGGTCCCACGCGGCCCTGTCCCGCCTTGACCGCCTCTTGGCCCACCTGCCATGCCTCTTCCCAACTTGCGCCCCAGCTCAAGCATGTGCGAGGAGGAGGAGGAAAGCGGCCGAAGCCACTTTATCCCTACCCCGTGCCCACACGCTACCTCGCCTCTCTCTCTCGGGTTATACTTTTCCCCACGCCTCCTCTACCTCGCTAGATCCACCCCAGGGCCCTGCCCTCTCCCCTCTTCCTCCCCACCGACGTCGTCTACCTCCCTCCGGTCCCCGCTAGTACCACGGGCATCTCTTCGTTTCGGCCAGCACGCGTGTCGTGGAGGTGATCGAGGAGACCAAGGAAGGTCCCCTGCATCGCCCTGTATGCGCCAACGAGGAGGAGGAGCACCAGAACCACCGGAACCAGCACCGCCCCGACGAAACCCTAGATCTCTGGCCGCCAGCCTCGTCGTCAATCTGCTGCGTCCCACCTCGATCCGAGCCCTCCGTCGAGCCCGCGGTGAGCCCCTATATCTCCCAGACAACCCATCTTCGCCGTCGTCGTCTAGCCGCGCCGGGCGTTTCGCCGAGCACTCTCCGTGCGTCGTCGGACATTGTCGTCTGACCGCCTTTGCGCCACGCCCCGCCTCATCTAGTTAGCCCTCCACCTCCTAACAATGTTCTCAGACTACCCCACTGGTTCCACCCTTAGCGCGCACTACCAGGTCCCCAGTTCGAGCCCCCGCGCCGCGCCCTGTCGCTGTTGAGCATGGGCAGCTCGACAGTTCGTCAGAGAAGATCTACAGGGGTCGTTGGCCTCTTTACAAACCCCCCTTTTTCCTTTTCGCTCAACCCGCGGTACGCCGAGCCCACCTGTCAGCCGCCCTGGCAATCTTGCAGATAAGCCCCCCAGCTCTTAGGCCCTTAACCCGCGCTCCAGCACGCCCCACTCGTCAGCCGCTGCGGGGTTCGGCCTCTGGCACATGGGCCCTAGTCCGCTGGCCCACCTGTCAACCGTAGCAGCTAGGCTAACCCGCGGTGTAAAAAGGTTTTCCGCGCGCTGCAACGCCAGTCAGACCGGCCCCACCCGTCAGCGTCTGGGGCTGGAGAAGGGCTGGGTAACAAAAGTAATTCCGTTTATCTGTTTTAATAAAACAAATTCAAAATGTTTAAATTCAAATTCAAATCAGATTTTAAATAACTTTTAAATTATAAAACCAAATAATACAAATGATATATGTTTTTGAATCAGAAAAATGTGAGGATTTCAAATATGCCATTCAAAATATTGTTTGAACATTTTAAATTTTCGAGATGATTAAAATTACAATAAAATCCCCTTTTCTTAATAAATTAATAACTTTAATTCTACAACTCCAAATTTGACAAATAATATGTCTAAATCGATCAGCGCGACGAGCCCGTTCTATCTATGCAGTCCTTGTTCTGAATTGAAGCATGCATCATGTCATTATTAAAGATCTGAGCTGTTTATGGCAATAAAACTTGACTAAACAAATAATAAAATGCTTTATTCTTGTACCCCACACATCACCATGCCATGCTACTTTAATGCCATGTAAATTGTGCATCATTCGTCATGGCATGCTTGTTTGCTTGTCGCATTTTAATTCATATGCTTGTGCACTTTATTTATGTTGGCCCTTGTTTGTTTGGTTCTTCTTCGAATAGACGCCCAGCAGGAGAATTACCAGGAATCACAGGAGTACTACCCAGATCCATCTCTCGCTTCAACTGAGCTGCCAGGCAAGCACTACCACATGCTTGCATACATATAGTACCTATTGCCTCTATCTTACTCTTGCATCATCGAGTCGCGATTGCATTAAACTGAATCCTAAGTACTGCATAGCCTTTATTTTTAAACCCCACCGAAGCTTATTCCTCCATCCCATGAGCCATTACTACAGGAGTTGTTTGAGCCATGCGAGTCGTAGAAAAGCATGTGTAGGGTATGTGAGTGTCTGATGAATAACAAGGTACCTAAACAACTTAACCTGAGTAGTACTGGGATAACTAATGAAAGAGGCACCGGTGAGCAATATCTGCTATTTGGTTTTTCATGCTCACTTGTGTCCCGTAGGACCCCGAGTACTTGATTTCTGTTCCTTGACTATTCGCACTATCCACATCCCGGAGGCCTTATGGACCCCCCTTGAGCCAAAGCTTGATTCATTCTTATTTCTTGGGGCCACAAAGTAGTTTGGGGCTTTATTACTATCCTGTACTTATGCCATGTTACTTTTTATTAAGATTGTGTGAGGAGCACCTGTACTGTTTAAGAATTGCAGAGTGTTTTCGCGGTATCGACAAGCCCAGTCACATTTTCGGGTTCCCAGTCGTTTACAGCCATTGGCGCAAACCTTGGGTCCGTCTCAGAGCTGGCCAACTTCGTTGCGGGTAGCTTAATGGGGTGGCCCCCTGAAATATTTCTGAATCCTGTGATTGCTTTGTCGTGAATGTTTCGTTGGGTTTTGAGTTGGTTTTTCGAGGTTGATTGAGTGTGTGTTGCTATTCGTGCACCCCTGCAGGGTCAATCTTTCTGAAAGCCGTGTCCGCGATTATGGACGACTTGGAGCACAGTTTCTCGATCATAGACAAGTATAACTAAAGTACCGCTTTTAATTTGACTAAGTACGTGACTAGTAAATAGTGCAATACTCATGGAATGATTAATAAAACTGCCAACGGATGATGGGGCTGTTCGTCCGCTTCCTCGTTGGTAAGCGAGGAGGAGGATGGATCTGTTAATTATACTGTTATAACTGTTGCTCTTAATTCACGAACATCCGCCTATCATTGGTTAGGCGGATGGTTAGCGAGTATCTATAGAATGGTTAGCTATTATCTTTTGCTGCAATTGCGTCACCCCAGGTTGTGTCCCCTTTTAGTGGCATAAAGACTTGCTGAGTACCCCTAGGGTCTCACACGATAAATTGTTTGATTCAGATGAACAGGTGTACTCGCAAGATGGATACTGGGTGGAGGAGACAGATGATGTGGGCAACGATCACTCGGCGTAGAGATTCCGGGAACGGGGATCCGTGAGATCTGTGGGCGGGATGTGTTTATTTATGTGGCATCTTATGCCGATTTGCTTCTTATCCGTACTCGGATCTTGTTTTCCACTTCCGCCTGATACTCTGATGTTTGTTGTATGAGGAGCTATCCTAAATTATTATCTCTATCTAGGATATTTGAATCTTGCCGTATGGCATTGCAATATTTCCATTTCTTTTAGATGGAATGGCTCTGAGGACTGTTGTATGTGGCTTGCATACATACTCATTTGTGTATGTAGTTGATCCCTTCGCCTGCCGATTATGCCGCTCGTTCTTGTCCCGCTGTTCTGAAAGAGGTTAGGACGGCCGAAAGGTCTACCGTGAGTGGCCCTAGGCCCCACCGTACTATTTTAACTACTTTCGTTCATCCAGGCAAGTAACTAAGAGCGTAATTCACCGAGGTAGTTACATCGACGTTCACATGACACCACTAGAAGAAGTACACCACAACTTAAATAACAATCTATTGAATCTTTCTCAACGCAACTCCACTACTAATAACAAGACTTCTCCCATGTCCTCAAGAACAAAAAGAACTACTCACAAGACATCATATGGATCTTGATCAGAGATGGAATAATGATGTATAACAATCTGAACATAAACAATAATTCAACGGTTCACTCAATAGCATTAACTACAAAGAGTAATCAACACCGGCAAAGTTTCCCCTATGAACTATGCAAGATTCAACTCAATTGTTACAACAATATGGAGATGGTGATGAGGGTGTTGATGGTGATGATGGTGATGATGATCCCGATGAAGTCCAGCTTGATGGTCGTGTTGATGGCGACGATCTCCCCTCTCCGGGAAGGAATTCCCCCAGCAGAAATCTGTCTGTCAGTGAGATCTTTCTCTCTCGGTGTTTTTCACCCCGCAGAGGCGGCGGAATCTTTCTGTGGTTGCTCCCCGAGTCTTAGGGTTTCGTGGGGATGATATATGCCAGAGGGGAGAAGCTGGAGTGGGCCAGGGCGGCCACACCACCTCCAGACGTGGCCTAGGCCTGCCCGCGCCATGGGGTGGTGTGGGCCCCCTGTGGCCCACCTCCACTCCATCTTATGGCATCCTTAGTCTTCTGGAAAAATAGGATTTTCCGTATATTTTCTCGGATTTTCTTATCTTCGCGAATTTTGCCTCCAAACAGCACCTTTTCCATCAGAATCCTCACTGCAGCGGTCCATGCTCCAAAAGTCATCAACCATGCAAAAATAGATGAAATAACATAAGTATCACCTCTCAATACGAAATATAGCAATGAATAATAGTGAATTAAGACATAGAATAGTGATGCAAAATGGACGTATCAACTCCCCCCAAGCTTAGACTTCGCTTGTCCCCAAGCGAAACTGAGTTCAATAAACATGGCCTCAGGTTTATGGAGTGAAGAGTCGATAAAAGAATACGGACAAGAAGCATCACATTCATCAAATACATAGATCATAATAGAAGACAACTCACTATTATATAACTCAACTTGCAATGAGTAAAGGAGACACGATAAAGATACATAAAGTGAATCATAATTGGTAATGGCAAAGTTAGCTCTTTGTCGAAAAATAGTTGATAATTTGCTGGAGTTCACAAATAACTGGTTTTTCAGTGATATCTTTCAAAGTAGTAAACACCAAGATAAGAGCAATGTGCAAAACAAGCAACATAAGAAACATGATTGAATAAATCATCATAAGAATGAATGAAACACATCAACTCAAAATACTTGCTGAGATAGAAGGGAATAGGTTTACTGACTCAACTACAAAGTAAAAGAAAGGCCCTTCAAAGAGGGAAGCAGGGATTGCAAGTCTCATAAAGAGATCCCAAAAATTATGATACTTACTAGCTTTCAGCTCTCATTGCCCCTATCATAGGCATCTTTTGGTGATTAAGGTTAAAGTGACACAACTAAGAGGATATGCTTGACAAGTTATAAATTAGAGTCCCATGCCCCTTACCTATGAGTACCGATCCTCATGCTACTCAACTTCAGTCACGAGCAAGCTCTTGTCATTGTAAATACATGTGTATCATTGAGAACCGCCAACGGGGTACCCCTTGCACATGACACAGGAGCTACCCATAATCAAAATGACAAGGCAAGCAGACAATGAGCATCTCAGCGATCTTTTTATTTGCTATTTGCATAGGTTTTTATTGAGGATGCTTCATAGAATGCTCACTATAGTTATGCTGCAAGTTTCCACCATGATTAGGCATGGCTTAGGCTAGCGGCCCAGGCGTTTCTCTAACACACATATAAACTCCATGATCTTACAAGTTCCACTTTTATTTCACACCGCCGGGATCCATAAGCAAAAGAACATAATATCAACTAGGTACAAAGTACCAAATGAAGTGTGGAAAGCGGTCCCCATGATACATGGTTCAGCTAACTTCAACTCATAAAGTGCAAGCATATACGCAACAAAGAAGGACCCAATGGTTCAAGTTTATTAAATGCAGGAAAGTAAAGTGTGCCATCAAGTTCGTGAGAGATTTAATCACTAATTTTCACATAACAAGTTTAATTTGGGAGGTAGACAAAACAAGAATTTACTTGGAATAGCAATAATGCTACTAGGTAGGTATGGTGGACACAAATGGCATGGGTTTTGGTTTAAAGGAGGTGGATGCATGAGAAGAATACCCTCTCAGTACAGGTTTTTGGCTAGCAAGGTTGGGTAGCAAGTATAAGAGTTGAAGGAAACAAACAAACATACAAGTGATAAAAACAAACATGCAATCTTCCTTGGAAGCACAAAAGATCTCAACTAGAGAATACTAGACTTATGAGCAAATCAAGAAAGAAAGATGATGAAATTATTTTTCTCTAGAGTACTTCTATCTTTTTCTTTTCAACTCTCAAAAAGGTGTTGCTACTGACCGAGCCAGGTTTTCCAAAACCAACTAAATTAACTCAATGATCCCAAAGTGATACCATTACTAACAACAAGATCAATCATATAACCACGAATTGAAAACTAAAATAAGCTATGCAATAGAGTGAATGATAGAACTTCTCATTAATATTCCATAACGGAAACTCACACCAAGGGATACATATCTAACGAGAGAGGGGACACTTCCATAATGCAAACCATACTACATAATAACTCCTCTATTCATGATATGACTCTACTAATAAGGTAAAAGATAGAAGATAGTGATATGATACCGCGGCACTCCCCCAAGCTTGGAACAAACCAAGGGGATGCCAAACCTAATGATGAATTACTCCTTCGGTGGTGGTGGTATCCTCTTGATGAGCTCTTTGATCAATTTCCCAAAGTCTTCAATCTCGAAGGTGAGAGTACGAATCAACTCCGAGTTGTGCTCAATACGGCCCATAATCATTTCAGTTTGTGGATACCAACTCTTGTGATTCTTTTTCCATTCTTCCCACTTGGAGTCTTCTTTTCCTGCATGGTTGTGGGTAAAGGTATGGAAGGTATTCTTGGTGTTCGGAGAAGGTGTCCATGGTGCCAAGCAGTGACGCGGAGGCTTCCCTCCAGTTGACATCCGTGTAGTCCTTCTGATCCTAGCAGGGTTTGCCACCACTCCAATGCTTGCAATGGTAGTGCCGGTATGCGGGTGTTGGCCTTGCTCCTCTTCACCTTCACTCTTGATCTCCTTCTCCTTCCCGGGGTCTTGGAGGTCTTCCTCCATGGGCTCCTTCCCTTTATCCTTGGCAGACACCATTGTGCTTCTAAACTTTCAAAGAGTATGTCCTGGCAGGTGGTAGTGCCGGTATGCGGGTGTTGGCCTTGCTCCTCTTCACCTTCACTCTTGATCTCCTTCTCCTTCCCGGGGTCTTGGAGGTCTTCCTCCATGGGCTCCTTCCCTTTATCCTTGGCAGACACCATTGTGCTTCTAAACTTTCAAAGAGTATGTCCTGGCAGAAACAGATCGAAACAAAAACACGACGAAAACATGATAAATGAACCTCAGGGGATCCGGGGGTTATATATTACGAAGTTTCATATCAAAAGGAAGGTACTGGGAGAAAATGAGTCGGAGGCGGAGTCCGGGGTGGACTCACCACCTGGTGGCGCGGTCAAGGGAGGGCCCACGCCACAGGGTGGTGTGAGCCACCCTGGCTCCATTTCCGTCTCTTTTTCGCTTCGTAGCTTTACTTATTGACTGAAAACTGCAAAAATATAGTTGGATTGTACTTTTGCGGAACTTTTCTTACCATAACTGTTTCCTATTTGAACACGGACTCTGCAGGTCTCTGAATTTGGTATTTAGTGGATCCTTCCGGAGTCACCACTTGAATCATCATTATCTTCATCTTCATATACTTATTACTTGAGTCATAAAACCTTTCTCTTCCTTATTACACCATTATCTCCACTTCCTGGAAATTTCTTTCACACAAAACTTCACACAGTTCTCATTAGCAACATTAGTATAAGTGAAGTGATAAAACCTTTTGAGTCCAACTTCAACTGAAAACTATCAAAACAAAAGCTACTGTATCAAATCCTTCCGAAGACCCAAAAAGAATTCAAGAAGGAAATCGAATAAAGAAGCAAATGCAAGAGTGGCAGAATCTGTCAAAACAGACCAGCAGGTAAAGATCAATTTTTTAGAAAATCTTATGTTGCTCAAATCAAAAAGTGCAAAACTAACGAAAGTTAAATAACAACCTAGTACAGAAGCACAAACAATTGCAGCTCAATGCGACATACAGAGATCTCTCACGAATTTTTACGGTGAAGCACAAAAATCTGTTTCGGACAGCAACTTCCCCAAATCTTACTTTTCTCTCATTAGAGGTTGATCTTGACACAAAAACCAAACAAAACGGATAAGGAGCGGTTATTACTGAAGTAATAACTTCCAAGACTCAAAGAGACAAAAACAAACTAAAAGCAAAAACAAATTGGGTTGTCTCCCATAAAGCTCTTTCTTTATAGCCATTAAGATGGGCATGATAATTTTGAAGAAGCTCTCATAGGGATATGAATTGAAGTGAAAGAGAGAATTAAGAAGCAAAAACACACACACATTTAAGTCTAACCCACTTCGTATGCAAGGGAATTTTGTAAACAAACAAGTTATTGAAACCAGAGGCAACTTGCATAAGAAGGCAAAAGAAGTGCAACATAAAAACTGTCAGCATAAAACGAGGAAACTTGATATTATTGAGATGCATACGAACACTTTTCCCTCTCTCATAGTAACTTTCAGTATCATGCATAAACTTAACTATCACAAGGACCATCATAGCAATGATCACTTATTCTAACAGAAAACACGGGAATATAAGCTCTCATAACACTACTTTGTGAAACAATATTAGAGGTATCCTTACAAAGGATAGTGTGTCCCTCTTCCTCATACTTAGTGACAGAGTCTTTCACATTTGCTATTATAGGTTCATCAACTATTTGTTTATCAGGTTCAACGGCTTTTTTCATACTTTCATCTACCATACTAGCCATCATAGAATGTTCCTTTACCTTAACTGGAAAAGACATTTTCTCAATATAAGGTTTAGGTAAAACATGATTAGCCGTATAAACTTCAGTATTTCTTGCAGGAACACTCGCTCTTAGCAACATCTTTATAAGGTTCATGATACTTATTCCACTTATTTTTAGGCACTTCAATGTAGGAAGCAAAAGCCTTAAAATAAGAAACAATAACTTGAGAGTCTAGACCATAAGCATTTTTAATATTTTCAAAGTCATCAGTTCCCATAAAAGATTCAATGCATTCATAATCATAATTTATACCTGACTTTCTACCTTTGTCATTCTCCCAAGCTTCGGCATTGTCTTGAATACGATCTAGAAGGTGTCATTTAGCTTCTTCTTCCATACGAGTGAATGATCCAGCACAAGAAGCATCCAATAAATCTTTATCATGTAGAGGGAGCCTTGCATAAAAGTTGTTGATAATAATATTGTTGGGGAGCTCATGAATGGGACATTTGAGCATCAGTAACTTCAATCTACCCCAAGCTTGAGCTGTACTCTCTCCATCAAGAGGCCAAAAGTTGTATATTTGATTCTGATCTTTATGAATCTCACTAGGAGGATAAAACTTTGAATAAAAGAGATGCACTATTTCCTCCCATTCCAGAGCTTGACCGTTCTTCAGCAGCTTATACCATTCCTCAGCTCTTCCCTTCAGTGATAATGAGAATAACTTCTTCTTAACTTGATCTGTAGTAATACCTGCACACTTGAACAACCTGCATAATTCGTGTACAAAGAGTAAATGATCACCGGGATGGACAGTTCCACCCCCAACATAGTAGTTATCCATAACACGATCAATAATTCTTGTAGGTATTTTGAAAACATCATTCTCAGCAGGTGGTGGCTTATCTACTACCTTAGTAGTGGTAGTAGCATTACCAAATAAGAAACTCAGTGAATTATCCATAACGAAAATAAAGCAACTAGCAGAAATAAACAATACTCACAGTAGAAGTTTCCTTTACCAGTTCCACTCTCTAATAGCGCTTCACTCCCCGGCAACGGCGCCAGAAAATAGTCTTGATGACCCACAAGTATAGGGGGTGTATCGTAGTATTTTCGATAAGTAAGAGTTTCGAACCCAACGAGGAGCAGAAGGTGCTGGCTAGTGGTATGGATCAGGAATTCTCTGCAAATACTTAGCAAACGGATTTTTAGGGGTTTTTGATAAAGCAAGTAAACAACGTACGAGTAAATAAAAGACAGTAGGAATAAATGAAGCAGGTGGCCCAATCCTTTATGCAGCAAAGGACAAGCCGGTTGTATTTCTTAAGATGACCAAACGTTCTCGAGGACACATGGGA
The DNA here is from genome assembly GCA_910589775.1 of Avena eriantha. Taxonomy (NCBI): domain Eukaryota; kingdom Viridiplantae; phylum Streptophyta; class Magnoliopsida; order Poales; family Poaceae; genus Avena; species Avena eriantha. The sequence goes on from OU342746.1 coordinate 196,798,892, forward strand.
AGACTGTCAAGTGCTTTCGCTTCATATAGTCGATTAATCTTCTTTAGCTTGCTAAGTGTTGTGTGGGTGAACCTGTGCTAATGTACCGCCCCATCCAAGACTAATACATACTTGTGATTATACCCCTTACAAACATCCGTAAGTACAAGAAAGTAATTAAGGTAGAAACCTAACCACAACTTTAAACTCTAAGACCCTTACGTCTCTTGTGCAATGGTTTCCTAACGGGGGTTCAGATTTCTGTCACTCTGGCAACCCCTACGATTAGTAGCCAAATACACAATGCATTCCCCTAGGCCCATATAGGTGAAGTGTCATGTAGTCGACGTTCACATGACACCACTAGAAGAAGTACACCACAACTTAAATAACAATCTATTGAATCTTTCTCAACGCAACTCCACTAATAACAACAAGACTTCTCCCATGTCCTCAAGAACAAAACGAACTACTCACAAGACATCATATGGATCATGATCAGAGATGGAATAATGATGTATAACAATCTGAACATAAACAATAATTCAACGGTTCACTCAATAGCATTAACTATAAAGAGTAATCAACACCGGGAAAGTTTCCCCTATGAACTATGCAAGATTCAACTCAATTGTTACAGCAATATGGAGATGGTGATGAGGGTGCTGATGGTGATGATGGTGGTGATGATGGTTATGATGATCCTGATGAAGTCCAGCTTGATGGTCGTGTTGATGGCGACGATCTCCCCTCTCCGGGAAGGAATTCCCCTGGCAGAAATCTGTCTACCGGAGAGATCTTTCTCTCTCGGTGTTTTCCACCCCGCAGAGGCGGCGGAATCTTTCTGTGGTTGCTCCCCGAGTCTTAGGGTTTCGTGGGGATGATATACGCCAGAGGGGAGAAGCTGGAGTGGGCCAGGGCGGCCACACCACCTCCAGACGTGGCCTAGGCCTGCCCGCGCCATGGGGTGGTGTGGGCCCCCTGTGGCCCACCCCCACTCCATCTTATGGCATCCTTAGTCTTCTAGAAAAATAGGATTTTCCGTATATTTTCCCGGATTTTCTGATCTTCGCGAATTTTGCCTCCAAACAGCACTTTTTCCATCAGAATCCTAACTGCAGCGGTCCATGCTCCAAAAGTCATCAACCATGCAAAAATAGATAAAATAACATAAGTATCACCTCTCAATACGAAATATATCAATGAATAATAGTGAATTAAGACATAGAATAGTGATGCAAAATGGACGTATCACATATTTACTATTCCCTTTATGTTCGATGAGAAACCAGACGGGACCTTGATACTGTAAAGGACTTCAAAAAAGATTTCCTTCTCTTATTTGGTAAGAGCGTAGCTGGCAGTACCTTCAAACAGCTCTGGATGCATGTTGTCTCGGTCTTTCATACGTTGTTGGTTCTGCCGTGCTTCAGGTGTATGTTTGCTCTTCCCATACACGCCCAAGAAGCCTAGCAGCGTCACGCAAAGATTCTTCGTCAGGTGCATCACGTCAATTGCAGAGCGGACCTCTAGGACTTTCCAATAGGGTAGCTCCCAAAATATAGATTTCTTTTTCCACATGGGTGCGTGTCCGACATCGTCCTTCGGAACAGATTGTCTACCAGGACCCTTTCCAAAGATTATTTTTAAATCCTTCACCATATCAAATACATCATCACCAGTACGGCGGATAGGCTTACACCGGCTGTCTGCCTCACCATTGAAATGCTTACCTTTCTTTCTTAGGGTGTGCGTGGGCTGAAGAAAACGACGATTCCCCGGGTACACATTCTTCTTACATTTATCCAAATATATACTTTCAGTCTCATTTAATGCATTATATCCCTTGTTTATCTGTCCTGAAATGTTACTAAGAGCAGGACAATCATTGATTGTTATGAACAACAACGCTCGTAGATCAAATTCCTCTTGCTTGTTCTCATTCCACACACGTACACCTTGTCCGTGCCACAAATGTAAGAGTTCTTCAACTAATGTCCTTAGGTACACATCAATGTCGTTGTCAGGTTGCTTCGGGCCTTGGATGAGCACTGGCATCATAATGAACTTCCGCTTCATGCACAACCAAGGAGGAAGGTTATAGATACACAGAGTCGCAGGCCGGGTGCTATGACTGCAACTCTGCTCCTCAAAAGGATTCATGCCATCTGTACTTAGACCAAACCATAAGTTCCTCGCGTCACCTGCAAAGTCCAGGAACTCTTTCTCGATTTTTCTCCATGCGGCCCATCAGCAGGGTGTCTCAACATCTCGTCTTTCTTACGGTCTTCCATGTTCCATCGCAACAACTTGGCATGCTCTTTGTTCCCGAACAAACGTTTCAACTGTGGTATTATAAGAGCATACCACATCACCTTGGCAGGAACCCTCTTCATGCGGCATTCGCCCTCAACATCACCAAGGTCATCTCGCCTTATCTTATACCGCAATGCAGTGCATACTGGACATGTATCCAAATTCTCGTACTCCTCGTCGCGGTAGAGGATGTAGTCATTAATGCATGCATGTATCTTCTGCACCTCTAATCCTATAGGACAGACAACCTTCTTTGCTTCGTAGGTACTGGCGGGCAGTTCGTTATCCTTTGTAAGAAACTTTTTCATTATTTCAGCAACTTTTCAAATCCTTTGTCTGTCACACCGTTCTCTGCCTTCCATTGTAGCAATTCCAGTGTGCTACCTAGTTTTTTGTGCCAATCTTCACAATTTGGGTACAACAATTTGTTGTGATCCTCTAACATCTACTTGAACTTCAACCTCTCCTTTTCGGTTAAGCATTCTTCCTGGGCATCAGCAATGGCCCGACTAAGATCATCATCGGGCAGATCTGACGCCCGTTCTTCATCTTCTTCTTCATCAATGTCTTCCATTGTAGTACCATCATATTCAGGGGACATAGTAGAGTAGTCGCTATCATTCTCTTCTTCTTCGTTGTCTTCCATCATAACCCCTCTTTCTCCGTGCTTGGTCCAACAATTATAGCCGGTCATGAAACCGGACCGAAACAGGTGGTTGTGAAAGACTCTTGAGGAAGAGTATTCCTTATGATTCCGACAGACACCACATGGACAAGACATAAAACCATTCTGTGTGTTTGCCTCGGCCACAAGGATAAAAGAATGCACGCCTTTAATGAACTCGCTAGAGAGTCGGTCAACGTACATCCATTGCCGGCTCATCTGCATTATATAATTAATTAAGTACATCAAACATAAATATAATTAATTAGTACTGATCTAAAAAACAAAATTAAAGCCAACAACTGGGACTAAAGATATGATGAACCTTTAGTCCCGGTTGGAGGCACCAACCGGGACTAAATGTGGATGTGGCGACAACATGTCGACACTATGTTCTCAGTGGGCAACACTAAGCCAGTAAATGATGACACTATTTTGGGTGGATGGCAGCACTAGGGGTGAGTGTGTCGACATTATGTCTTCAGTGCCCGACACTATGTTGTGCTGCTTAATCTATAAATAGGTATGCATTCTTGTGAAGAACTGCAAGATGGTGTGCGAGACCAGGGACACCACTACGACGAAGCTTCTCGAAGATGTCTTAGGACCTCGTCCTCAGACATCTTCGAGGAGCTCGCCGTAGAGGCACTCTCTAATATGTGAAATTAGTTAGCTCCACCAGCATACTGATCTAGGTAGAGAAGATATAAACTGAAAGATGGTGTGCAAGAGTAGGGACACCACTACGACAGAGCTTCTCGAAGATGTCTTAGGATCATGTCCTCATACATCTTCGAGGAGCTTGCCATAGAGTCACTCCCTAATATGTGAATTGTTTTAGTTACCCAACGTATTAATCTATAGTTAGAGAAGTTATTAACTCCAAGATGGTGCGAGAGGGACACCACTACGGCGAAGCTTCTCGAAGATGTCTTAGGATCCTATCCTCAGACATCTTCGAGGAGCTCGCCATAGAGGAGCTTCTCGAAGATGTACTCTGATGTCTTCTTACCAAGCTTTTATGAATTAACCCTATCTTTGTTACAATTTTTTCAGTTTTTTGAAGGCTGGTAGACGAAGAAGGGTATTTTGCCCAGCTAGTTAGAATGATGAACTCACGCATGTGTGTGCTTCTAAAATCAAATTTCGAGACTATGTGCCAAAACAAGATATATAGATAGAATCCACATATTGTGATATTTACCTTAGAGTTCCTTACATTAATACAAGATAGATAGAATCTAAACATTGCTCTCATGTTATTATTGCAAAAATTACTACCAAACTAAATCCACAAATCCATCTACAAGATAGAGCATGAAATGAGCTAATATAACAATGAGAGTTCAAATGATGAAGTTGCTCACCTTTTAGAACCTTTGGATAGATGGGGGCACCACAAAATATAGACAAATCTTGAGAGAAAATTAGGCATGAACTCGAGCTTGAAGCAAGAAAGAGAGAGGAGCCACCATCTTGAAATGGTGGCTCGTGCAGGTGGGGGAAGAAGATATAGCCAGGCCTTTAGTCCCGGTTCGTGTCTAGAACCGGGACTAAAGGTCCACCTTTAGTCTCGGTTCGTATAACAAACCGGGACTAAAGGGTCTGGCGCCCGACCCAGCCTGCCTGAAACCCTTTAGTCCCGGTTTGTTACACGAACCGGAACTAGTGCCTGCCACCCCCTGGGGCCAGATCTAGTCGTTGGGACCGGGGCATTAGTCTCGGTTTGTAGCAAAACCGGGATTAATACTCCTGGACCAAAGGTCCGTTTTCTACTAGTGTTACCACGTAAGATTTAGTTGAATATTAATATATAATATAATAGGTTATGTGCATCATTTTGAATATAGCTCGGGCTTTCAACCTTCGTTTTGAATAAAGAACTAAAAATATATAAACGTGGAGCTGGGTCACGCAACCACCCCTCCCCGCTCCCCTCCTTTCTCCTCCCTTTGAGAGTCCGTCGCTGCCGCTACCCGGGCCGCCCCTGCGTCCTCTCCGCCGGACTAGCTGGCTGGAGATGGACAAAGGAGGGCGTCGGATCTAGGTTTAGTCATAGGTGTAGTAGGGTCTCGCGGCGGTTTGTCGTGGTTTGGCGTTATGCCGAGAGGGTGGGGCAGGATCTTTAGCCCAAGATCTGGTCCTCGTTGGTGATGCTGCTACTGGTCCCGGTGCTCCGGTGGTCGGAGACGAAGGTGATGAGCAGCGGGGACGCTAGCAACTCCGTCAATAAAGGGCACCCTAGGAGCCTTTCTTCCTTGCAGATTTCGGATGCCACTTTTCCTCTCCTGGGCGGCCGTGGCGGCGAGGAGGAGGGGAAATGGTTTGGTGCTAGCTGATGTTCGTCCTTCCCCGGCCGACCATGGTGGCGAGGGGGCAAGGCGGTGCATGGCGGCGTGGAGGCCTCTGCTCTGGAAGAAGGGTGTTGTACCGGTGGCTTCCGATTCCCCGACGAAGGCTACTTCTCCGTTTCTTCTCTGGCCGGCCGCGGTGGCGGGGAGAGGATGGGCGATTTGGCGGCTGCTGTGGAGGAAGTGGAGGCCGTTTGAAGCTGCTCCCAATGTTTCTTCACCGCAGTGGCCCCATAGCAGCGAAGCTACTGGGCCTCTGCTTGTTTTGGCCGAAGGGCGGCCGAGGGTCCAAACCTCCTTTGGAGGCCCTTTCTCGAAGCTCAGCTCCAGAGCTCGATAGCTCGTCAACGGCAAGTGGTTCGTCCCCGCGGTTGGCGAGATGGCTGGCAGCTGCGCTTCCTCTCTGGACTGGAAGGCGTCACGAGCAAGAGACCTTGTCGATCTCACCGATTTCTTCGGCTGGAGGTCGCCGGAGTGTTGTGGCAGAGGTGCTAAGGGAGTTTTAGTTCTAAGGTGCTTTGTGTAATTTTGAGGTCCCTCTTTCTATTTTCTAGCTTTGCTAGGGTGTTAACTGTGAGGGGCCTCTCCAATCTTGTACCTGCCATGCTTTTATCTTAGCAGCTTCCTGGGTCTTCTTGACCCTTTTATCGTTCAAAAAAATAATATAAACATGAAACTTAAGAGGGTGCACAAATTTCTTTGAAAGTGGGTGCAATATTTTATATATAGATAATATATCCGTCTTGCGATTACACTCTTTAAGAAATCAACCATCAACTCAACTGATTACTCTTTAAAAAGTCAACCATCAACTCAACAGATAATACGAAGAACTACACCAAGCCTTCTACCGAAACAGGCTGACACGACGAGACAAACAGACTCTCCCTCATTGTCGCCTCGCCCGTAATGATTTCACCAACCAAGGCCAATCGAGATAGATATGCTCTCCTTCGCCATTTTCAATCTATCTAGGTTAATTTTCTTTGTGTTTTTAACCATGCGTGTTCTTTCCATAGCCCCTTATTTTTTGGGAGTGTCTATTAGACAGCTAGCTGTTCCATAATTCAGAAACAGTCACTTCTTCAGTCCAATGAATTGTTTACAGCTGTCAAAATATAACTCAGTAATAAAAAAGAGGAGACTAAAAAAGTGCCAGTTTCAGTTTGTCCTGAACAGACACATTTCCCGGCCTCTCATTGATTGAGTCCTCGTTCAGTCTTGTTTTTGTTTGAGACCATTTCTCTCCCACCAATGTACAAAAAAGGACCAACAAAAAATGCCCGCTCAGGCAAACTCTCTGCAGCTAATGCCCGCTCAGCACAGCTATCCCCAACAAAAAGCCCAGTGTACAGAGCCTATCTTCTCGTCCAGCAAGAAAACAATGCCGCAAACCATCGACCACCAGACCAGCTCGACTGCAAGAAAGCTGCCACCCCCCCACCCCCTCAGCCTTGGCGATCTCTTAGATCCCCAGAAGAAGAACATTCAGAAAATAGTAGAGGGGAATCAGAGTATCAGACCCTATGATGGAACAAGAAGAGAAAAGGAGGGACAAATATGCTTTGCTCAGTCACATACCTGGCACTTGTAGATGTGATGGAGTCCTAGGTAACCTCCATTCTGCCTCTCTCTCTCTCTCATATGATTTACACTTTATAGACCTAAAAAGGTGACATGTTAGCTAATACAAGAATCAGATACACAAACAGATAGAAAAGAGTAAATTAAGAGGAAGATGTGTTCAGAAAAAACCATTAGGCCTGCATGGTTTTAGGGTTTTAAAGAGTTACTGATTGGATGCTGCAAATAAATAGTAGACACGATAATAAAAACAAGGACATAAATTGAATCAATCGCAGCACATGCTTGCATTTTTGAACACTCCATCTTAGTTCAAAAACATTACATAAATCCTGAATCACGATCAATACACTAGGGCAGGGTGTGTGTGTGGGCTATCACTGAATCTTGCTAAAATGGTTAATAGCTTTTAAATCATATTGATGCAGGAGCTATCATGATATTGATATTAATATTGATTAATAAATTAAGACTCATAACAAAGTTTCTTTTTGTTGCAAGTGCTTAATGATGGAGCCACAATGGCAAGGAACGATGCATGAGACAACGAGAACTTATTATTGCATGTAGCTATCTCGGAAAAAACACAAAAGACAATATTTATTTGAGAAAAAATGTAAAATTATTTACTTTGTGAAGATGAATGTGTAACACATTTTTAAAACACATGTGCAAAACAGAAATTTTCATACATGCTGCTGCTCCGAGGCGATATCGACAATAGATACTCATATGATATTGCCCATCTGTAGGTGAAAAATAAAAATGATACACAGATAATCTATGTTGCAACGATTTTGTGACCTAAAAAAATATATGTTCCCTTATTCCTCTAAAATGACTATCATGTAAATCTCTACAGGGAGATAAGCGGAGTTTGTCATCGTCAAACGACGATAACACATGGTGGCCTGGTGCTGATCAGGACAAACATGAGCTTAGCACAAGAAACAACCACTCCTAATCAAAACAACCTCAGTACAACGCGAATGGATGTGAATCAAAGGTAAACACAAATAAACCGATAGAACCAGTAAAATTGAATATCTGAGCGAGGATAGAAAAAGCTTACGATTGATAGCTAATTTGAAAAAATTACCAGGACGACCCAAACAGGTGTGATGAAATGCCATCTTCAAGTTCAATGCACCCTGGAAGTAACAAAGACAGATTTCAGGTACATTTTTATATTACAGCAGAACATATTCAAAAACACACTTGTTTACTGTGAACAAACAATTAAAAACTAACGTTTAAAAAAATCAGCAGGAACACAACATGGGGCATGAAGATATTGGCTACGATCCATGGGATGCAAATATGTTTGAAGACATGATACTCAATGAGGTTAGCTCTAAAAGCATCTATTATAAACTGATACCAAAAATAAAACGAACTCTGAAACAAATAAAAATCAATACTAATAATGTTCCCCTCATCCCCCATGTTAAATTGTTGAAGCCGATAGTCCAAGAGATGAGCTAAATGGCCATGCATTCAACCATACATGGAATATAGAAGATCAGAACTTTGAGAAGAATTCAGATGATGACCCAACTAAAGTTGGTACATAACTGATTGATGAAACTGAAGATAATAGATTTGAGGAGAAAATGAAGAAGATGTTGAGAACTTTTTGCAAAATGAGGAACAAGCTACTAAGCAAACTAACTCAGGAGTGAGCGCTAAGTTGAAGCCGGAGAAGGGTGTGGAATTTAAATCGAGAGAGGAAGCTCATCAATTTCTAAACATGTATGCATTTGCAGCTAGATTTTTTATTGTTGTTGATGAAACCACTGATCTGCATTGTTAGTCCCTCTCCAACTATCATTCTACACTTCTTATAACTACAAATTTGTTGTGCTTTGAGTATGAAAACAAGTGATTATATGTGCTGAAGGTTCGCAAATCAGAAAATGATTTAAAAAATCAGATAAAGAGCTCACCATCGATGGAGGAAACTCCTACTCTGTCACCCCATCGTTTTCACCCCTTTCTTCTACTACTAATATATTTTGCTAAAAACAAATACTGAAAAGCACAAGAAATTGAGGGAGTATACGAACGAAGACCATTTGAGGGACTAACAAAATATACTAAGAGACACTAACAAACTGATAAAAGAAAGACTGGAAGAAAGAATGTGAAAAACAACGGATGAGCATACTGAAGAAATGATAGATTGAAAACCAACAAAAGAGAGACTACATGACTGAATAAATACTAAGAGTTATTGGAGAGTCACCAAAGACTGAGATTGAAAAAATTGAGGCCTGGAAAAGAAGCAACAAAGAATGAATGAAGATAAGTTAAAAACAAAACTCTGAATAATGACTAAATGGGAAATCAAGAAACTAAGATAGAGAGTGAGTTAATGAAAGATTGAATATATAATTAATTATAATCTGAATATAATGAACAACTGCAAACTGAACTAAATTAATCAACAAAGATTATGATAGAACAAATAAATTCATAGAACAAGGAACTAAAGAACTAAAATAATCAAGAAGCGAGGAAATACAAAGAGATACTGAAAAAATAAACAACGAGAGACTGATGTGTAGTGAAACAAGAGACTGAGAATAAATGATGGGACTGAGAAAAATAGTAAGTGAAGAACAAGAGAAGAAACATTAAAACTGAATAAAGAAATATTAAGAAACTTAGAAAAGTAAACAAAATAATAATAAGCTGAGACAATGAAGAAAGATAATAAACAAAGAGAGAATGGGAAATCTGATAAACGAAAGACTGATAAGATGATATACAAATAAATAAACACTGATGAGCTGATAAAAATAAAAATAAAAAACAGAGAACTAAGAGAACAAAGAAACAAACGATAAATAGAATTAAAGGACACAATAAAGAAGGTGACACAATGATGAAAAGAATGAGAACTCGTATTTAGAAGCATTGCCACTAAAAAATTACACATGGAACTCGTATGACATAGCTAATCAACCAAAGTCATCATCAATGACTACATATTGAGAAGCATTACCACTACAAAAATGCGCATGGAACTCACATGGCATAGCTAATCAACCCCCCTAGCATCAAAAAAACAGCATAATGAGCACACTCATATGGCATTGCATAGTCAGCAAAACATCCAGCACAACTTAAGCCCTAGCTTACTGTGACCCTGTACACCAGGCATGAATCTGCACAAAAAGCATCTCGGGAAGACTGTCGCCCAAACTCTCAAATAACATACTCCCACCGGTCCATTTTTTTCGAAATGGAGGTATTACCCCCGGCCTCTGCATCAAAAAGATGCACACAGACTGCTTTATTTATTATTCAACGAAACCTTACAAAGAGAATACAAAGATCAATCGAAGCCACCTCTCAAAACAACTTGATGAAGAGGTGGCCATGTCAGAACACTCTAACCGCAACACCAACACATCATCAACATACCGGAGGTCCCAAAAACCGCCCCACGTGGGTCAGGAGCACAAACCAGTCCAGCTGATCCGTAGCGCACACCATCGTGCACGCTGAATCTCCTGCTGCCGCCGTCTTCCGCCAAGCCATCTTCAGGAGACATCGATGCAAAGACCTTGCAAGGCCTGCCATCGACGCCGCCATGACGCCAGATGGCACCACCGCCCTGCGCACTTCCATCAACAAGCACGTGCGATCGCCACCGAGACCTCTTGGCGTCATGCCGCCGAGTCTCGCCAACCGCCGCAGCTAGAGACCGTCAGAAGATCTGTTGTCCCTAGCACCTACCGCACTAGGCATGACTGAGCGTAGCACCTGGTGGTTAGGCATGACTTGACATCTCCACTAAAGCCTCCGTGCAAGATGAAGCTGCTCCACCACCAGCCTTTGCCATCCAGCACTACACCACAAGCAAAGCTCCCAAGAGAGAAACGACACCAAAGCACCGCCATTGCCTGATCCGGATAACCAGATTAGGGTTTCCCCCGGAGCAGCATGAGTGACCATGACCTGTAGCCAACGTCTGTTCCAAAAACAATGCCCTCAAGAGGGGAACCGATGCCAAGCGTTGCCATCATCCGATCCGGGAGACCCAGATCTGGGGTTTCCCCTGGAACAGCTCGAGTAAAGTAACGACACCAGCGAAGACGATGCCTCCAACAAGGTAGCGACGTCGAGTGACGCCGCCATCGTCCGCCAAGATCAGAGTCAAGACTCGGTTTTCACCGGCTGCCATGTCCCCTCCATACTCGACGCCAACTAGAAATCCACCACCGGAGATCGGTGGTAGATCCCGAGATCCTCCACACCAGATCCCAACGTGGCCAACCACCTCTAGAGGAGGAAGTTGCCGCAGCCATGCCCGAGGCCGCCGCCCCGGCACCCAGATGCCGCGATGGCGCCGCTTCCTTCGTCGTCGATGCACATCACCGCCACCTGCGATCTCAGGCCACCAACACCACGCGCCACCACGGATCAGAGGAGAGGAGGGCGCCGCCTCCCACCCCTGGCCTCCCACCCCTGGCCGCAACCAGCAGACGCTCTGGCGGCGGTGGAGGGGGAGGATGATGTGGGAGGGGCCTCGAGGAAGGGCGGTGTGTCGCCGCCGCCCGGGGAAAGGGTTAGGTCGGTGTACAAGACTACGTTAGCGGCGGGGGGAGGGAGGACGACTCCCTCCGGTTCATATTATGGCCACATCTAGTCTAAATATTTAACTACATACGTATAAATCTAGACAAAGTTAAGGTCATTAATATGGACCGGAGAGAGTACCAAAAAGCTCAAGAATCAGATAAGTCCAAAAATGCAGGAACTGAGCCTAGCGAAAGGATATCCACCAAGCAATACTTCAGCACGAGTTAACATGTGCATCGACTAACAAAAGAGGATGAGCCTAGCTTACTGCAACATGTACCCAGGAATGAATCTGCACATGGTCATCATTATTTGAAATCACCATCTGACATGAAAAAATTGGACTACAAGTGCATCCTAGCGATACTGACACCCAATTTCGGAGACAATTAACAAAATCCCTCAAAACCATAGAAGTCCATCTACGAACTGTTGTACCTCCCTGATAAACACGAGCTGCCACCTCCCAAAATAACATTGAATACTCAGATCAGCCACCGACAAATTCTATGCAGCGACGCATACATCACACACCAACAAAAACAAGCACCACCATAACAGCAGCACGGCGAGAAAAGGCAGGAGGAAAATACCCATGTCGTCGGCGCCGGACGCTCGCGAATCGACAGTCTAGAGCCCCAGCTCTCTCCATCCCAGATATCGCCGGCTCGGTGCCCCTGCTCTATCCGACGGCTTTATCCCTGGCTCACGACGCTTCGACCCCTCCGGTCCCGGCCGAGCTAGCTGCAGCGGTGCCGCTGCAATCTCTGACATAGCTTCCGCCTTTCCCTCTTCTGGGGAAGACGAGACAAAGCGGTGGTCTCCAAAACAGAGCAGAAGAAAAAACTCAAAATAAGACCAGACGGTAGGAGCCGATGACTGAGCGCGCGCTGAGATTTGGGACAAGCATCCGACGTCCTAGAAAGTGTCTGTTTTTCAATTACAAAACAGCTAGCTGTTATTAGGAAAAGTGTATTTTTTTTTTCCTTTATACTTGATGTGATGGGATGAAATAATGTACTGCCATGCGAGCCGGCCCTGACATGTGAGGGGCCCGGTGGAGGCAGCAAAGTGGGCCCTTGGTGTGATAATTAGAAATCGAATTTGTAATAGAAATATTTTATTTTACTCTCAATAGATACATTACATAACACAAAGTACTCATCTGCTTATTTGCCACGATGCTCAATTCAATAAAAATACTACATTTTACCAAGAGATAATATACAAGCCGAAGATTGTATTTTATGCTCGAAATCCAACACAATCAGTGAACCATCTTCAACAATTGCTAGTGTCGGCTCCTGACATGTATACTAGTAGAATTTCTATTCGTCCTTCAAAATTTATCGATGGACCCGTTTTGGAACATTTTAGCAAACAAACAGTATATAAATTAGGGCGTGAGGTTGGGATAAAAGCACCTGGGGGTAGTCACGTAGAGGATTGAAGCTAGTTGGTTAATTGCTGGCTGCCGTGAGTTTATCGTGCTGCCGGGAGAAGGAAACGAGTCTGGCCTTAGAGCATCTCCAACATGGAGATCCAACGGTCCACCTGGTCCGGTTTTGTCCTGCCGGACAGCTGGGCTAAAAAACAGCCCACGGACTATCTATCCGGATCGATCCAGGCCAGACAACCCATTCAGACACAAAATTTGGATCAGCGATGGGCATCCTGCTTGTCCTTCGGTGCTCCGCTCCTACAGCCCTACCCCACATGGCACCCTCTGGTTCTACTTTTCCTCTTTCTTTTCTCTTCTTCCCCCGATACGCCGTTGCACTTGTGCCATCCCGACCTCGCGAGCTCTGCCAGCGCGAGATCTGCCGCCCTCTCCAAGCCGCCAGCAGCCGCCGCCCTCTTCGGCGTTCACACATCTGCAGTCCGCTGGCACGCGCGCCCTACAGCGTCTGGTGGCGAGAGCGGACTCCGCAACCGCCTCCTAGGCATGCAGCTACCTAGCTAACACAGCCCCACGCAGAACGCCGCCATATCTGCCAGCGCATATGCCGCACCGCTCCATTGCATCATTGTCCGACGCCCGCCACACCGCGCACTGTGCCACCCCGAGCCACCTTGTCAGGCCCCACGTCGTCGCGCCCCACGCTCGCCACTGTCGTCGCCGTTCTCTCCGAGTGGTTCCACTTTCAGAAAATTTCAGAGAAGAGAATGTAAAGTTTGTAATAGATCAATATTGATTAATTGTTTGAGTATAATGGGGAAGATTAAATAGGCCAAGGCACAAACCGACTTAGGCCAAAACAACTTGAGAAACAAGAAATCTAAACCGAAACTAACTCAAAATAATATATTCTAACATCCCCCGCAATGTCAACGGTGTGATCAACAACGTTGAGACTGGATCGAATATCACTGAATGGAGTTGTGCCAAGCACCTTGGTGAAAATATCTGCAAACTGAGTTGTGGTTGGGACATGAAGAACACGAACTTGCCCAAGAGCCACTTTTTCCCGAACAAAATGTATGTCAATCTCAATGTGCTTGGTACGCCAATGCTGCACTGGATTTCCTGCCATATAAACTGCAGAGATATTGTCACAATAAACAATAGTTGCCTGCTGAATCGGATGATGGAGCTCAGTCAGTAGTTGGCGGAGCCAAACTGTTTCAGCCACAGTGTGTGCAACCGCTCTATACTCAGCCTCAGCAGAAGAACATGAAACCGTTAGCTGACATTTCGAAGACCATGAAATCAAATTGTCACCTAGGAAAACACAGTATCCTGAAGTGGATCGTCGAGTATCTGAGCAACCAGCCTAGTCGGCATCGGAATATGCTGTCAAAGTAGTAGGAGTGGAGGTGTTTATGTGGAGGCAATGGTCGAGAGTACCTTTAAGATAATGAAGAATACGTTTGACATGATTAAAGTGGGAAAGACGAGGATCGTGCATATATAGACAAGCTTGTTGAACAACATATGAAATTTTAGGGCGAGTTAGAGTGAGATATTGAAGAGCACTCGTGAGACTACGATAGAGAGTGCCATCAGAAAGGATTCACCGTCGGTTGTAAGTTTAACGGTGGTGTCGGCAGGAGTGCGGGACGGATGACAGTCCATCATTCCTGCCTTGGAAAGAAGATTGAGGATATACTGTCGTTGAGAGAGAGGAGACAGAGGTGTCACGATGAACGGCAATGCATAAAAAATGAGAGAGGACTCCAAGATCTGCCATAGAAAATTCAGCACGAAGAAGAGAGATAATGTGATCTAGGAAAGATTGAGTAGAGGATGTGAGAATGATATCATCAACATAAAGAAGAAGATAGGCGACATTGGAATTGTTATGAAAGATAAAGAGAGATGTGTCAGAAACAGAGGGAGTAAAGCCTATTGTTTGAATGAAGGAGGAAAAACGCTGAAACCAGGCACGAGGAGCCTGTTTAAGACCATATAAGGATTTCTTTAGAAGACACACATGATTAGGTGTAGAGGGGCTTTCGAAACCTAAGGGTTGTTGACAGTAAAAAGTTTCCTGAATAGTGCCATTGAGAAAGGCATTTTTGACATCTAATTGATGGATAGGCCAGGAGGAAGAAACAGCTAGACTAAGAACGGTGCGAATAGTACTTGGTTTGACAACGGGAGAGACGGTTTCATCATAATCCACACCATGCTGCTGGTAATAACCACGGCAAACCCATCGTGCTTTGTATCGAGAAAGCGTACCATCAGAATGAAACTTTTGCCGAAAAACCCATTTTCCCGAAACTAGGTTAACATTAGGAGGAGGAGGTACTAGCTGCCATGTATCATTTTCAACTAATGCTTTATATTCATCTTGCATGGCAGCAGCCCAATTAGGATCGAGTAGAGCTGACTTGTATGTTTTGGGGATAGAAGAGATAGTAGGATTTGCAAAAAGGTTTAATTTAGATGAAGGTAGACGAAAGCCAGACTTGGCACGCGTTCTCATTGTGTGTTCATTAGCCGGTGGGTCAGTAGGTATAGCTTTAGGTGGTAGGGGAGGGATGGGAGAGTCATTGCTGACGGAGGGTGAAGAGACCAGCGACACGGTAGGAGAAGCTGCCGCGGCAGGAAAAAGGGGCGGTTCTGGTGCCGGGGCAGGCTGTCGCGGAGCCACGATAGGCTGTCGTGAGTCGTTGGTAGGCTGCCGCGGCAGGAGTGGCGGCAGAGGGGGTGGTGATCATGGGAGAGGTGGAGGTGTTGATTGGGTTGACTAGGTGGATGGGTCGGAGAAGAGCTGGATAAGGCGTTGGGTTAGATGGGGAGGGTTCAGGTGAGGAGACTCGTGTGGAGTAGGGGAATATATGCTCGACAAACGTGACATGACGCGAGATGTGAATGTGGCCACTAAGAAGATCGAGACATCGATATCCTTTGTGCTCATCGGAATATCCGAGAAAAACACAAGGGTTAGATCTAGGTGATAATTTATTGATGGAGGTGACATAAGTATTAGGAAAACATAGACACCCAAAGACTCGAACTTCACTATAATTTGGATGAGACATAAAGAGGGAGTAGTAGGGAGTAGTATTTGGGTTCGCTTTTGTTGGTCTAATATTGAGAAGGTAAGTGGCAGTACGAAGAGCTTCGGCCCAAAATTTTGATGATAAAGAAGATTGAATTAACATTGTTCGTATAATGTCATTGATAGTTCTTAAGACACGTTCAACTTTGCCGTTTTGGGGAGAGGTATAGGGACATGAAAGACGGAAAAGAATACCATGTTGAAGGAAGAAATTTCGATTTGCATAATTGTTAAATTCACGACCATTATCTGTTTGAATAAAACGAATTGGTAGAAAAAAGTGGGTTGATACATAGTGCTTAAAGTTGAGGAATATTTTATGAACATCAGATTTGTTTCGTAAAGGGAAAGTCCAAACAAAATGTGTGAAATCATCAAGCATGACAAGATAATATTTAAAGCCAGAAATACTTTCTATTGGTGAGGTCCAAAGATCACAATGTAATAATTCAAAAGGAAACGTGCTGGTGGTGCTAGAAGAACTAAATGGTAGGTGCACATGCTTGCCCTGTTGGCAGGATTCACAAGTGGCCGGATGATGAGTATCTCTATTACATGGAATAACAAATTCACTAAGAAGCGACGATAAAGTGGCATTGTTTGGATGACCGAAGCGCCGGTGCCAGAGATCAACCGAGGCGATCATGGAGGTTGGTGGTGCGTTTGTGGGAGCGCCATGAAGGGAGTAGAGGTCGCCGGAGCTATTGAAGCGTGCGATCTCTGCCTTGGTCAAAAAGTCCTTCACAGATAAACCAAACGGATCAAATTCAGTAGAAACAAGATTGTCGCGAGTGAATTTGCGAATGGAAATGAGATTTTTAATTAGGGCAGGTGCAACAAGAACGTCTCGAAGAAGTAGGGGTTTATTTTTGGTTGGAATATGGGATTGGCCGACACAAGAAATAGGGATAGAAGAACCATCACCGAGAGTGATAGAAGAAAACAGAGAGAAAGTAAACGATGACAACATATTATGCGACGAATACATGTGACTAGATGTGCTAGAATCAAAAATCCAATCAAAATCTGAGTTACCTTGGGCAGCAAAATTATTCATTGCCTGAAGAAACGCTGCTTGATCCCAGTTCAGCGCCGAGGTGGGTGGTGGAGCAGGAGCACTTGGTGTAGCTGTCATCGGGAGCATCATCGGTGAGGGGAGCTGCGGCTGATAGTGCCCCCCTCCGTCGTGGTAATAGACCGGCGCTTGATATGATGGCTGTGATGGGCCGGCGTAGGGGTAGTAGAGCGGAGTGGCGTAGTAGGCGTGCGTTGGGGGCTGGGCCATAAGAGGACCCATGGACCCGGTGTGCGGGCGGACGCCAGGAGGCCACGCGCCGGCGTATGCAGGAGGTGCACCAGCGGGATAGGGAGCCATCCAGGGCATCGGCCAACCTTGGACAAGGCCTGTCCACGGGTCATGAGGGGATCGCCAAGCAGGAGCAGCAGGCAGGGCCGATGGTGGTGGTGCTGGAGCCAGAGGTACAGGTGTCGGTGCTGGAGCAGGAGGGGCCGGCCGTGGCTGAGGCGGCCGATAGATGGGATTCTTCCCCCTGTAGTTCGGGCTCGGGCGCCAACCGGGTGGCAGGGGAGTTGTAGGCGTCGGCAGGATTGGTGCTGCAGGAGGGATCGGTGGCCGTGGCATGGCGTTGAAGGCCTGTGGACGAGCGTCTTTGCGAGTCTACTGCTGATCGGCCCATTGGAGAAGAGTTCGCACTTCAGAGAACGAAGGCATTGGCCGCATTAGAGGGATGAAAGAAGATTGCTTTTCGAAGCGGTCGCTGAGCCCGACTAGAAGCACGTTGATGAGCTGTTTGTCGTTGACTGGATCGCCAAGTTCCCGAAGTTCATCGGTGATTGACTTGAGTCGCTGGCAGTAGACACCAACCGGAGCGTCGCCCTGGACGGTGTTGCGGAGCTCAGTGTTGAGGCCATTGATGCGGGCATCGACATTGTCCTGGAAGAGCTGACGGAGAGCCGCCCAAAGAGTAGCGACAATAGCGACGTCGCGAAACACCAAGTTGAAGATCTCGGTGGAGACGCGCTGATAGATCCACTGAATAATAGCAAGATCGTCTTTGACCCAACACGGATCATGAGGTTGTGGAGGAGCGGTGTCGTCGACGTGAGATCGGAGATTGCAACGGCCGAGGTGGACGTCAAACAGATGAACCCAATGATAGTGAAATGGATCGTATGGGCACCTAGAGGGGGGGTGAATAGGTGCTACACCAATTTTTAATTCTTTTTCAATTTTAGGCTTAGCACAAAGGTAAATTCTCTAGATAAACTAATGTGTGGAATTTCCCTATATGCAAACTTATCTACTAGCGAGTAAAGAGCGAGTGGAAGAGGAACGAGTGAACCGAAGTGAAGCACGCGGAGACACAGGATTTGTTTGACCGCAGTTCCTTCCTTTTGGGGGGAAGTACGTCTGCGTTGGAGGGGTGGGCGGTACTAAGACCACCACGCCACAAAAGGCCTCACCCTGTTCTCTGATGGATCTCGCCACAACAGGCCTGATCCACCTTCCACTATAGGTACCCTTCGAGATGGGCACCGACGCCTTTACACAACTAGCGGGGCAACAACTCCACAACAACTTGGAGGCTCCCGAAATGACAACAAGCTGCCACAAGAACAAAGTTGTCAAATACAATAACAAGATCTAGGTATTAACAAGAATACTAGATCAGGGATTTCTCCAAGTGAATGGAGAGGAGTTGAAGCGCTTGATTCTTGATGTTGATGATGAACTTCTCCTCCTTCAATTCCACCAAAGATCAAGACCTTCGGGTGGTTGAAGTGGGAGATCGAGATTTAGAGCTCTTGCACAAGGTCTGGTCAAATTCGAGTGAATCAAGAAGTCTAGACGTTGGGGAAGAAGAGGTACTTATACCACCTTCCAAAAACCAGCCGTTGCACACTTTGGGGGTCGGATTATCCGGCCCAAGTGAGGGCCGGATTATCCGGTCTGGGGAAACACCGCCCCAGACTCGGAATATCCGGCAGATAATCCGCCCCCTCACAGTGAGACGCGCCGAGCTTGTCCTTGATCAACTTCTGGGGGCCGGATTATCTGGTCCTATGCGAAGGCCGGATTATCTGGCCTGGGGAAGAAAAACTACCCCAGTTCGGATTTTCCGGGAGAAAATCCGACCGGATACCGAGCGACGCGCCTTGTCTCCTTTTGCTCGAAAACTAGGGGCCGGATTATCCGGCCCTTGTGAAACCCGGATTATCCGGCCTGGGGAGGAAAAACGTCCCCAGTTCGGATTTTCTGGGAGAAAATCCGACTGGACACAGAGCGACGCGCCTTGGCTTCCTTGAGAGACGAGGTAGGCCGGATTATTCGGCCCTTGGAGGGGCGGATTATCCGGCCCCCCTGAAAATTTCCTGCACACTTAGCACACATGAAAAGTCTCCATAGTATTGTTATCTAACACGCAAAACAAAGGAAAACATGAAATGTTCTTTCAATCTCCCCCTTTTTGGTGTTAGATGACAATACCAGGATTTGCAGGAGAAAGACACAAAACAAACAGAGATAACTATGAAAGGGACTCCCCCTCAATGTGTGCATAATAGAGTTTTGCATTGGAATACAAATGCACACAAATAGGTGAATCTATTCCATAGACATAAGGGCAAAAGCACATACCACCGAGGTAGAGAATACGCATCCTTGACAAAAATCACAATTATTATTGGATAACCATTATGAGCGCGCGCCTTCCGTGATAAACCTCCAGCAATAGGATATGAATAGATATAGCCATGAGCATAATCCATGATATGAAGTCCATAGGTATCATCCAGACAACCACATAAAGTCTCAACCACAAAACACAAACCACGAATTTAAAAGTTCAGGCTAAATGGGCATAAGCAAGAAATAACGAATAAAAAGTGCAAGTGCTTATGCCCGACCCATGCAAATCCACGGACAACCTAATAGAACTACTTCTCCCCCTTTGGCATCGAGACACCAAAAAGGGAGAAGAGCGATGCTAGTGCCCCATGGGATCACTCATCATAGTCCTCGTCCTCGTCCTCTTTTGCATGCTTTTCCTCATCCTCATCTTCAAGTTCCTCAGTGTCACCTTCCTCATCATCAGCATCAGCAGCAGGCGTAGAGGGGAACAAGTGACGCTCCAGCTCACCATAGTTTAGCCCGAAGGAAGAGTTCCACAGAGCATACGGAGTGGGAGGTGTAGGAGCCGGAGGAGCACCCGAAGCGCCAGACACATGGTGGAAAATGAGCTGCTGGGAGTGAGCCAACTCATGGCACTGCTCGTATGCCTCGTACTGACCCTTGCGCGTGTCCACGCCCATGCAAAGAATGTGACGCTAGAACATGCAAAGAATGTGACGCTGCCAAACTGAGATGGTACTAGACACTCAAAATTGCAAAATCCAAATCAAATAAAAGCCAAGATTGAGTGTGATTCCCATAAGAACATGAGAGAGCAAAGAACATCCAAAAAGATCCAATTCTCCACAAGGGAGAAGGCGGTGGCCGAATCCACCTTGTTGGAGTTATGGTGTGACACCGCGAAGATATATCTTGGGTTCACAACCAATACTCATCAATAAGCTCACATATCACAACATGATATTAAGAGAAATGATATAAATTGCTATTGGCATTATGGGGGGAGGGTTGGCCCAATAAGTTAGGACCACACTCCCCCTATATCCATGCCCACACCTAGACCAAACAAGGATTGAGATGTACAAGTGAGTGCATGGGTAATCAAGACAAACTCCCGGAATCAATGATATTTAGCTCATTCCTCAAATAGCAGTATCTTGCTTCATCAAGTGGCTTTGTAAAAATATCTGCCAGTTGGTTCTTCGTGCTCACAAAAGATAGATCAATATCGCCTCGAGCAACATGGTCACGAATAAAATGATTCCGAATCTCAATATGCTTCGTCCTTGTGTGCTGAACTGGATTGTACGCAATTTTGATAACACTTTCATTATCACATAAAAGAGGCACTTTGTCACAATTGACACCGTATTCCTTTAAAGTTTGCCTCATCCACAATAATTGAGTACAAGCGCTAGCAGCAATAACATATTCAGCTTCGGCGGTGGAGAGAGATATACAATTCTTCTTCTTGGAGGACCAACATACAAGAGATCTTCCCAAGAATTGACAAGTTCCAGAAGTGGATTTTCGATCATCCTTATCACCAGCCCAATCTGAGTCAGTATAACCACATAAAGAGAAATTGGAGCCCTTGGGATACCAGAGACCAAAGTTGGGGGAATGAACCAAATATCGAAAGATCCTCTTGACCGCCACTAAGTGGCTTTATTTAGGAGCTGCTTGATACCTTGCACACACTCCCACACTCAACACAATATCGGGTCTAGATGCGCAGAGGTAAAGAAGAGAGCCGATCATGGACCGGTATACCTTTTGGTCCACATCTTTACCATGAGGGTTGAGTTCGAGATGACACTTTGTTTGCATCGGAGTAGCGACACCATTTAGATCCGTCATCTTGAATCTCTTGAGCATGTCTTGGATGTACTTTGCTTGATTAATAAAGGTTCCTTCTCTAAGTTGCTTGATCTCGAATCCAAGAAAGAACCGTAATTCCCCCATCATAGACATCTCAAACCTATCAGTCATAAGCTTTGAAAATTCATCGTTAAAAGCTTTGTTAGTAGAACCAAAGATGATATCGTCTACATATAGTTGGCATACGAAGAGCTCCCCCTTAACATTCTTAGTAAAAAGAGTGGGGTCGATTTGCCCAACTTCGAAGCCATGATCTAACAAAAGCTCTTTAAGGTTCTCATACCATGCACGTGGGGCTTGTTTAAGGCCATATAGTGCCTTATCGAGTTTGTAGACATGGTTCGGGAAGTTAGGATCTTCAAACCCCGGGGGTTGCTTTACGTATACCAACTCATGTAGAGGACCGTTAAGGAAGGCACTCTTGACGTCCATTTGCTGTAACTTAAAATTGTTATGAGCAGCATAAGCAAGTAGGATACGGATGGACTCAAGGCGAGCCACAGGAGCATAGGTCTCGCCAAAGTCGATGCCCTCAACTTGGGAGTAACCTTGTGCCACAAGTCTTGCCTTGTTCCTCACAACAATGCCATTCTCATCTTGCTTGTTCTTGAAAATCCACTTGGTGCCGATAACATTGCGGCACTCTTTGGGTTTCTCCACTAGTTTCCAGACTTTGTTGCGCTCGAAATTATTCAATTCTTCATGCATAGCAACAACCCAGTCTATGTCTTCAAGAGCTTCAAAGACCTTCTTAGGTTCCACCATGGAGATATGAGCTTCATGCTCACCAAAACTGGCCAATTCTCTTCTATGTAGACACCCTTCGTCGAAGATCACCAACAACCTTGTCGAGAGTGTGACCCCTCAACTCAAGGTTACGATCAACCCGAGCCTTGCGACGAAGTTCAATAAGTTTGTTGTCTCTTGGTGGAGGAGATTCATCACTTGAGTCTTCATTGGAAGCATTTTCTCCGCCTTGATCAGTAGCTGGAACCTCAGTAGCAGGTGGTGGAGACGCATGCCCTTGAAGTGAATTCGTAGCCATAACAGGAGGCTGCAGAACTAGAGAGTCAGGGCCGGATAATCCGGCCGATGGAGAGGCTGGATAATCCGGCCTGGGGGTACTTGCAGCAGCTTCATCAGGAAGCCTGGGACTTGCTTGAACTGGCGAGGAGCCGGATAATCCGGGGTCAGCCGGAAAATCCGGCCTGGAGCTTGTATTGATATCTTCACCACTAGGAGTTGCATGGTCAGCTGGAGCGGGGTGGCCAGATAATCCGGTATCCACCGGAAAATCCGGCCTGGAGCTTTCTGAAGCAACTTGACCTTCAGCAGTTGATGGAGATGGTGTAGAAGTTGCCCCCGTGGTTGGAGCATGTTGCGTATGTGTAGATGAGGGCTCTATATGAGTAGAGCATTGTTCTTCCTGGTCCGCCACAAGGGGTTCCTCAATGGGGCAGAAGAATCCCACGCCCATTCTTCTTATGGCATCTTGGGGTATTTCAACATCTACATCACAAACACCAACTTGCTCCGCATGGGAACCGTCATTTTCCTCGAACACCACACTACAAGATTCTACAACAGTTCCGGAGAGCTTATTGTAGACTCTATAAGTGTGGGATTCGGCACCATAACCAACATAAATACCTTCTAGAGCCTTAGATTCAAACTTAGATAAACGAACTCCTTTAATAAGAAAGGAACACTTACACCCGAATACCCGAAAGTATGAGATGTTTGGCTTGTTACCGGTAAGTATTTCATATAGAGTCTTGTCCAAAATCTTGCGGAGGTATAAACGATTGAATGAATGACAAGTAGTAGAGATTGCTTCAGCCCAAAAATTATATGGAGATTTGAATTCGGCCAAGATTGATCTTGCCATGTCCATTAGAGTTCGATTCTTCCTCTCGGCTACACCATTTTGTTGAGGGGTGTACGCAGCGGAATATTGATGTCTTATCCCCTCTTCACTTAGGAACTCATTTAAGGTGTAGTTCTTGAACTCCGAGCCGTTATCACTCCTTATAGCCAGAATGGGGACGTTATGTTGACGTTGAACCTCGTTGGCGAAGTCGATGACAGTTTGTTGAGTTTCACTCTTCAACTTGAAGAAATAAATCCAAGTGTATCTTGAGTAATCATCAACAATCACTAGACAATACTTCTTCCCACCGAGGCTTGCATGAGATGGAGGTCCGAAAAGATCCACATGAAGGAGCTCCAGAATCCTCTTTGAAGAGATAATAGTTTTCCTTCGATGAGGAGAATCATGCATTTTCCCTTCAACACACGCCCTGCAAACACGATCTTTGGCAAAAGAGACATTTTCTTTTAGTCCAAGAATGTGGCCACCCTTGTGGAGACTTTGCAAAGTTCTCATATTGACGTGGGCTAGTCGGCGATGCCATAGCCAACCCGCGTCATCCTTTCCAAAAAGACACATCGGACCTGTAGTGGTTTTCCCCGAAAAGTCCACCACGTACAGGTCGTTTTCGACATATCCCACGAAAGCGACTTTTAGAGACTTGCTCCACAAGAGTACCACTAAATCAACATCAATGTAAACTACAAAGCCCATCTTACCAAGGGCACGAACTGAAAGTAAGTTATACCCGAGGGTCTCAACAAGCATGACGTCCACGAGAGAGATATCGTGAGCCACCACAACTTTGCCGAGACCCAATACCTCAGATTTTGACTTGTCACCATAGGAGACGGTAATGTGATCAAGGTTTGGCCGCATCTCTGTGATGATCTCCTTGCTTCCGGTCATATGACTAGTACACCCGCTATTGAGTACCCATTTAGAACCACCGGAAGCATAGCCCTGCAAGAAAATTACTTCTTGGTTTTAGGTACCCATTTTTCAATGGGTCCTCTCATGTTAGTAACAAGGGTCTTGGGAACCCAAATAGACCAAGGAATGTAACAATCATAAGGCCCTACATAACTAGCATAAACATCACCATAAGAATCACAATATAGTTCGAAGTTAGGATTGTTGATCCCTGCAAAGCCATCATAATTAGTCTTGTCATTGGTAATGTTGCTAGTCTTCGATTGAGCAGTCTTGTTCTTCTTCTTCTTGTTTTTATTGCTCTTTATCTTAGGTATGTAACCAAGACCTTATTTACTGTTGTTTGTCCTTTGCCTGCTCAGTATCTCATCAATAACCCCTTTACCTTTGTGTTGAGAACTCCTTGCAAGATCTTCTTTTCCAAAGGATGAAGAGGAGGTACTTGGCACATCATACCGTTTCAATTGAGTTTGGAGCTGGTCATGAGACTCATTTAGAGTAGAATGATCACTCTTCAATGCCTTGTGAGCACTTTCAAGATCATCAAACTTCTCCAAAAGTCTAGCATGAACAGCCCCAAAATCAATCTTTTCTTTCTTTAGTTTCTTTACCTTGGCAAGAGCATGGTCACGTTCTTTAATGAGCTGAGCTACAGCTTCTTCTTGTGACTCCTCTAGGGATTCGAGTCTTTCTTCCAAAGAAACTCGAGTTTCCTCTTCCTCTTCCAAGGCATTCTTCAAAGAGGCTATCTCCAAGGCATCTTCTCTTTCAATCCTGCCCTTTTCTTCAAGGAGATCCTCGGCTTGAGCAAGTTGACTCATAAGAGCATCAAAATGGAGTATGTGCTCACCTTGTAGGTTAGTGAAAAAAATATCCAAGGCAATAACTTCTTCTTTCATTTCAAGACTGTCATGATCATCCATATCCAAAATTATGTTAGTCTTAGGAAATGAGGAGTTAGAAGTTGATACCTCGGATCCTCTTGCCATTAGACAAGTGGCGTTGTTGTTGATGGCGTTCTCGTTCGACGAGTCGAAGAGAGAGGAGGGAGTCGATGTGGTTGCTATAGCAGCCACTTCGCGGGAACTATCATCATACTCTTCATCTTCACTTGCGGAGGAGTATTCCTCTTGAGCTACAAGGACCATCTTGGGTTGCTTCTTGAAAGGGCCATTCTTCTTAGCAAGCGGCTTCTTCTCGGAGCTTTGGATTTCTCTTTGAGAATGAGCCTGCCACCATTGTCTTCTCTATTTTGATAAGGACACTCGGCTACAAAGTGCAGTCTATCTCCACATTTGAAGCAAGTTCTCAATCTTGGGCCACTTTCTCTTCTTCCATTTGACCCATTCTTGCGCTCAAGTTCAGACTTGGCTTTGGCAGGGTCCTTCCAAAAGTTCCTTGCATAGAATGCCATGTACTCACCATGAGCACGTTTGACCTCATCGGGGCAGTCCATGGATACCCTCTCAAAAACTCCTTCATCGTCCTCTTGCTCAACAACATTGGCTTTGAGAGCCACATTGACACCCTTTTGCATTCCAATGGCCCGAGCACGGGCATCTTCAACATTCTTTGCCGCCACTTTGAATGATGCCATTTCTTGCATGACTTCATTGGATGTCATTTGATGATAGTTGTGTCTACCTTGCAAGCTCTTCAAATCCGTCGGTTCGAAAGGCATTAAGGCACTCACATACTTTATTTTTATCCATGCATCATCAATGTGAGTGGCCCCATGCTTCCGAAATGTTGTTGCGATGCCCTTGAGTCTTCTATACATGTCCTCATGGTTTTCACCATCCAACATGTAGAATCCCTCAGCTTCGTTACTAAGGGCATCATACCGGTTTCTTCTCATGCTTTCATTTCCAACAAAAAGGTCCGTAAGAGCATCCCACGCCTCTTTAGCTGTGTTGAGATGTTCAATGTGTGGCATGTCCTTGGGACCCACACCCAGCTGTATCATGTGGAGAGCAGTGGCATTCAACTGGCTATCCACAACTTCCCTTCTTGTTAGATTGGTTTGATCTCCAATATGAAGACCTTCTTCAATAATCCTTCACAATTCAATAGAGGAGCTGCAAACATGAGATTTCATTAGAAATTGCCATTGGTTAAAAGAAGATGCAGTGAGCTTGGGTGGATCACCCCTATTGTTTATATGAGGATGAGGGATAGGTGGGTCGGGGGAATATACGTGGCGAACCTCATTATATTCCTCCTTACCATTTCCCTTTTTGGAGGTGGAGCCATTTAGTTTTTCACCTTCCACATCATCATCCTTAGATCCGGTGTTACCCTTTTCCTTAGATGATGGTGTGGGAGCCTCAGAGGAGGATGGAGATGGGGCTATGGATGATGTAAGGCGAGCAATCATTTGATTCATCTCCTCCATCTTGGCCTCAAAGGATTTCAACAAGGTTGTTTCCAACGACTTGAGATCATCCATTGTGACCTTATCCACAGCCTCATTTCCATCATCCCTGGTACCCATACTACTCTTAGGCGGTTAAGCCCGAATTAAGAGCCGGGGCTCTGATACCAATTGAAATGGATCGTATGGGCACCTAGAGGGGGGGGGGGTGTGAATAGGTGCTACACCAATTTTTAATTCTTTTTCAATTTTAGGCTTAGCACAAAGGTAAATTCTCTAGATAAACTAATGTGTGGAATTTTCCTATATGCAAACCTATCTACTAGCGAGTAAAGAGCGAGTGGAAGAGGAACGAGTGAACCGAAGTGAAGCACGCGGAGACACAAGATTTGTTTGACCGCAGTTCCTTCCTTGTTAGGGGAAGTACGTCTGCGTTGGAGGGGTGGGCGGTACTAAGACCACCACGCCACAAAAGGCCTCACCCTGTTCTCCGATGGATCTCGCTACAACAGGCCTGATCCACCTTCCACTATAGGTATCCTTCGAGGCGGGCACCGGCGCCTTTACACAACTAGCGGGGCAACAACTCCACAACAACTTGGAGGCTCCCGAAATGACAACAAGCTGCCACAAGAACAAAGTTGTCAAATACAATAACAAGATCAAGGTATTAACAAGAATACTAGATCAGGGATTTCTCCAAGTGAATGGAGAGGAGTTGGAGCGCTTGATTCTTGATGTTGATGATGAACTTCTCCTTCTTCAATTCCACCAAAGATCAAGACCTTCGGGTGGTTGAAGTGGGAGATCGAGATTTAGAGGTCTTGCACAAGGTTTGGTCAAATTCGAGTGAATCAAGAAGTCTGGACGTTGGGGAAGAAGGGGTACTTATACCCCCTTCCAAAAACCAGCCGTTGCACACTTTGGGGGCCGGATTATCCGGACCAAGTGAGGGCCGGATTATCCGGTCTGGGGAAACACCGCCCAGACTCAGAATATCCGGCAGATAAATCCGCCTCCTCACAGTGAGACGCGCCGAGCTTGTCCTTGATCAACTTTTGGGGGCCGGATTATCCGGTCCTATGCGAAGGCCGGATTATCCGGCCTGGGGAAGAAAAACCGCCCCAGTTTGGATTTTCCGGGAGAAAATCCGACCGGATACCGAGCGACGCGCCTTGTCTCCTTTTGCTCGAAAACTGGGGGCCGGATTATCCGGCCCTTGCGAAACCCGGATTATCCGGCCTGGGGAGGAAAAACCGCCCGAGTTCGGATTTTCCGGGAGAAAATCCGACTGAACACAGAGCGACGCGCCTTGGCTTCCTTGAGAGATGAGGTAGGCCGGATTATCCGGCCCTTGGAGGGGCGGATTATCCGGCCCCCTGAAAATTTCCTGCACACTTGGCACACATGAATAGTCTCCATAATATTGTTATCTAACACGCAAAACAAAGGAAAACATGAAATGTTATTTCAGATAGTAGTTGTGTTTTGGTAGATCTAATGTGATGGGGATGAAGGGAGTGACCTCAGCAATGGTGTCGGCTAGAGGAATTTGAGAGAAGGTAGGGTTAGGGTTTTGGGTAGCGAGGGCAGTAGATAGTTGGGTGGTGGAAGAGAAGGAGGTGGGGACACCGGTGGCGTGGAACTCGTCGGAGGTGAAGAGCGGCCGAGACGGCGACGGTGGTGGTGGCGGCGGCGGTGCCATGCCGAGAGCGAAAACCTAGGCGTCTGATACCATGTAAAGTTTGTAATAGATCAATATTGATTAATTGTTTGAGTACAATGGAGAAGATTAAATAGGCCAAGGCACAAACCGGCTTAGACCAAAACAACTTGAGAAACAAGAAATCTAAACCGAAACTAACTCAAAGTAATATATTCTAATAGAGAAGAAGAAAGAAAAGTATTGTCTGGACATTTGGATCGCCCTGCTGTGGCACCACGCGTAGGGGTGGAGGGGCCACGATCTAAAAGGACAAAATTGAACAGTTTGGATCATGGTTTCGCATCAGTCTAGTGGAATTGTCCTTACCAACCAGACCGGACATCTTCGCTGGGCGATGACCGACGTCTACGACGACTCTGTCAATCCCGTTGCCATTCCCCTTGCAATCAATTTGAGTGGCTATACGACCCTATGGAGAATTTAGGAATTGGGAGAGCACTAGATGAAACTCAAACCGGATAAAGAAAATAGGAATAAATTGAGAGATTTATAGAAGGATATTTTACTTACCATTAGAAATTGACAAGTCAATATATAGGGAATCAACAAATCGGGGCCTCCTCTATTTGTTTTGGAAAAAGGCTAGAAATCGCAAAGGAGGCGGGGCACCATGATTTGGGAGGGAGATGAGGAGGCGATACTGCAATGATGTGAGAGGAGAATAAGGGCACACGCGTTTAGGGGCTGAGTCTAGCTAGCAGGTAAGGCCTAGCAGGTAATGCCTGGTGCGCTAATTTTGTTTTGTGTATTTTTTTGAGTAAATGGGCTTGTACATTGCCTAACATATGTTAGGGCAGGGACGCACCCTGTGCGGGTGTACCGGTTGCACTGGCTCAGGGACGGGCCTGGATATGAGAGGAGAATAAGCAGGGACACGTTCTAGGGTTTAGCCTAGCAAGCAGGTAAGGAAAGATGCGCTAATTTTGTTCTGTGTATTTTTTGAGTAAATGGGCTTGTACATTTACTAACATATGCTAGAGCGGGGCCTAGTGCGCCTTGTGGGGGTGCGCTGGTTGCACCAGCTCAGGGGTCGGGCTTGGATGTGAGAGGAGAATAAGGAGGCAAGCGTTCAGGGGCTTAGCTTAGCTAGCAGGTAAGGCCCGATACTCTAATTTAGTTTTGTGTATTGTTTCTGAGTCAATCGGAATATATGTTGACTAACCATTGCGTTGAAAATGGTTCCAATGTGTGGACACGAACATGTTGATGTGTATCTTGTTGGAGATACGCGCTAGAGACAAATAATAAAGATGTTTTATTATCATAATCATTAGTTCGTAATAGTTTTATACCATGATATAATTGTATCAATCGAAAACATTGGTATATGTGTGGTATATAAACAAACCAATTCCCTAGTATCCTCTAGTCGACTAGATCGTTGGGCTACCGATGATCGAGAGTTCCCGATCATGGACGTTTATGCCAATTGACAACAGGGACACTTCATTAGATGAATAATGTGATCGACACACGACCAACCATAATATTGCAATGTGATCCAGACAGAAAGTTCAACATCATGATATCTAGTAAAACGTAGTAACTCGCTCCTTTGACCATGAGACCATATTTAATCATTACCATCTGAGGCTGCTTTGACTGCATCAATCGTCACACCGTAACAGGGTCATCATAAAGGTATCTATTAGGTATTATAGAGGGTAGGTTGACCTATATGCATCGAGATCAGGATTTCCCCATCCGCGTGACAGATAGATATCCTGGACCCACTCGATGAGAATACATCTACAAGTTTGTAAACATGTGACTATTTCATGAAGATGTAAAATGACGGGAACGAGTAAATGTGTTTGTCGATAACAAGATCGAACTAGTTATAGAGATACTCAAGATCAAGTCTTGGACAAACCGGGTATCGTGTAGCAAAGAGAATGAGACTCGACATTTACGGTTCAAACGATCAAGTTAAATTCGTGGAATGTATGGGGGTTATTATGGGTATCCAGATCCCACTGTTGGTCATTGATCGGAGAGGTATCTCGATCATGTTTGCGCATTCCCACCGTAAGAGTGGCACGTTTAATGGTAGGTGATGCTTAGGGATTGATCCAAAATCATAGGAGAAAAGAGAGAGAACACCGAAATTGTTTAGGGATTATACTAGAAGTGTTTAGGGGATATCCAATGATGATCAGCGGGGTTCGAAGGTGTTTTGGAGTGATAGGAATTAAATAATATATATTTAATATTGATTAAATGAATTAATATTAAAAATATATTTTAAATTAGATTTATGGGGCAGCCCGCCTAAATGGGCCTTACCCGAAGGGAGGCCCCGGAATGGGCCATACGCCGAAGGAGGCCAAGGTGGTCGGCAGCCATAAGGGGGCCACCCCGTGCGGGGTTCATGTGGGGGAGCTGGCCAGCGGTGGGATTTAGTCCC
Source organism: Avena eriantha (assembly GCA_910589775.1). Taxonomy (NCBI): domain Eukaryota; kingdom Viridiplantae; phylum Streptophyta; class Magnoliopsida; order Poales; family Poaceae; genus Avena; species Avena eriantha. The sequence continues at coordinate 196,829,730 of OU342746.1, forward strand.
ACCCCGGCCTCTTTCCCTTGTGGTGCCTCTCTTTCACCTATATACAGAGGGGATCCCTCCTCTCGAGCACAGTCAACACATTGGATTTTTCCTTTCTCTCTCCCACACGTGTGGTTCCCAAATAGGAACGTGCATATAAGGATAGGGGTTTCTCTACCATACGCACGTCGTCGTGGTACTAGATCTTCGGTTCAGATCAATCTTCTTCCACTGCTTCGCTGGACCGAAACCCGGGGGATGTCTCCACACCAGATGTGTGTAGAACTTCTGAGGTACCGCTAGTTGTGGTACTAGGAGCTTGGATCTTGGAGCTTGTATGCCTATTCGACCTTGAGGTCGGCTACGCCATACGACTACATCATCCATGTTTCTCGTGAAATGCTAAACGCATTCGGTCTTCGATATAAACACTGAATCTCTCTCGTTACTTTACATCTCCATAGATAGATCTTGACTATGTCATTCGCATTGAGGAATTATTTGTTTTCTACTATGTAACCCTTCAGTGGTATTAGAGTTGATATATGTGTAGATGTGATAGTACGAGTAGAACACACGGAAATATGCGCGCATTGATTTTCTAGTTGTTACCCTCCCACGTGTATTTATTCATATCGCGGGAATGTTCAATGAAGTGGTCCGGACCGACCTTACGTGTAATCTTACGTGAGATTGGCTCCATGCTCAACATATGGCTTGTATCATATAAGTGGCTAGCGAGTGTCTGTCTCTATTACATTAGTTTATACAACATTTACAAAGGATGGCCCTGAAAAAATATTTAAAGAGACAACTAGTCAATCCATGTTGTGTTTAAAAGTTCGTAGGTTAGAAACAGTTCTTGTGCGAAAGTTCAAATAGCCATGTAAAATATGCAAAGCTAAAGTAGAGGCATCTAATTTTATTTTGCAAGGGGCATGTGATATGTATGGTCTAGGTAAGTGTTTATGAAATGTATTGCTGATGACATGGGGGGACCATGGACCCAGTGCAATGCCGGCACACTTGATATGCACTATGACCATATCATATCGCATAACTTATTTACATTCGATGTTAAATACTTTATGCATCTTATTTTGCTAGTATTAGAATTATGATGGTAGCATCATGAGATGATCCCTAAACATAATTTCTCTCTTAAGTGTGCATCACTAAGAAAGTCCTTTCTATATGAAGTATGTCGTGATGATTGGGAGTTAGACATATCGATATTTGCATATGGTGAGTGTAAGCCATGTTGCACATCGATATAGTAAGTTAACGTTGGCGAGCCTAGCATTTACAGACATGGCCTCAGAACATAAGTGACCGAAATGTTAATCATGAATCGCATAGTTGATGTGATTGGCATGTTGATCTCTATCTTTGAAGCTATACCATCAGTCGTGACGATCGAGGGTGGTGTAGTAAATAAATATCGTGTAATCACTAAACAATAATGAGGGATGTTCGTTTAAGTGAGAATTCTTGTAATGAACTCTGTATTATGAACTAAATAACTACTCTATAGCTTATGCGTGAGAAAATGCCCGCGCACTGAGCACCGGCTCAGGCAATTAGCTACAGTAAAAAAATCTACGAATAAATCCGGAGAACCGCCGACCGCACGTTTGGACGGCCCACTGGTTCTCGCGGCCACGGTCTATTTCTCTCTCAAAGCCGCCGCTCCCACCACCACCTCCTACTCCCCGTCGCCGCACCCGCCTCCACGCTCGCCCGAACCCTAGGCGCCATTGCCCACGCCCCATGGAAGGCGCCGGCGCCGGAGCGGCGTACACCGCGCAAACGGCTGAGGAGGTCTTCCGCGACCTTCGCGACCGCTGCGCCGGCACGATCAGGGCCCTCACCGACGGTACGCGCGCTCGCCCCCACTCCTTTCCGAATCGGCTCCATATTCTTGCATGGTTGTATGGATTCGCCTGATTGAACAATTGTTTTGTTTGCTGTTGTTGCAGATGTGGACAAGTTTTTCAAGCTCTTTGACCCTGTTGAGCGTTTTCGATCTCCTCGGGTTTTCTGTCTGTGTCGGGAATTATGGAATGTAGAGGTTTCTTGTGTTGTGGTTGTTTCAGTTTGGTTACTTTAGTGTGAGATTGGAAACTAAAATTGGAGAATTTCTCTCTCTCACGTGGTGCTAGGAGTTCCGAATTATTGGTGGTTTCAGATTTTGTTGGGAGATTGGTATGCGGGGCTGTAGTTCTTGGAGTCCCATATCTTCCCAACGCATTGCAGGGGTCAATCAGGCAAAGCCTAGCCCTTATCCCCAAAACTCCATTTCCTCTCTCTCCACGGTGCCGCACAGATGGGATGAAGGGGAAGAGAGGAGCAGCACCAAGTGGATTAATGGAGTGTGAGGCCGGCGGCAGCGCGAAACAAGGGTATAGCGGTGATGGCGGAGAGAGCAGCACCGCGTGTGGCGGTCGGCAGCAACATAGATGGCAGGCCTCATCGCACTCCACGCCTTCAGACCTGCTCATGTGCTCTTTCCAATTTGGTGTTCTGTACTACAGGTCCGTGCCCTCTTGCTTTTCTTTCTTAAGCGATTCCATCGAGAATCCTCTTTCTATCGATTGAGATGGGCTCCTAGCTGGTTGAGTAAATCTTTGTTTAGATTGGCCGCTTGATCCCACTAGGTAGGATATTGCACCTGTGACAAAGAGCATGCTTGAGTTAGCTGCCAGATTTCTTTCTCAGTTTTCCTGTAGGCTTTATGTCCAAAATTTGGTATTCGGCGTATTTAGTGCTTGAACTCCTTTTATACCATCAAACATTACATTTTTCCTCAAGCAATAAATTTTAATACGGTAATTTTCTAGGGAGGAGGAACAATCTCTTCCTAGCCATGCGTTTCTCTTACACCATTGTTTTTATCTTCCAGACAGGACCGTGGGATGCACTTTTCTATAGAGATTTAACCACACTTGGACCTGTACCGTGAAACACCAATCTACAGAAGTCTCGGGTATGGAGACACTGATTTATCTCTGTTTTTTGTTCAAATTGTATTATGCAATTTCGATGCAACTGAAGTCGATTGAAGCTGGCTGAACTGCCTAACAGATGTTTGATGAAAGGGGTGAAAATCTTTACTCCCTTGTGTCTTTAAGTTCATTCCCTCTCTCTATCTTTACAATTATATTTTTTCATTGATCAAGAAATGATTTTATCAGATTAAAGATGTGGTTCAGTTGACATTTTGTAACTCAAGTATGACCTATATTTTGCAGTATTGCATTGTTTAGCAACTGGTATATATAGCATGCATTGTGCAATATAAGAGAACATAAGGACACACAAGCAGCAGCTCGAAGCTTTGATTTCAGGTACTTTATAATCCTTCCTTCTCCCAGATTTTTTGCCGGTAACATTTCAACAATTTGAGATAGTTTGCACAGGCGGAAACAAACTTTGTTTGCTAACAAGTAGTTTGGTCATTTGAAGGATTCCTGTAATGTGTGTGCAACTCAAATTTGTCTGCTACATATTCTACTTCAATATAACAGGCCGCCTTCGAGGTTGAAGTTAGCATGGCTAGATGCGATTATTTTCTTCTTCTATAGGATTATACTGGTATATATATGTGTATGTAACTTTCATAAAGAATTGGAGGGGGGTAAAATTAAAAATGGTTTTGCACATGGCTATCTAACTATAAGAGGAAAAATAGGTACATCATCCCATTTATTTATTTTTGCTTGATTATATGTGTTCATATATTGTTCTTTATTAAATGTTCAGTTGTTAAAATATACTCTCCCTCCTTACCAATTTACCGCCATTTGGCTTCTGCACATGTGCTTTGTGATGTAACATAGATTTTTTCACAGGTTATTAGCAATGCGTCTTATGTCTATAGGTAGAATTGCAGTCTTATATCACGTATGTTGCACAATATGCAATTTAGTTGTTTTAGAATGAGTGTGTTTTACTTTTACATGGAACCAGCACCCTGGAAGTTCTATTTATTATCAGTATGGCCATGCCTCACATACTACCAAATGTAGAACAAACAAAAGTTGAATTATTTTGACCTTGAATACTACTATAGCTTAAGCGTGGTGAGTATCAAGCGATTTGAAGCCATCTGGCTCGCGCTGTGACGCCATTTCGTACACATGCTGAGGCTGCTTGTGGGCTAGGGGTACGCCCACAACTGGACCCTTCTGCGACCGACCGCGAAACACATCCTCACACCTCTATCCCTTCTGTATTTCTCTCCTCTCCCCATTTTCCTCACCCCCCGTGCGCTCCTGTGCTCTAGGGTTGAGGCAGCCGCTGCTTTTTCTAGCCATGCTGCGGTCCTACTTCCCCCAGTCCCTGTCAGGTTGCCCTCCTCCCCTCCTTGGTTCCTCCTGCCCTAATCTCCTTCAACCAGTATGGAACGACAGACGGCGACAAGCGAAGATACTAGCATGGAGGTGAGGGAGGAGTAAAGACATGGGGTCTCTTAACATGAGTGCCTCCGGCGAGCGTAGCCGCCAACCCCTGCCGCCGACTCCGCTCCCATCCGCATCTTGGCCCGCCGCGTAGATCCATCCCTTCCATCGCCGCCACCACTCCATCCCTTCCACCGCCGTGCTCCATCCCTTTCGCCTCCACCGCACCCATCCGAATCTCGGGCCGCCGCCGCGCTCCATCCCGCCGCGTGCGAACCTCTCTTCGACGTCAAGTTGCCCGCCATCCTTGCACCTCTAAAGACACGTGTCCTCGCCTCAGTGCAATTGTCCAGTAGCGTAATCCCTCTCAAGGATGACAGCTGCACCATCCTCCTTTCTCCTCTTAGTATCATGATTTTTTACTATACAGTCGTGAAGATATAGGCGGAGAGAAACATGTTTCATGAACTTGCTAAAAACAAACAAATCCAAGGTAATTATTTCCCATTCATATTTTCATTCTTTGTAATTGTGTTGACGATAGTTATGCTAGACATTTGGTTCTGAATTCCAGAAAGATGCTATCAACAACATCCAAGCTGTTTACTGAAACTTTTGTTGACTGAAACTAGTGCTAATCAGGTTCTCTCATGTTCGGGCATGGGGCTTGTCTGACAATATCGTTATTTTGTTCATCGGCAAATTTGTCATAGGATTATTTTTCTTTGATCAATTTTATGCCCTTTCTTATGGTCTGATATTGTCATTTTACAGTGGAAATATCATGGATTTTGCTTTCTCGAGATATAATGCTATTGGTTTGAATAGTGAGTGTCTATACATAATTAGGCAAAAAGAGATTCAGATTCTCATCTTAATGCAGTTATCTCAGGACCACAGATAATCTTTGTCCGTTTATTGCAACTACTCCCTCCGTCCAGAAATAAGTGACTTGGATTTATCTAGATTCACATGTATCTATACACTAAAATGCGTCTAGATACATGCTAATCTAGACAAAGCCAAGTCACTTATTCTGGATGGAGGGAGTATAATGTTTCTGAGGTGCTGTTCTCACATGTCTCATTTGCACAGAAGGAGTTGCAGTCTTCTGACTGGAGAGCTCATTCGAGGTTCTGTTGAAAAAATGTGTGGTTCCATGTTGCTGGACCCAAGATACTCAATATAGGAGTTCACTCGATATTCATTGTCTCTCTCTAATATGGTCCCATGTTATATTTAGTAATTCGATTGGTAGTCATCGGTGCCTTGAATTTATTTCACTCTCCTCAGTTTTCTCTGTCATTTACCTCACCTGTAGTACATAGTAGAAGGCAATTTTTTCACCCTCAAGTTAGTTGATGCCATGAATTTGACAATATCTTACTATTCTAAACAGTTCAAGTTAGCTTATGCATTGTAGTTTCCAATATTTGGGTAGCTTGCTTAGAACTTGAACCAGTATGCTTGTTGTTTCAACCATATACAGAGGTTTTGTCACACTGTTTCCAAGGTCTGGATCTTGGAAACTTCTATTAACTTAGAAGCAGGCTTAAGTATTCTGTTTTTTACTACTAGAAGCTTCATTCTACTTAAAAGTATATTAGGGGAAACATAGCCAGTTTTGCTACGTTGAATATATTCTGAAATATTGTAGGTACATATATTGTATGCTCAAGTTTATTGTTCTTTCTGAATCATGAACCCAGTAAAAGGTGTCCTTATTCACCTCTGATTGTTAGAATTTTGATGTTCCGAAATATTTAAAATCATTAGCTTAAAGCGACTACAATATTCAAGAGAATCTTATCTGTTGAATACGGACCTCTCATTTCCCATCCAGTAGCCAATAATGGTACAAAGACACACTATTGGTACAGTTTGTTAGCCTTGTAGCTTGCTGTCTTGTGGCTAATGGGACTTACCTATGCAGCTCCTTGTTGTCTGCTTGTTTAAGGCATTGGTAGGAACTGTTAATTTTTTAAATTGTCATTATGTATTTTATTGTCTTACAAGGCATATATGGTGTATACTTTACTACCATAAAGGATTCAATCCTGGCCGAATGAATTGTGGACATGTTGCTGCTTTGTGTAGCAGTAGTTGCAAGTTCCAGGATCAGCTACCTTCTTTTCATATTTTTAAAATATTTAGAAAACAATACGTTAGTTATTTGTGTCACATTGGCGAGCAGGACGTTCAGTTACAACAGTGTGTCGAACAGGATGCCGCGGTTGCTAGAGTCCAGCAAAGTCGTATTCTCCTTGCTGCATGGTTGTCTGGACATTTTAATTCAGTATACCCGACACAAATGATAGTGTATTTGTGCCAGCTTCAATACATTTGATGCATAGACTTTGAATATTATCTAGGCATCATTGCGTGGATAGTTTAGTAGTGAGTTGGATGTGATTAGTATGAGCACTTTGTGAGTGTATACGGAACAGAATTACATTAAGAATTTTTTCTGTCTTTTCAGGGCGGATCGGAGGGAGTATTATTTTTCTGTGGTGCTACTATATACGTTTGAAATATTTCCTTCATGCTATTGGCTGCAAAAGGAAGTTCATTCGTGCACAGTTTAGAACATCACGTGTTCTTTGTATCGGGTTTGGGTGAATAAATTGAACGCATGATTATGCGTGAAGTTTTTTCGATGAGGCGAAACACACTGTAAGCCTTGGATTTCACCGAATATATCATCAAATATTTTTTTTAAACACCTACTAGCCCACCATGCCAACCCTGCAGTGCCAAAATGAGATGTAGGCGGCGAGGCGAAGCTCGCTTGTCCGCTAGTCTAAGTGAATTTTCATAGTTTATTATAGTTGGCATCCATTATAAACTACCTTGCGCTCAGTTGTAATTGAGATAATAGACCTATAGAATTCTGGGTAGTTACTTTACGGACTGGTACCATATTGTTTGAGTGTTGAATTAAAATATAGAAGTCCTAAAGCAAACTTTCAAGTAAACCCCACTTACTTCATAAGGTTAATAAGTGTGTTAATCCTAAGTAGCTGATTCCAATGTTAGTATCTAAAATATCATGCTTTCATCCATGATACTTGATATTCGAAAGAAAGTTTTTATTATCAAGATTATCTAGGAGTTGCAAGATTCGTTTTAGAAATCATCTTGTGTAAAAGATATTATGATATCTAAAACACTGTTTGATTGTAATATGATGACATATAATTTAGTCAGAAAAGGTTTTTCATATTGGATGAGCATTTGCGAATGATGGTGATGCTAGACGTACCTATCACCCTGTAGGTTTGGGAACTAAAGTAATACAATCATTTATCCTTATAAACTATATTAGTTTCATCATGACATGATAGGATGAATGAGAGGTATATGTAAAATGTTTACTATACAAAAGATCACTGAAAGTAGAATCCGCAAGTACACGAATCATGTGATGATAGTGATCCACTTCAAAGTGTAAATTTAAGTGTATTAGTGTTGGACTAATACACTTGGACCAAGTACCATGGGATTGGTGCCACTATTGATATTGATTAGTTCTTCTGAAAGAGAGGAAAAACTTTGAAAGAGAATCCACAAATGTAGTTGTTAGAATATAAAAGACTGGAATTGTCTAGCTCAGGTATATAGAAGATATATATATTATGAATATATTCTTTGCTTGTAAACCAATATAATTCTTTGGTATTACATGTTGGATTGGTTGGTATGAAGTGTCATTAAAAGCAACTCAATGTAAGAACTATAATGGTCCAAGTAACTAGCAATAGAATATGGTGATGATCTTCATCGGCAAACAAGTAAAATTTTATTATGTTTGTCATCTACATCAAGAACCAAGCCGTTAGGATTTATTCTGATAATTGTTATCTGGTTTCAGTATTATGAGAACATGTTATTGTTTAAATGATTACTATATTCCATATATGATGGATGAACCATTATAAATTTTATTGGTGAAATAACATTCATAAAACTAAATGCTAGCAAGACAAAATTATTGAAATTTCACTTAACTGTGACACGACCGTTTAAGTTATATTAGAAATAAAGACATGAAAAAACTCTATGTTGATGGAATTTTAGAGTCAAGTTGTTTTTGAATGAATTTAGTCTTGTAAGACTTTTCTATAGATAACTAAAACTTTGTTCAAGAGCAAAAGTTGAACGAACGGCTAACTCGTTGGAAGTAATACATATTGATGTATGTGGTCCATTATGTAAAACTTTGTGTTGTGGATTATTCTACTTCGTATACTTCCATCGATGACTTGAATAGATATATGAGTATATATGTTCTAATGAGGAAGAATTATAAGACATTTGAAACATGTTCAAAGATTTTAGCATGAAGTATAAATCATCATAACAAGAAAATCAAGAGTTTATGATTGGATCATAAAAGAAGATATTTGAGTTAGAAGTTCATCAAACCTCTGAAAGTTGAGAAATTGTTCCATAAACTTGGATTTCCCTAAACACCATGGTATCATGGAATATTTTGAGAAAAATAATGGAACCTAATTTGACTTGGTAAGATCAAATATAAAACTACCATTATAATTTAAAAGATTATGCTATAGTGGCATACCGCTTTTACACTTAAAAGAGCAACATCATGATCTATTGAAATGTCAAAGGATAAAACCTAGTTTTCCTTTTCTTAAATTTTGGTATGCAATGCATATGTAAAATGTTTACAAAACTAAAGTAGGATATGCATGTATTTTTAGATTATCCCAAAGCATCATTGGGAATTCCTCCAACTGTAACACTAAATACAAAAGTGTTTGTCGCTAAAACAATGAGTTCTTTGAGAAAAATCATGAAAGGTTAAGTGGGAGGACAATAGAAATTTTGTTGAGGTTATTTGAACCTAGGTAATATGATTAGAGTAGCGGGACACCGGAAAGTGTTCTGGAGGCAACTACAATGCTTATGGCTACCATTTCTGTAAATGTTGTAGTTCCAGAAATCTAAGTTCCTATTGAACCATGTGGATCGGGTGAGAATAATAGCAATATTTGAAAACAAAGTGTTATTGTTGGACAATGATATACCGACTACAAGCAAAGAATAGATGACGAGCCCTGACTTTGTTAAATTTGTGGGGCCCCGGATTATCCATCCAAGAATCCCTGTTATGCGTATTGCCATGGTCACATGATCAGTCTGTCGTGGCACATAACCGACAAGTATCATTGCAACATTCAAAACATAACAAATAAGACTTACAATAATGCCATAATGGCTACTTTTGAAAACTGATGGTGAGGTAGAGAAGTGTCTTTATCACACACAATCATAGCAAAGTATTATCAACAAGCAAACAACTACTACACCACAAAGAAAGAAAAAGTATTTGTTCCCCTGATTTTTGGCACTGTCCCTGGCTATTTTAGTTGGCCAGACTTTCAAAAGCATGAAGGCGGGACAATGGGGTCACTTCATTAGATGAATGATGTGATTGACACAGACCCAACCATAGTATTGCAATGTGATCGAGTCACAAATTTCAACATTGTGAAATCTAGTAAAGCGTAGTAACTCACTCTTTTGACCGTCAGATCATATTTAATCACTACCACCTGAGGCTTCTTTGACTGCATCAATCGTTACACCATAACATGGCGATCATAACGGTGTCTATCAGGTATTACAGATGGGTAGGTGGAGATGTATGCATCAATATTGGGATTTTCCATCTGCGTGATGGAAAGATACCCTGGACCCACTTGGTGAGATTACATCTACAAGTTTGCAGAGATGTGACTAGGTCACAGGGATGCAATATCACGAGAATGAGTAAATGTGTTTGTCGGTAACAAGATCGAACTAGGTATAGAGATACCGAAGATCAAGTCTTGGACAAACCATGTATCATGTAGCAAAGGTAATGAGACTCGACGTTCAAGGTTCAAGCGATCAAGTTAAATTCATGGAATGCATGGGTGCCATCATGGGTTTCTAGATCCCACTGTTGGTCCTTCATCGGAGAGGTGTCTCTAGCATGTCTACACATTCCCAAACCGTACGAGTATCACACTTAAAGGTATATGACGCTTAGGGATTGATGCGAGATCATAGGAGAAAAGATAGAGAACATTGGAATTGTTCCGGGATGATACCGGAAGTGTTTAAGGGAAATCCGATGATGACCAGAGGGGTCCGAAAGGTGTTTCGGAATGATAGGAATTAAATAATATGTATTTAATAGTAATTAAATGAATTAATATTAAAAACATATTTTAAATTGTATTTATGGGGCATCCCACCTAAATGGGCCTCAACTGAAGGGAGGCCCAAGAAGGGACCATGCGCCCAAGGAGGAGGCCAAGGTAGCCGACAACCACAAGGTGGCCACCCCGTGCGGGACCCATGTAGGGGGTTGGCCGGTTGTGGGATTTAGTCCCACCCTGCCCTCTTCTTCCTTATGGTACATCCCTTCCACCTATATAAAGAGGGGACCCTTCCCCTCAAACATAATCAACCCATTGGATTTTTCCTTTCTCTCTCCCTCTCCCTCACGTGTAGTTCCCAAGTAGGAATGTGTATACGGGCCACCATATGCACGTCATCGTGCTGCTAGATCTTCGGTCTCAATCAATCTTCTTTCGCTTCTTCGCTGGACCGGATCTCGGGGGACGTCTCTACACAGGATGTGTGTAGAACTTCAGAGATACCGCTAGTTGTGGTAATAGGAGCTTGGAGCTTGTATGCCTAGTCGACCTTGAGATCGGCTATGCCATACGACTACATCATCCATGTTTCTCGTGAAATGTTAAATGCTTTCGGCCTTCAAGGGTATGAACACATAATCCCTCTCGTTACTTTACATATTGATAGATAGATCTTGGCTATGTCCTTTGTGTTGCGAGGAAATTTTTGTTTTCCACTACAGAACCCTTCAGATCTCAAATGCCAAGGGTGATGCACCACAACTCACATCGGAGGCGGCCTGCTAGAAGCGCATTAAGAAGGAAACCGACTATTTTAAACCTGAAGCCCCAGTTCCTTAGGACAGACCCTATAGGAGATTCTAGCAACTATGTGCTGAACTAAGCCGGTTTTGGCCTCTCTTAGCTCGCTTGTTGATTCAACGGACGAATCATGTGCTAAGTCAATGAAAAACAGAGAGCTAATACAAGGGTTGAGAATACAAAATTAAAGGTATTGATTTTGTCGATTGTTTGCGTCTAACACTCAATCGTCCGTCACCACTCACATATATATATGAGGCGGCTAGTCTTCTCGTACTAGCTCTGAGATTTATACAGGTTCAGGCCTCAGACATACAATGTTAGGTAAAAACCCTACTCCTGTTTATGGGTGTTTGGGATTATCATAGTGTGCCCGGGTGATCTTGAGATAAAGCTCGATCTCACCTATGGTGGACGGTGGTGCCATGTAGATTCTATACAGCAGTAGTATGAGAGATAATCTAAGAGATGTGGTCCTCCCATTCGTCTCTACCACCCTTATATACATAGTCAAGGCCTAGGGTTACAGAATGTCGAGATGAGTTACATGTGCCGGTGCCTATACAATACCCTAACAAGAATATCGAGATCTACTCTTGACGAACTAATCTTGATATCCCAAAAAATCTGTTCAGCGACACGCATTGGCTTGGCCGCCAAGGCGTCTCCATGCAAGCCTCCGTATGAGGCCCGAGTCTTCATGATTGGCCACCATGGTTCTCAGTAGGCCCCTTTCGGTTGTCTGGGCCCACCCGATACCTATGACCTCGCCACCAAGAAAATGTATCAACATCCCCATGAAGACAATGAACTGAAACTCCATATGAAGGGGACTCATTCCATGCCCTCTCACCAACGTTTATTCGATAAAGGAAATATATTAATACTAAAATGATATCACTTGCACCTAGTCACTGCAACAATGTAATGATTAAAGCGAGTCCAGACATCACGGATGCAAACAACCGAAAAAACAAAGAAAAAAAGATAAAGCAAATACCCCGCTGAAGTAATTACGAACCATAGTAGCAATAGCCACCAGCGGTGACGACTCCTCGAATCCGGAAAAATCTTCTCCAATACGATGCCTATATAAAAGTAACTATGTCTAGACATCGTCCTCGTCTGGTCTAGATCCTAAGTTTTTACCCTAGAGAATGTCTAATCTCTAGACAATGCATTCGACAAGGAAACGACTAGAGAGCCACCATTGCTAGATACAATCACTTAAGGTCAGACCTAGGGTTTTCACCCCGGAAACTGAGATGTGGGGCTCAAGAGCACTGCAAATAACGAAGTCTGCTATGGTCATCACCCCCACTTGTCGAGAAAAACGTTGATCGTTCGGCACAAATACTTCTTATGATCCACTTCTAGTACTTCTTGAATATTCTCGACACAATACGAGCATGCGAGATGGAACCTCCATAGACTATCCAGTCTTCTTCAAACATGATCACCATAATCTTTGGTCAACATCTTAGTAAACGTAGAAAATACTAATGTAGATGCACTTTAGACGCATAAGAGCATCTCCACTCGCAACCCCCAATTTAAACTCGGCATAAGACCATATGGGGGGGCGTCGGCGCAAAAACCGGCTATGGGGGGGGGAGTCGGTCTCTAGCCGTAACCCCCATATCGGCCCCCAAATTAGAAATTTGAAATTCAAACAACAACAAAAAATATGGCGGGTAGAACGATCGATTGCCGACCGCATAGTCGCAAATAGCATAAATAGTCTTACAAAACAAAGTCTCGACGATCACATCGTCGCAAATCGCTGCAAATCATCATAGTCTAGCAATCAAAAGAAGCCGCGCCGGCATCACAAAGCATAACGGCGCATCAGACGACGGCGTCGACATCGACGGCCGATGGGGGAGTGCCTGTCGCCGGTGCGCTCGCAGGTGCTGGGGTAGTGGATGCCGCAGGTGCTTGGGTAGTGGATGCCGATGGACCCCGGACCTCGTGCAGGATCGCGATGCGCTGGGCCTCCCTCCACGCCCGCATGTCAGCGTCCATGTCCCTGGTGTCGACCATGAGGATCGACAGGTCCTCCCTCCTCTTCTTTGTGGCCACATTGGCCCTGATCAACTCGAGCTTGGTGTCCTGCCTCTCGATGACCGACGCCCACCTGACCGCGGCAACCTGCTCCATCTTGGCGGCCTTCTCCGCCCTCTCGGCAACATGTGAGGCGGCATCCGCCATGCAGGCCATGATCGAGCTGTGCAGTTTCTCGCTGGGCGGCGCGGCATCCCTCTCCACCTTGGCCTTCTTCTGCCCAATCGGATGGCCTCCCAAGGAGAGAGCTGGCGGCGCGTTGGGGTCGTACTTGCCCTAGGCGAGCGCCGTGCACGTCTCGGTCCACTTGTCGCACGTCTCGATCCTAGCGAACACATGGATGAACTTGAACTCGACGTCGTCGTTGTCCTCGTGGTAGGCGGTGATCATGGCGCACATCTACGGAAGCAATGCAATGTAGCGAACAAACGACCGTGATCAATGGTCAGAGACCCAACACAAAGGCTACGATGGACAGTGGACACGGTGGGTTCACTTACTTGGTCCTCGAAGTTGGTGCCGCTGACATGGACACGGCGCACCTCCTCCATGCCACTTATTGCAAGCATGTTGGATCATGTGCCAGTGGTGCGACATGCCGGAGTCTTTGCGGTCGTGGTACAAATCCTTGAAGTAGGGGTCCAAGAGCCGCCACTCGTCGTATGCCGCCTTGACGCGCAGCCAGTAGGCCTCGGGGCTCTGGTTCGCGCCGGTGAAGGGGTCGATGTTGATCGATTTCCAAGCCTCGGCGAGGCACTCGTCCTCCTGTGAGCTCCACTTCGGGCCACGGCCGCCGTTCTTCTTCTTCTTGACCTCGGGCACCACCTCGGGTGCTTCCTCCTCGTCGTCCTCGGCGAACGAGTAGGCCTTGTTCTCCCAGGGTTCTTGGCTGTCGTCGCAGCCGTCATAGGCCTCTGCCTCCCCCTGCGTGTAGAATGGTGGAAGCCCCCCACCGTTGATCATGTCGGTCATGATGGCGTCGGTGCCCAGTGTCGTTTCGTCGAGCACCCCATGGCTACCGCCGCTGCTACCAGCGGTGGTGGGCATACTGCCGTGGAAGAGGGGGCGGCGGAGAGTAGGAGAGGCGGCCAACTTGGGTGTACCTTGGCTGAAGGCATTGGGGTTGAAGCTAGCGTTGAGGTTGACGGCGCTGAAGGCATTGGGGTTGAAGCTGCCGCCCTTGTCGAGTGGCCCGCACGGCGAGAAGCGAGATAGCTTGGGTGTACCCTGGCTGTCCTGGGACATCGGGCCAGCCTAGGTTGTTGCCGAAGACGGCGACGGTGACGAGACGCTCCCTTGGCTCCCCCACGCATGCGGGGGGAAGCTCGGCATGCCCGCCATGTGGGCGGCTCTCTGCGCCATGAGCATCTCCGCGGCCAGAGCCTCCGAGGCCCGCTTCTTCCTCGCCCTGAGCTCTCTCTGCCACCGGCTGGCGTTCTCGACCTGCCGGCGCTGCAGGTCGAACGCCCACTCCGCGTTCATCATCCCCTCCGGCCGCTCCTTATCCGGCCTGCCCCTCTTCTTCGCCGGCGGTGCTGCTGCAGTCGCGCGGGGAGTGGCGTACTTCTTCGGTGGCATGGTGGCGCGATTTGGTCTGTGCTGGGGGAAATGGCAGGAGTGGAAGGCGAGGTAGGAGGGGAGGTGGGAGGTAGGGGCTAATTTTGGAGGGAACCGGCGCTAATTTTGATGGGAAAAGGGAATAATTTCAGCTAGGTCGCCGACAAGGCTGACCCACCGAACTTTTCCCCGCCCTCTGGCACCCCTGCTAGCCTCCCTTGGAATTGGGTTTTGACCGGGCGCACCGGGTAAATCGAGCGCAGACGCCGGCGCCAAATCAAAATTGGGGGACGCGGCTGGGACCGAAAATTGGCGCCGGCGGTCCTCAAAGGCCTTGGGGTGGAAATGCTCCAACAGGTGAAGAACCCATGGCACTGCCTCTTCCAAGCGCAACCTAACTCATCGAGTTGTTGGATAATTAGGCACAATTTCCGTGATTAATTCCAGAATATTAAACATGACAATACCAGCTACTAGCACATGTAACTCGAACATACTAGATGTACTAAACAACAAGATAAACGGAAACATGTACTCGGAGAACATGATGAATAACCAGACAATAGCACGTCGCGCGTACCGTTCGATTGCAGTAGTCGCAGTAGTACACTTAGGGAAGATTGATCGAAGCAGATAGTGGCGAAGACGACGATAGGCAGCACCGCCCGACTTGGATGGAAGACGAGCCGTGATGCAGAGCTCGAGCAGTCGCGCAGAGCACTTCCCAAAAACCTTATTCGCCCTCTCCCGTACAGGATCGCAAAGGCGAGTGGTTCCGGAGACCTGCTCTCCCGTTCGCCGGTGCACGCCGGCAAGCGGGATGGAGTAGACTACGGTGGCGGCGCAAGGCAGAGAGGAGGCAAAACCCTAGATTGGTTTTCGGTGTGTCGTGGTGGAAGCCGCACTGGCGTTTACATAGAGCGGCTCGGTTACAGATAGCCCACAAACCAGGAGCGATCCGAATAGGCTGACTGTTGACACGTCTGTCAAAACCGCATAAGTTTTCCCAAGCAGGAAAAATAAAGCTCGGCTCGACGAGATTCCCGCAACCCGCAACCCGCGACACGCGCGCGTGCGAGCGGCGACGGCGTCGGAGGAGGAGCGCGCGTGTAGTTCTCCTCTTCTCACTCACTTTACTAAGTGGCGAACCACTCCACCTTATAAGGTGGTGTAGCTCTCTTCCAACTTCCCATGTGGGACTAAACTTTAGCTCCCACTCCACTCATATGTGAGCTGCCATCAAATTGGGCTAAATCACACATGGGCTTCCACACACATGGGCTTTGAGATTTAGGAAAAAACTGAAATCACATATGGGCTTAAATAAATTAGCCCATTATTTCTAACAATCCTCCACCAGATCTCAAATGCCCATTTGAAGATTTGCCAATCCTCACTACTTGTTTATATACTAGTGTTTCAGCAGAGACTATTAAGTTGAACATCCGCCTAGAATCTTGAACTACGTCTATCAGCAACTTGAACAATGGGCGAACCTTGAATTGCAAGTTTGGTGCCAATAGATTTCATTCAAAATCATAACCAGTACCTAGCTGCCAGTAGCCTACCCCGCGGGTTGGAGCATATGCGTCATACTCCCTGGTCTCTTCATGAGTTTACTAGAGACCACCCAAGTCTCATAGACCGCGATGTTTACAGTCGAGCTCATATAGGTGTATTCTTTCAAGAATGCCCTGCAGGACGACATCTTTGCTTAGTTATAGCCAACAGAAACACATTATGGCATGTTGCCAACCTGTCTTACAGATTTTGAGAGTCATGCATCTTCACATAGAGAGGGTTACAAAATTCTCTCCTTAGTCAAACCACTAGCTTGTTCTTCCCAGATCCTAATTCACGGGATCTCCGATCACATAGGTTGGGTTACCACTATGGTGTGACATCCATGGGTCTCAACCCCATCTCCCTCGATGCATTTTCTATCACAATAATAGTCCCTTTGTAAAGGGATCTGCCAGATTTTTATCTGTTTGAATATACGTAACAGTTATTACTCCGTAGTTTCTCAATTTTCTGACAGATTTCAAACGTCTCTTGACGTGTCTTGATGACTTCGCGTTATCCTTAGAATTGTTCACTTTGACAATAACAGTTTGGTTGTCACAATTCAAAAGGATTGCCGGCACAGGTTTTTCAACCACAGGCAAGTCCATCAAGAGTTCACGCAGCCATTCTGACTCAATAGTGGCTGTGTCTAAAGCAGTAAGTTATGCTTCCATAGTTGACCTCGTCAATATGGTCTGTCTATGAGATCTCCATGAGACTGCGCCACCTCCAAGGTTAAACACATACCCACTCGTGGCGTAGAGTTCATCAACATCAGGGATCCAGTTCGAATCACTATATCCTTTAAGCACAACAGGGTGCCCTGAATAGTGAATCCCATAGCTCATTGTACCACATAGATAGCGCATGATCCTTTCAAGTGCATGCCAATGATCAATACCTGGGTTAGACATGAACCTACTCAACTTGCTCACAGCAAAAGAGATATCGGATCTTGTAGCGCTTGCTAAGTACATGAGAGAACCAACAATTTGTGAATATTTCAACTGGTCTGTTGGTTCCTTCTTGTTCTTTCGCAATGTCAAACTGGGATCATAAGGTGTTGGAGAAGTCTTGCCATCAATAAAGCCAAAACGGCTCAGACCTTCTCAACATAATGAGATTGCGTTAAAGTAATCCCATTCTCATTCTTAATAAGCTTGATGTTCATAATCACATCAGCCTCTCCTAGATCTTTCATATCAAAACTCTTTGACATGAAAGACTTGACTTCATTTATCACATCCATGTTTGTACCAAAGATCAGAATATCATCCACGTACAAACATAATATAACGCTATCGCCCCCACCATGGCGATAGTACACACACCTATCAGCCTCATTAATGACAAAGCCAGCAGAAAGTAGAGTTCTGTCAAACTTCTCATGCCATTGCTTAGGTGCTTGTTTTAGGCCATATAAAGATTTTAACAACTTGCACACCTTTGTCTCTTCACCTTTTACTACAAACCCATCCGGCTGATCCATATAGATCTCCTCTTCCAACTCTCCATTAAGGAAAGTTGTCTTCACATCCATTTGATGAACGAGAAGACCATAAGAGGCAGCCAGGGACAGTAGTACTCGAATGGTGGTCAGTCTAGCGACAGGTGAATAGGTGTCAAAGTAATCTTCGCCTTCTTTCTGTGTGTAGCCCTTTGCTACAAGTCGAGCCTTGTACTTATCAATAGTACCATCAGGCCTTAACTTCTTCTTGAACACCCACTTACAACCCATAGGTTTGCAACCGTAGGGGTCGTTCTGATAGTTCCCAAGTTCCATTAGAAAGAATCGAGTCCATCTCATTTTGGACAGCTCTTTCCAATCATCTGCATCAGGAGATGCATATGCCTATGCAATGGATCTGGGAGTATCGTCCACAAGGTACACGATGAAATCATTACCAAAGGATTTTGCAATCCTTTGTCTTTTACTCCTTGTGGGAGGTTCATCATCATCCTTCTCTAGGACTTCCTCATGTGTTTGTTCAAAATTATCAATAGATGCACTAGATTCAGGAAGTATTTCAGAAGAAATTCTAGCAATGCTATGCATATCCTTCATAGGAAACATATTCTCAAAGAATGTTGCATCACGAGATTCCATTATAGTATCAACATGCATATCAGGAACCTCAGACTTAACCACTAGAAATCTATAGCCTATACTCCGCGGAGCATATCCTAGAAAGATACAATCCACTATCTTAGGTCCAAGTTTGCGTTTCTTGGGAATCAGTATGTTGACCTTAGCCAAACACCCCCAAGTGCGCAAATATGCAAGTGATGGTTTTCTCCCAGCTCACTCCTCATAAGGGGTCTTTTCTTTATTCTTGTTAGGAACTCTATTCAGGACATGACATGAAGTCAACAAAGCCTCCCCCCACCATGCCTTTGATAAACCAGTAGTAGATATCATGGAATTCATCAAGTCAGTCAGTGTGCTGTTTTTCCTCTCGGCAACCCCGTTTGATTGGGGCGAGTAGGGAGGCGTCCTCTCGTGAATAATGCCATGTTCCTCACAGAACTCGTCAAAGATTTTGGGAAAATATTCACCACCACGATCCGACCTAAGACGTTTGATCTTTCTCTCTAGTTGATTTTCAACTTCGGCTTTATAAACTTTAAAGTAGTCTAAAGCTTCATCTTTAGTGCGCAACAAATAAACATAGCAGTATCTAGTCGCATCATCAATCAATGTCATGAAATATCTCTTTTCACCTTTTTTCAACACACCATTCATCTCACATAGATCAGAATGTATGAGTTCTAGAGGTGCCAAGTTTCTCTCCTCGGCAGCCTTGTAGGGCTTTCGAGGTTGCTTTGACTGCACACAACTATGGCACTTAGAACCTTTGGCAATAGTGAAATTCGGAATTAAACTCATGCTGGACATCCAAGACATCAAACCAAAATTAATGTGACATAAACGAGAATGCCAAACACTGGTATCATCATTAACGTCACCACAAATATGATTCACGGATTTATTACAAAACTCTGAAAGAGAGAAACGGAACAAGCCTCCAAACTCATAACCTTTACCAATAAATTGTCCATGTTTCGAAACAACGACTTTATTAGACTCTAACACAACCTTGAACCCATCTCTGCATAGAAGGGAGCCACTAACGAGATTCTTGTTCATAGTAGGGACATGCTGCACATTCCTTAGCTGCACGATCTTTCCGGAAGTAAACTTCAGATCCACCGTGCCAACACCACGAACAGAAGCATGTGATCCATTCCCCATTAGGACGGAAGAATCCCGTGCGACCTGATAAGAAGTGAACATAGAGATGTCAGCACACACATGTACGTTAGCACCCGTATCAATCCACAAACATGGTGATTGAAACACTGAAAGAACAGTAAATAAATTACCATACCCATCCGTGTTGCTAGCGGTCACGACATTGACAGTCTTTCCACTTTTCCCTCTGCGATCTGCACGTTGTGGGCAGTCCTTGGAGAAGTGTCCGAGCTCTCCACAGGTAAAGCATCCTAGCTCGGCCTTGTTCGGCTTCTTCTTCTTCTTGAAGGTTGTAGTCTTTTCAGGCTTGTTGAAGGAGGGCTTATAGTTCCCTTTGTTCTTGCCGAAGGTCCTCTTCTGCACCATGTTGGCGCTAGAATGACACTCGCCTCCTTTCTCAGCAGTGTCCTTAGCCCGAGCCTTCTCCTGAACATCAAGAGACGCTATCAGGTTTTCAACCGATATCTCTTTTATCTTATGCTTGAGAGTTGTGGCGAAGTTCCTCCATGAAGAAGGCAACTTTGCAATGATGCACCCAGCCACAAACTTGTCGGGTAAGTTACACTTAAGGATTTCAAGCTCCTTGGCAAAGCACTGTATCTCATGAGCTTGTTCGACTACAGAACAATTGTTAACCATCCTATAATCATAAAAGTTCTCCATGATGTACAGTTCACTGCCAGCATCTGTTACACTGAACTTAGCGTTCAGTGCCTCCCAGAGCTCTTTGCCATCTTTGAAGTACATGTACACATTAAACAGCTTGTTGTCAAGAACACTCAGAACGCATCCCACAAAGGCAAGATTGGTTTCCTTAAACTTGTTCTGATCTTGTTCAGATATAGTTCCTTCAGGTAAACCCTCACTGGCCTCGAATACTTTCAGATTTTGCAGCCACATAGTGGTCTTATACTGTCACCTCTTAAAATGAACACCGGTAAACTTTTCCGGCTTCATCGCATCGGCCAAGTGTCCCATGTTTATCTCAGAAAATTGCCTATACTAAGGCTTTTGGATTGTTGGTTAATTAGGCACAATTTTCGTGATTAATTCTAGAATATTAAACATGACAATACCAGCTACCAGCACATGTAACTCGAACATACTAGATGTACTAAACAACAAGATGTATGGAAACAGGCAGCAGCTAAACATGTACTCTCAGAATATGATGAATAACCAGATAGTAGCACGTCGCACGTACCGTTCGATTGTAGTAGTCGCAACAGTAAACTTAGGGAAGATTGATCGAAGCAGACGGCGGCGAAGACGACGATAGGCAGCACCGCCCGACTTGGATGGAAGACGAGCCGTGATGCAGAGCTCGAGTAGTCGCGCAGAGCGCTTACCAAAAACCTTATTCGCCCTCTCCCGTACAGGATCGCAAAAGCGAGTGGTTCCGGAGACCTGCTCTCCCGTTCGCCGGTGCACGCCGGCAAGCGGGATGGAGTAAACTACGGTGGTGGCGCAAGGCAGAGAGGAGGCAAAACCCTAGATTGGTTTTCGGTGTGTCGTGGTGGAAGCCGCACTGACGTTTATATAGAGCGGCTCGGGAATCACACGTGTTTCAAAACTGCATAAGTTTTTCCAAGCAGCAAAAATAAAGCTCGGTTCGGCGAGATTCCCGCAACCCGCAACCCACGCCGCGTGCGCATCGTGACGAGCGGGCGGGCATGCGAGCGGCGTCATCGGAGGAGGAGTGCGCGTGTAGTTTTCTTCTTTTCACTCACTTTACTAAGTGGTGAACCACTCCACCTTATAAGGTGGTGTAACTCTCCTCCAATTTTCCATGTGGGACTAAACTTTAGCTCTCACTCCACTCATATGTGAGCTGCCACCAAATTGGGTTAAATCACACATGTGCTTTCACACACATGGGCTTTGAGATTTAAAAAATAAAATAAAAACACATATGGGATTAAATAAATTAGCCCATTATTTTTAACACGAGCCACGTGCCAGCGCTTCCCGGGCGCTCGGATCGCAATGTCGACGGCGGCATGCGGCTGGACTGGTAATCCATGGGCAAGAAACAGAGGGACACATCGTGCATCATGATGTCCTCGGAGCAGCACGACGATTCGTGTAGCACAGAATCTGAGATCTTCGCTAAATCCTGCTGATATCATGATCCAACTCCATGATTAAGATCGGCATCTTTGAAGGTACCTTTTACTGTTCCTAAAGTATTGAGAAGTATGATTTGATCTAACGGTTGAGAAAAATTAGGCCCAGCGGCCCAAATTGTTATTCTGTGTAAAAAATGACGAACAAGAACACGCGTCCACGAACGAGAATCATAGGACCCGCCGCCGCTCAGTCCTCCACCCCGCACGGGCGCCGTCGCCGTCGCCAACCCACTCCCCACTCTCCAATCTGCTTGCACGCCACCCCAGTCGACTACAGACGACGAGCGAGCTTGCCGCCGCCGTCTCCACACGGGAGGTCGCATCCCTCAACCGCCTCCAACCCGCACTCGCGCCGCCCAGCCCACCCCCTCTCGCTCTCGAGTCTCCCTGCACACCGTTGCCGCCTCCACACAGGAGGTCGCATCCGTCGACGCCCCTCATACCGGCAGCGCAACCGGTACGCACGGCGCACGGCGCACGCTCCCTATGCACCCGGCAAATCCTTCCGCGTGCACCCTGCTTCTTGGACTCGTCGGCAACCGACAGACCATGCTCTTGCCCCGTGTGCTGATTACTGTTTCCGTCAGCCAAGGTAAGCTGACAGGGCCGTGTATTCAGAAGTAGTCAACACCTGTCCACCCCTATTTTTCATGGAATGTCATTATATCTGGGATACTGCACCGTGTAAATTGCCCTCTGAATAGTTAAGTGGCATCTGTGTTAATAATGCTAGGTTGTCTTCAGATTTGAAAGATTTAGGTTTGAGCTTATGTAACTGCAGCGATAAGATGCAATAGGAGCAGAAATTAATCTAGAGTACTACACTAACATGGAGCAGTGCCTTCTAAGGTATTTGGTTGGCGATTCATTACTTGCAAGAAAGATTCATGTTGTTATGTGATGTAGTAAATGATAATCTAAATAGGGAGTGTAACTAATCTGTTTGCAGATTCGGTCAATCATGCCATTGCAAATTTTGTGCTATACTATGCTTATTACGGAGTATTTATTTCTCTTTCTCTTTATAAAATAGGCATATAGTGATGGCCTCCATGGAGCGGCAGCTGCAGCAACAATATCAGCCCATCAACATGACAGCTGCGCTTGAGGCACTGCCCCCTTGATGAACAACTTGCGGCGGACTGTCGTCCTGGCAGGAGCTTTCACATCTGTTGTCATGGCCCTACTGCAATGGTGGCATGAAACCTTGGCTTGATTTTGGAATATACTATTATAGGAGTGGAATTTAATATACATTAATATAGCGAAATGAGATATAACACACACTAAATGGTATGCATCAGTGGGAACTTGAAGCACAAAGATCAAGAACTTGCTTCAGCAAAGGGATATTTGTAGGAGATACTGGGTGCAGTCGCCAAAACAGTACCAGTGTTTCAGCTAGGAGGTCAACAGGACACAAGCATGAAACCTGTTGTGCAATTCCCTTTCTGTTCTACGAATAAGATCTATCATGTTTGTTCCTCAGAAGGGATATATTGATATGGTTGAAATCATAGTGGCCCTATACCGTAATGGCTTAACAATTAGTCTTCTTTGTGTTACTGTAGAGCATATTTAGTCAGTGCTACTCAACTAATCTAGTATTCATCTAGCCCAACCCTGGTGCCCAAATGAACGATGCACCAATTACTTGCTTTGATTATTAAAGCAGTGTGATTTATGTAGTATTTGCTACTTGATATCGATTTCAGTCAGCATTGCAGTATGCCTAGCCCATATGCCAGTGGGTTCTTAATTTTCTTACACATACTCGTTATTGTGGATAGATTGCACTAACAGTACAAACTGGATAAATCAATCATGAATTGTTACCAATACTCGTTGTGGATAGCTTGCACTCAGAGTACAAACTGGACAAAGTAGGTACACTGACTTAACTGAATTCAAATTACACTGACAGAAACTGAATACATGTTAAAACTGGCAAAACTTAATACTACAAACTAACAATGTCAGAAACTGAATCTTCAAACTGCGCCATCATCTTTGAGCCCGCCATCCATTCCACCATTCCCACGACACCTAACCAGGTGGCCACCCTCTCTGTTTCGTCGTCAGGCCCGCTGTCATCATCCGGCCAAGCCAAACTGGGAACCGATGCATCCTAGTGAGCGCCACAAAGTGCGCACCACTGGTGCCAGCGGCGAGTAAAGCCTCGTCGAAATCTGAACACGCCACCGTCGGCGCCAGTAGTGGTTCCAGGCGCTTCGGTGACCGTCTCGCAGGAGTTGTCCAACAGTTCCGAGATGACATTCTCCAGTTAAAGAGGAGTGATCTTAGAGTTCTCATTCATCAGTACTTGGCACTGGACGAGCATTCTGCACAAACAGCAGTTTCAGTTATTATTACACATTGATTTTTTTTAATCATTCATGCATATTTGGCGAGAAAATTCCAAAAAACCACCACATTTCAGTATGAAATTCGCATAACAACCAGTATTCGGCGAAATTGCAAAAAACCACCGATTTTGCGTGAATTGTTTCCAATGTGCACTGATTGTTCGATTTAGCCCGATTAACATGATTTCTGACATCGGGCCCCACTACCGGTGCTGACGTGGCAAGGGAAGGCTTGGACATATCTACTTTTGGGGTTATTTTGTAAACTTTTCTGTGGGACCCACTTGTCAGTAAATTTGTTCTTCTTTTTTCCTTCCCCATCCCAAATACTCTCTCTCCCAAGCCTCCGCCGCCGACGTCCCCTGCTCCGGCCGCCTAGTCGCCGCCGTCCCCTGCTCCGGTGTCCGAACGGCAGGTACCCCAGCCGGCACCGGCACCCGTCTTGCGCCCCCGTCACGAATCATTCCGGCGGTGCGCACATCAGGGGAGGCCGACGGTGGTCCGCGCAGCAGGTGAGGCCGGTGACGGCGGCGCGCGTGGAAGGTGAGGCTGGTGACGACGGCGCACGCAGCAGGTAAGGCGGCCGGCGGCGCGCCCTCCATGTCGAGCCGGAGCTCGTCCGCGCCCTCCCCTTGACGCTGCTCCCTGGCCCCGAGCTGCGGCCGCCCCATGCCGGCGCCCTCCCATGGCGAGCCGGTTGCGCTTGGATGGAGTGATGCGCCGGCGGCCGGATTGGTGGAGGACGGCGGGCAGGTGGCCGGAGTAGGGAGGGGCGGCGTCGGAGTAGGGAGGGGTGGCGCCAGAGTAGGGAGGGGAGGTGCCGACGACCGAATTGGTTGAGGATGGCGGGCAGGTGGCCGGAGTGGGAAGGGGCGGCGCCGGAGTGTGGAGGGTGGCGTGTAGGGAGACGGTGATGGTTGAATTTTAGGAAATAAAATCAAAGAAAAAAAAGAATAAAATTAATTATTGACTAGTTGGTCCCACAAAAAGTTTACAAATAAACCCAGAGTAGATATGTCCGAGCTCCACCTTGCCACGTCAGCACTGACAGTGGGCCCCATCGGTCAGAAATCGTGTTAACCGGTCTCAATTTCATAATCAATGCACATTGGAACGAATGTTCTCAAAACCGGTGGATTTTTGCAATTTCACGCAATACCGGTTGTTCTGCGTATTTCCCACTGAAATCTGGTGGTTTTTTGGAATTTTCTCTATATTTGGCAGAACAGAGAAGTACAAAATAGTTTACCATGTACTACTAAAATAACTTATTGAAATTGGCCCTGGACAGCCCTCGGTCTCGGAAAGGAGTTGGAAGCTCTCAATTGACTGCAGTTGCAAATCTTCATATCACCATAAGTTGCGATAAGAGGATCCTCACGACCTTGTCTACCTTTTCTTCTTTGCACTCCAGTAAACCTGAATTACCTTCTACAGACAAAAATGTTGTTTCTTCCCCTGGAGCTGCACTGAAACAAGGAGCTGAGCCTGCCACTAAGGATTAAATTCCATGCTGTAACAACCAGATAACAACGCTTCCATGCTGCCAGAGATAACAACTAAATTTTGATTTAGTCAACCTACATAATGACATGGGGTAGTGACAATGTTCGTGTGTATACGAGTTCATCCTTCTCTTGCCGCTGTTGAGCACGATGAGCTCCTCGAGCGCCATGGCGCTCATGGCCTCACTCCTTGCCATGCCGGTAGAGGAGACCCCACTGTGAACGTGCCGACAAACTTCACAGCCATCGCCATGGCCACCACGAGCGCGACCATCCCCCCACTGCCCACGCCCTCGTCGTTCAGTTCAGACAGCGGATGCGCGTCCTCGAATCCCTGATCGAAGGAACCTGGTGGCGATCTCGTCTGCCTTGGCGAGCGAGGAGGTTGGCGTTGTGAGGTCTTGGATCGGGGACGAGCCGAGGGCGAGGGCACCGCGGGTGGGACGTGACTAGGGTTGGGGTAGGAGGACAGGGCATCGAGTAGGTGGGGATCTTGCGTAGGATCCGTACATGCCGGCGGGAGGATCTGAGGCGGCGGGGTGGCGGGTACCGGAGTTGTGCATTGGGATTTGGGAGATCGGCCGCAGCACCAGGCACGTGGTGGACTAAGGAAGGAGACGAGGGGTTAGGCTTTTTTTGTTTGATTTGAAGGGACGAGGGTTAGATTGTTGTTTATTTGCCACATAACATTCAAGTTGGACTCTCCTGGGCTGTTGGGCCTGGACTTTTCCTGGTGCGGTGCCTAATTTGCCAGCAGTATGAATCATACTTGTCACCGGGCACAAGTATAAATTGTTGTAGACCTTTGAAACATCCAGTGCACAAGTATAAAAACATGTACAAATGGCCGGTAAATAGAATTTTTGGGGGTGACAGGCCCATGCATCCAGTGCACGGCAAATCATCGTGCAGGCATGGCCCATGAAACCGGCACCTACCTACGGAGTACACCATAGTAGTCCATAAATCAAAATCGTTACGGTCTTGCCTCGATGCGATCCCAATGTTGTTGTCGCCGTCATCACCGCCTCCGCGGGCAGCCACTCCGCCGAGTCGAAGATGGCGAGCCAGGAATGCCCCGGCGTTCCACGTCTCAGTGTTCAATTGCATGGCGCTGCCATGGGAGAGGGACTGGGCGGAGCTGCCCGCGGACGTGTCACACCTCCTCCCTGAGGTGGACAACAAGATCACCCATGATAGACATTGCCAGGCCCAACAAGTGAAGATCCGGCCTGCATGCCTGTGTGGTGGACCCATGTGCCCAGCTGTAATGTGCGTGCGTGTAGTTTAAAGGGACCAAATGGCCAAGTGTCAGGTATGCTGGTAACAAAAGTCTGAATCTCTGAATCCCACATTCCTCTGCTACCTCACCTCCCGTTCATCCCCTCGCCCCTTGATCTGTCCCTCATCCCTTGCTTGCTGAGAAATTCGTGGTGCTCGATCCAATCATAGATCGGGATACCACAACTTGGTATCAGAGCCCTAGATCCGTTCCGTTTGCGCTCAATTTTTTTCCCGAGATTGGACCCGTAAAATCCCACCGCGACAGGTGCTGAATCACTTCGGTGAATCGGCTCGAAATCCTCAGTGGGGTTGGGACCGATTCAGGGCGAGACGCAACGGCGCCATCTAGGCCTCAAGCTCCGTCCGCGCAAACTAATTTGGTGCTCGCAAGGATGGAGCAACTACAGGCGCAGATGGTGGAGCTATTGACGAAGCTTTCAGGTATGACGGATGAGATGCATCTCGTTCGCAAGCAAGTAGAGGATTACGGCACCGATTTGGACGGGATCAAGTGGAAACTCGTCGAGCCGCTGCGACCAACCGTGCCGCTGCCTGTGGAGATTGCACCGCGCAGTCGGGGTGGGCTCACAAACCATGGTGCCCCTCTGCTGGATATTCCGCAGTCGTCTGGCACTGGCGCTGCTGCGGCTCTCGCTGCAGCCACCGCTGCGGGGTTTCATACCGCACCGTCATCACCACATGAACAAGAGGAAGTGCGAGTTCGAGCGCCGCGTCATGATTTTCCCAAATTCCACGGTGAGACACCGCTACTCTGGATCGATCAGTGTCTCACATATTTCGACATGTTCAAAATTGCAAGTTATCAGTGGGTTCGTATGGCTTCTCTGTATTTGGAGGGCAACGCGGCGTCGTGGTACCAGGCTTACAAACGCCGCCATGAGCATCTGGATTGGAGTAAATTTATGATGGTTGTGTTGGAAGAATTTGGCCAGGACGAGTATGATGGACAAATGAGTAAACTCATGCATCTCAAACAAACAGGTACAGTGACCGAATACCGGCAGGCATTTGAGGATTGCATGTATCACCTGTTGGCTGTGGATGCATCCTTGAGTACGCGATGGTTTGTTTCGCATTTCATTTTCGGACTCAGAGACGACATCCGGCTTGTGGTGAGACTACAGGCACCACAGAGCATTGCTCGGGTAGCTTCTCTGGCTAGGATTCAGGAAGAGGAAACTGAATTACATCACCCGCGGGCTCGACCTGTGGCACCCACGAAGCACTCTCCAGGAGCTATAGGGACAGTGGCATTAACACGACCTGACTGGCCAAAGAAACAGGGCAACGATGACTTCAACAGAGAGAGACAGCTGAGGGATTTCCATCAAGCAAATGGCCTGTGTTTCAAGTGTGGTGATAAGTTTTCAAAAGAACATCAATGCAAACGCTCTGCACAGTTACTGACCATTGAAGTTGGAGAATTTGGTGAAGTACTGTCTGATGAAGCAGTTCATGCCATGGAATTGCTAGAAGAAACAACAGTTCCAGGTGCTTTGTGTCATTTATCTCTGGAAGCGGTGGCTGGTACTGAAAATCTCAAGACTGTCCGCATCAGGGCGACGGTGGGCACTCAAACAATGATACTTCTGATTGATTCTGGCAGTTCTCACACTTTCGTGACACAAACTTTTGCCAACCGTGCTGGGTGTGTGATCTCACCTGCTCCTGTAGTTTCAGTGAAAGTGGCTAATGGACAATTGATGAAGTCTGATGCTCAGGTACTGAATCTTCAGTGGTGTTACAAGGGTCATACTTTCTTTAATAACATGCGTGTACTCGATATTGGTGCCTATGATGCTATACTTGGCATGGACCGGTTGGACACTTGTAGTCCCATGCTCTGTCACTGGCCGGAAAAGAGATTACAGTTTCAGCATGCTGGGGAGCAGGTCACATTGCAGGGTATTCTATCAACTGATGAAGTGGAAGTCGCAGAGATTTCAGTACAAGAGTTGCAGTCTCTGTTGGACACTAATGAAATCTGGGCTCTTGTTGTAGTGGATCCCACGGCAAATGAAATTACAGCAACAGTTAGTGTTCCATCTCCTGATTTGCAGAGTTTATTGTCGGAATATGCAGATGTTTTCGTGGAGCCAACGAGCTTGCCGCCCCGTCGTGCTCTGGATCATGCGATCACGCTAGACAATGCTGCTTCACCGGTTAACTCGCGTCCATATCGATATTCTCCCCTCCAGAAGGATGAAATCGAACGGAAAGTGTCGGAGATGATGAGTAAAGGCGTGATCACCACGAGTATGAGTCCATTTGCTTCGCCGGTGCTTTTAGTGAAAAAGAAGGATGGCTCGTGGCATTTCTGTATTGATTATCGCAAGCTGAATACACTGACAGTGAAGAACAAGTTTCCCCTTCCCATTGTCGATGAATTGCTCGACGAACTGGCGGGTACTCGCTTCTTCTCGAAGCTGGACTTGCGCGCGGGTTATCACCAAATACGTATGCGCCCTGAGGATGAAGAGAAGACCGCTTTCAAGATGCATCACAGGCATTTCCAATTTCGTGTGATGCCGTTTGGTCTCTCCAATGCCCCAGCTACATTCCAGTGCATAATGAACAATATTTTTGCTCCGTTCCTTCGCAAATTTGTCATTGTCTTCCTCGATGACATTCTGGTCTTCAGCCCCAGTTGGACTGAACATTTACAACACTTGAAGCTGGTATTGGACAAGTTGAGAGAAGCTGAATTCTATGCCAAATTGTCTAAGTGTGAGTTTGGTCAGAGAAACATTCACTACCTAGGACATATTATCTCTGACCAAGGGGTTGCAACTGATCCAGAGAAGACTACTGTCATGGCAAATTGGCTAGTACCACTATCAGCAACTGAATTGCGTGGTTTTCTTGGGTTAACAGGCTATTACCGTAAATTTGTGAAGAATTATGGCCTGATCTCTAAACCTTTGACTCAGTTGCTGACGGCTAAAGGTTTTGTGTGGACTGAACAAGCTGCTGCAGCTTTTCAGTCACTCAAGGATGCAATGGTTAGTACCCTAGTTTTGGCTTTACCCAACTTTGCACTACCATTTGTCATCAAAACAGATGCGTGTGATACTGGGGTGGGGGCATTACTTATGCAACATGGGCACCCCATTGCCTACATGAGCAAAGCTCTGGGAATAATGAATCGTAAACTCTCCACTTATGAAAAGGAATTCATGGCTGTGATGATGGCTGTTGACAAATGGCGCCAATACTTGCAGAGAGGTCCATTTCTGATTCTAACTGATCACAAGAGTTTGTGCAACCTCAGTGATCAGCACCTCACCACTGATTTACAAAGAAAAGCAATGGCAAAGTTAGTGGGGTTACAGTTTCAGTTCAAATACAAGAAAGGGAGTGACAATACGGCTGCAGATTCCTTGTCCGAGTCGGTCATCTTATGGATATCTCTGTGTGCCAACCTGATTGGGTTTTGGAAGTGAGTAATTCCTACACTACTGATGCTGACATGTCAGTGTTGCTGCAGCAATTAGCAATTCACTCTCCTGATGAAAAAGGGTATTCTTTACATCATGGGCTGATCAAGTACAAAGGCGGATTAGTAATTGGGGACAACTTAGCCTTGCAGACTAAATTGATTGCCACTTTACATGATTCTGCTGTTGGGGGACATTCAGGAATTCAGGCCACCTACCAACGCATGAAGAAGCTATATTATTGGCATGGCATGAAGTTGGCAGTGGAATTGTTTGTGAGACAATGTCAAGTGTGTCAACAAGCTAAGCGCTGCAACACCAAACCAACAGGTTTGCTTCAACCCCTGCCACCTCCTACTGCACCTTGGCAAGCAATCACCATGGATTTGATAGAGGGTTTGCCTCTGGCTAAGAATGTTGATGTCATTTTGGTTGTTGTGGACCACCTGACGAAATATGCTCATTTTATTTCCCTGCGTCATCCTTATACTGCTGCCACTGTCGCCAAAGCATATATGGATAATGTGGTCAAGCTTCATGGTGTGCCGCTGTCAATCATCTCTAACCGTGACCGGGTTTTTACAAGCACATTCTGGCGGGAATTGATCAAAGCGGTGGGTACTAAATTGCATTACTCTATAGCCTATCACCCGCAAACGGACGGGCAGAGTGAGCGCGTCAATCAATGTTTGGAGCAATATTTGCACTGCGCTGTGCAAGATCATCCAAAACATTGGCGTCGCTGGTTAGCAATGGCAGAATTCTGGTACAGCACAAGCTTTCATACAGCTCTGGGATGTTCACCGTTTACTGCTCTCTACAGAACAGAGCCTAATTTTGGCGCCATGCAAAATCTGACTGTGGCCGATAATTCACCAGTAGCTGGGGAAGCTCGTGACTATCAGATGCAAACGGACTTTCTTCGAGCCAAATTACTTCAGGCTCGGCAGAGGATGAAGTCAAAGGCAGATAAAAATAGAATTGAACGCCGGTTTTCAGTGGGCGACAAGGTCCTTCTAAACCTGCAACCATATGCACAACAATCTGTGGTCAACCGCCCATTTCCAAAACTGTCCTACAAGTATTTCGGCCCTTATGAAGTAGTGCAGCGCATTGGAGAAGTGGTATACAAGTTGCAGCTACCAACATCTGCTCGCATACACCCGGTATTTCATGTTTCTCAGTTGAAACCATTCGCTGTCAATTACACTCCTGTCTATAGTGATCTTCCAGCAACTCATGATCTTGCCGCGACAACAACTACACCAGAAGCAATTCTTGATCGTCGTCTGGTGCGGGATGGCCATGCTCTAGCAGTTCAAGTGTTGATCAAATGGCTTAACATTCCAATTGAAGCTGCAACCTGGGAAGATTACCACCTGCTGAAAGAGCGTTTTCCTGATGCAGCTCTTTGGGAAGAGGATCGTGCTCAAGAGGGGGATAGTGTCACACCTCCTCCCTGAGGTGGACAACAAGATCACCTATGATAGACATTGCCAGGCCCAACAAGTGAAGATCCGGCCTGCGTGCCTATGTGGTGGACCCATGTGCCCAGCTGTAATGTGCGTGCGTGTAGTTTAAAGGGACCAAATGGCCTAGTGTCGGGTATGCTGGTAACAAAAGTCTGAATCTCTGAATCCCACATTCCTCTGCTACCTCACCTCCCGTTCATCCCCTCACCCCTTGATCTGTCCCTCATCCCTTGCTTGCTGAGAAATTCGTGGTGCTCGATCCAATCATAGATCAGGATACCACAGGACGCGATCTCGTGCATCCTCCACAAGCTGGACATGGTGGAGCTCCTGCTGGGCGGCGTGGTGGCGGTGTGCCGCTCCTGGCACCGCGCCACGCGAGAGGAGCCCAGCTGTGGCGACGCATTGACACGCGCGATCTGCCCAATATCCCACCCTTCAAATGGTGGGCCAGCCTCGGGAATATCATGCGGGCTGCTCTTCGGCTCAGCGCCGGGCAGTGCCATACCTTCTTCGGCGAGTTCATCGGCGATGGATTATTCCTCATCCTCGCTGAGCAGTAAGATTTTAGTTTTGTTCTTGATCTCTAACCCACCTTTGTTTTTAGGCAAGGTGACCAATTGTTTGTTAATGCTTAATTCTGTAGATCCAAATTAATGGACTAAGATTTATCTAGATTTGGACATATCTGGTGTCGATTAATTTGGATAGTGATATTTCGTTGCCGAATAAATAAGCTCGATAGGCTGGATAGCGCGCCAATTTGCCACATTAGAGGATCGGTGCACGTACGCGGCATTCAGTACAAATAAAATCTGTTTGCATACCAAAATGTAAAAGAGCAGTACTTCGTGTGCGCTACCTTGTATACAATCAAATGTGAAAAACGCACCTGCAGTACATCAACTTGCCAAGAACGGACACATTGGTCACGAACTCGTGGTTTGCCCAGTTCGTGTCACGAACTTGCCACCCGTGTGCACCTGAGTCACTCCGTGACGGCGAGGCTGACAGAGCCGTTAAGTGATCACGTGAAGAGCGTGAGGGGCTTCTAGGGCTGTTAATTTTGTGAAAACCACCTATGGAGTGACTCAAATGCACACATGTGACAAGTTCGTTCGTGACAAGTTGATGTACCGTGGGTGCGTTTTTCACAAATCAACCTGATGCAACTTTTGTTTCAGAGCTGCTACACAAGAACTACGTACTCTCTTGCATCCTAGGGTAGTTTTCTATCTGCATTTCTGCTCAACAAAGAGAAGAGTTCGCTGAAGAGGTAATTCTGTCATGCAGGGCCCCCTTACTGAGGAACCTTCATCTCATTAACTGCAAATATATCTCCAAGGAAGGATTTGCAAATGGAATAAAAAAATTCCCTCTGCTGGAGGAGCTTGAGCTTTCATGGTGTTTAGGTTACACACAAGTGCTTCAAGTTATCGCGAGCGTGTGCCCAGTCCTGAAGCACTTTAGACTTGTCAACAAGGAAAGGTCTAACTACCAAACTGAACCTAACGATGCTCGTCATAGAGCTCATGCAATTGCTAGGTTGCGTGGTCTACGTTCCTTGCATCTTGTTACTGATAAACTAGACAATGAAGACTTGACAGTCATTCTCGACAACTGCCGCCACCTAGAGTATCTGAACATCCACGATTGCTGCAATATCAACATGGATGACAAACTACGATTGAAGTGCGCTGGGATCAACGTGGATGACTCTAAGTACCTCCTGCCACCGTACTATCCTTGTAGCTGCAACGATTGTACGAGTTCTTGGGACATGGATTACGATGATTACCATGACCTTTCCCTTTCTTACTACCTTGGTGATGACATCGATGAAGAGCATGATGCGATTCTTGACGTCAAGAGCATGCGGAGGTACGTGACCTAATGCAATGGAGTTGATTTTGGATATATTTTTGGATGGGAGCGTCTGATTCAGTGATGCCTGATCCGTTCTCAAATGTATGCACATGTTTTGTTCATTCATTCTTGCTACGATTATTACGATATAAATTTATCACGATGTTGGATCTGCATGGAACTCTGATACAAGGAGGTTCTTGGTCGTTGCTTGTTGTTTGAAACTTGCTTTGGCCACATGATGCCAAGCCAAACATTATACTTTGTAAAAGCAAGATGCATGTTGCACTGTGTTTTTAAACGTGTGCTGCCTTTTTTCTGCCAGGCTGAGTGCATTTTTGTACCCTCTATGGGTAGAGCTGCACTTTCCACACGTGCCGCCAGGACGCTAGGTGCATAGGAATTTTGTATGCATAATTTTGTCAACTTTTTTTATGAGAGCACGAATGTTATTGTTGCAAACGAACTTGTATACTTCAAGCAATAAATAACTTGTCAACATTTTTTATGACACCTAACTTTGATCAAGCAATAAAGAACTCTTGTATACTTCAAAGCGCATACTTGTAAATTAACTAGAAAATCGTATACTCGTCCAGCATAGTGTATCAAGATGAAAACCGTACCACATCCTTGAAGAAACCCGCTATCTGCTGATGCGACCCTCGGCACTCAGCACGCTACCAGGAGGTCCAAGTACCCAAAGCATATTAGGTTACTAGCTGAATGTCCGTGCGGTGCTACGGCTTTAGATACGTGGGTATGATTAGTTCAGATGGAAGAGAATTTAAAAAATTATTTGGTGAATATAATATTTTTAATTTTAAATATTTTGATATGTGAAAGGAGAAACAAGAAGAGTAAGGAAATAACACTAAATCTGTCCTCACTTTTAATATTCACGTCAGCCAAAAACAATTTTTTTCTCATAAAAAGGGTCAACGGCATTTTTAATGCCACCCATTTTTATTCTACACGAGACTTCAGTTATCAGATTAGGCCAGCAATATATGTAACAAGGTAGCACATGTTCGACAGCTAAGTAGGATTAGGAGTGTCTTCAGAAAATATTTTAATCATGAGAAATGTCAACAAAAGTGCATTTTTCTCTAGGACTCCATGTCTACGTGTTATCGGGCTAGTAGGCTCTAGGCTGAGTAGCAGGAGCAACTTTTAATTTGTTATGAGCCCAAACGATAGATTCAATGAGTTCTTGCCAATAACCACGGCCGCTGAATAAAAACAGTACTTCTCAAGTATCGGCATGGGCATCGACATATCTGCACCAAGCAAAACCAAGCAAGAATTATTTGAAGTGCATCGACATATTGTACTTACAAATTTAAAAGAAATGAGCGCATGTCTTACTGAGCCACCGATTGGAAGCTCTGCGTACCTTATTCATGTTGAATGGGGTGGGTTGGTCTGGAGCATGATGACCACTCACGTAGCTCGACTATTTGCCGCAGTCCACATGTCCCCAAGAAAGAAATATTGCACTCTTTAGATTGAGAATTTGAGACCTACATTGTGCATGTGCAACTTTTATATTGTGATGAATATGTTCGTGTGATTTACTCTGAATTTTGTTTTTGAATTTTATTCCAGGATAAGCAAAACAGAGTAGCTGCAAGGCACGCAGATTGGTGTCTGAATATTCCCACTGCCACCTCAAATCAAACCAAGAAGTGCATACTTACGGATTGTGAGCCAGTCAATAGAGTCGGATCTGCAAAACTGAAAGGGGAACATTAGCCTGGCCAGCTTCACCTCGCTCCAGCCCTTCGTGATGGCCAGAATTGCAGGACGCTGCTGGGCGGGGCAGTACCGTGGAGGTGGCAGGCGTGTCCATGAACCCCCGCGCGACTGACGAGCTCCGGGTTGAACACGGAGACGGACATGTTGAAAATAAAGCAATAATCCATATGATTTAATCCGAATAATAAACTGATAAAACATGATCACACAGACAGTAATAAAACTAATCATGCAGATCCGTAAAGTAGATGAACAGATTACATCTAAATAAGATAAATCTATCACATCTACACCAATCGCTAGAATAAAGAACTCTAGCAGAATCTGAAAGAGACAGTTCAGTATTACCTACGGTAGAGCAGCCGCAGCGGTAGCAGCAGTGTCGTCAACCATGTCGTCGATGTAAAGGCTGCCGATGTCCAGGAAGAAGTCCTCGTCGGGGAAGGAGTCGTCGAAAGACGTTGTGGAAGCCAGTAGTCGCGCTTGAGCGCTCCCCAAAAACCTGATCGCCCCTCACCCGTACAGGTTCATAAGAAGGCAGGGTTCCGGAGGCCTACTGTCCCGATCTACGGTGTTTGCCGCAAGCCGGGATGGGGAAGACGAAAGCGGCGGCGCAATAGACTAGACTGGAAGGAGAAGCAGTGCCGATTAGGTTTAGCACGGAGGCTTATGTAGAGCAGGTCAGGAAGATCGTGAGACTCAGCCCACGACCGAGTCGGTAACAGCCCACGTCCCATAAAGATTGGAAACAACTGACTTAATTAACGCGTCCGTTAATGACTCGTAATTAATTCAAGATTAATTTCCCGACTAGCAAAAATAAAGCTCGGCTCGGCGAGATTCCCGCAAACCGCGGCGCGCCCGCGTCGTGATGAGGCGTGGCGTGGCGTGGCGAGGCGGGCGGCGTCGGAGGAGGAGTGCGCAAGAGCTGCTCTTCTTCTCACACCTTAGTGAGTGGTGGAACATCCTAGTATATAAGGAGGTGTAACTCTCACTCACCTAGAAATGTGGGACTAAACTTTGACACCACTAGCACAACCGTATGCTGCCATACACAAATAGGTCAAAGAGAATTTCAGAATTTGTCTAATAGGCCAACAGCCAAAAACTCATCAAATTCCAACAGTCCCCCACAAAGTCTCATTGGCACATCACCTTATTTCTATTCTAGAATTTTATATACCGGTATGTAGTGGAGACTGTTAAGTTGAACTTCCACGTTAAACTGCATGCTACATTAGCGAGCAACTTGAATAGTGGACTATGCCTTGAACTACAAGTTTTCTGCACACTAGTTTCACACAAAATCTAGACCGGTACAGGGCTGCCGCAGGGCTTCCCCGCGATTTGGAGCTTATGCGTCATACTCCAGGGCCTTTCATGAGTTTATTAGAGAGCACCCAACTCTCACGGACTGCGACGTTTGACAGTCAGATTCATATAGGTGTGTTCCTCAATAGATGTTCTGCAGATAACATCTCTGCTTAGAAAAGCACTTGAAACATATTAAGATAAATATCAACCTGCCATGCAGAATAAGAGAGTATTGCATCCTTTTGGAGATGTAAATATAATATGGGCATACTCTCCTCTCAGCTGATCAACAGCTTGTCTCTCAGCTCTAATTCACGGGATCTCCGATCACATAGAGTGAGTTGCCACTGCGAACAACTCATTGTGTAGGTCTCAAACCCATCACCCTCGATGCATTATCTATCACATTAAGTGATAAACCCTTTGTGAAGGGATCTGTCAAGTTCTTAGATGTTTGGATATAATCCAACGCAATAACTCCGGAGTTTCTCAGTTTTCTGACAGATTTTAATCTCCTCTTCACATGCCTTGATGACTTCATATTATCCTTAGAACTGTTTACTTTGACGATCACAATTTGATTATCACAGTTGTGGTGCCCCGCTAAAACCACTACTAGAAAATCGCGTTGTTTTTGTGCATTGCATCTCATGACCGTATGCTCATGTCATCATGCCACCTTGCATTTGAGCGTCATCATCATCATGCATGGTTTTTGTCTAAACTATTTTCGAAACGCCTAGTTTTGTTTTTTAAATATTCTCGTCTTTATTCAAATTAAAACCCGGACCCCCGGAATATTTTGGTTTGTCTAAATACGGTTTGTGAAAGCCTTGGTTTTAATAAATAAAATTAATTGTTTATTTTTAGGAGGCAGCCCGCCAGGCCCGAATGCCCAGCCGGCCACCTCCAAATAAATCCTATCCTAGCCCAAATCCCAGCACCACCAACCCCTGCCTCCACCTGGTCGCCCCTCCACCTCACCCCACCCTATCACATCGCGCCACATCACCCTGGCCCAATCTCCACCCACTCACCCGTTGCCACCTCACTCCCTCCAATCCCGTCTCGCCACCTCGTCCCACCTGCCGCACTCCCACGTCGCCTGGCCGACCAACGCACACCTGGCCCGGGATTCCCACCCACTCCCCTGGCCGACCCGCCTGGCCTCAACCTCGCCAGCCCGCGTGTCCCGCACGACCCCGCTCCCGCACCCCGCGTCCTTCACGCGTACCCGGCCCCACCACTGATGCGACGTGATCCACTCCCTCGCGAACACCACTAATCCCCACCCCGTCATGCTCCTTCCTCCCGTCCTCCTCCTCCATCGCACCAGACCCCGTCCCCATCCCCTTTCCCCGCGTCTCCCCGGCCGCTCCTCGTCGCCCTGCTGCTTCTGTCTCCACCCGCCCCGGCCGTTCTGCCTCGAACCGGTTCGCCTCGCCGCCGGCTTTACTCGACCCCGTCTCTCTCCCTGCGCCGTGGCCGTCTCTCCTCCTCCGAGGTTGCGCCCCGCTCCTCTCTGCCCGAGGCGCGCGTCGCCGCCGTCGGCTTCGCCACCGTCTCCCCTGCAGCGAGCCCCGCCGCCAGCGGGCCCTCTCCTCACCGGATGTCGCGCGCCGCCGCTCGTGCGTCCATCCCCGACCCCCTGAGCCTGTCAAGGACATGCGCCCTATAGCGAGCCAGCGCCGGTAGGGGATCATCTCCGTTGTCGTTTCCCTCGAGCCCGAGCGCCTCGCCAACCTTGTTCTCGTCCCCGACCGCGCCTCCACCGTGCTGGTCAC
This sequence comes from Avena eriantha, assembly GCA_910589775.1. Classification (NCBI taxonomy): domain Eukaryota; kingdom Viridiplantae; phylum Streptophyta; class Magnoliopsida; order Poales; family Poaceae; genus Avena; species Avena eriantha. Next base: position 196,868,456 of record OU342746.1, read on the forward strand.
CTCTGCTTGGCCCGCACACGCCAAGTTCGAGCGCGACCCCGACCTCATCTCCCCGCCGGCCCGCCGCTGTCCCGCCAGCAACGCCCTATCTCGCCACGAGCTCCCCTGCATCCTGCGCCTCCGCGTGTTCCCCTTCTGTTTTTCAATCTGTCCGGTAAGGGCTGCTGTACCGTGTGCCCTAGTGGTTATCGCTGTGAGATGCACTGTTGTACCATGTTTGTTTGTAATCGGTGCTTCAACTACTGTTGTTGTCTGCTCCTTGCTCGAATCTCAGTGGAGCAGTGGTATGCTACCGACTCTTGAACCCGAGGGAACCACGTTGAGAACCCGCTGTACCTAAGGATCGATACCGGACTGGAGCGCCAAGACCTTGTATCTGACGATCCGAAGACCGAACCCGAAGACCACAGATGCGACAAGTACTCCTTCCCGGATGCGAGACCCGGATCCGAAGACCGCCAAGATCGCCACACGGAACGACAAGCGCTTCATCTCAGAACACCAAGTCCTTCTTCCTGGAACGCCAAGCTCTCCTTCCCGGATCCGATGTTCGAAGCCCCGCAGACCGATCCCGCCGAACCCCGAACCCCCAGAACCCAAGATCTTCGCCCCGATGTGTGACCCCTTTATCCGAGCCCTATTTTTATAAGTTGACATACATATGAATTGTTGCGTATCAGTTGTACATGCTTGCATACATATTTTGCGGGTCCGGGTTGTAGAGTCGAGTCACCTCATAATTAAATATGGAGACCATATGCGAGCTATATTTGTCTCATATGGTCCCCATTTAAATTTGTGTAGCGAACCAATGCCATGTTTTGCCTTGTTATTACAACATTTAAATTGCGGGGGTTCTAAATGACTTGAACCATATATTTAAGTGTCGGAACCCAGGGTCCGCTTAATATTGCCTAATTGCACCGCATCTGTGCCATGCCTTGCATCATATCATAATCATGTCGGATATTCTGCCATAGTATTAAATATTGCATCCGGTGTTTCTGCTAGTGTTTGCTTCTTCGCGGATTAGACCGATGAGTGGATGCGAATACCGACAAGTTCTTCGGATATGAATCTCTGGCAGTGTTTCCCAGGCGAGCATCTCGCTCTTTCTACCTATTTTGTATTTATAGTCTTTATTTCCTCCTGTTGATCTATTGCTATCCCTGTCGCGATGCTTTAGTTTCCGTGCACCAGTTATATCCCGTGCAGCCTCTATATTGCCTTGGACACCTCGTATTACCTGTGTTTGGTGGATAACTGGCCTTGCGAGTCGTAGTCGCTTGCTCAGGTGTGATCTCGTGTTGTTGAGTACCACAGTTGTTGGTATGCTGGCAGATGTTTATGGTGGAGCTGTTTAGTGGTGGAGTTGATCATGACTTTAAATACAACTATTAAAATGCTAGATATAACTAATGCAGAGGCATCAGTGGGCAATAGATGTTATTTGGTTCTTCCACGCTCACTTGTGTCCCGTAGGACTCCGAGTGCTTGATACCTGTTCCTTGATTTTTCGCACTATCCACATCCGGGAGGCCGTGGACCCCCCCTGAGCCAGAGCTTTATTCATTTCTATTTCTTGGGGCCACAAACTAGTTTGGGGTTTTATTAATATCATGTACTTATGCCATGCTTTACTGCTTTATTTAAGATTGTGCGTGGAGCACCTGTACTGTTTAGGGATTGCGGAGTGCTTTCGCGGTATCGACAAGCCCAGTCACACTTGCGGGTTCCTAGTCGTTTACAGCCATTGGCGCAAACCTTGGGTCCGTCTCGAAGTCAGCCAACTTCGTTGCGGGTAGCTTAATGGGGTGGCCCCCTGAAATATTTATGAATCCTGTGATCGCTTTGTCGTGAATGCCTCGTTGGGTTTTGAGTTGGTTTTTCCGAGGTTGATCGAGTGTGTGTTGCTATTTGTGCACCCCTGCAGGGTAAAACTTTCTGAAAGCCGTGTCCGCGGTTATGAACGGCTTGGAGCACAGTATCTCGATCATAGACAAGCATAACTAAAGTAGTGCTATAAATTTAACTTAATATGTGACTAGTAATCAGAAGCAACTATAACGGAATGGATATTAAAAATGCCAACCACTGGTGGATCTGGGTTGTTTGGTGACATGCTATATGCCTAGTAAGTATTGCAACTCCAATGGAATGTGATAAAAGTGCCAACAACTGCTGGGTTTTGGGATTCCTCAGGACAAAGATATTTGGCTAGTAACTGTTCTAACTACAACGGAATGTTAACTAAAACTGCCCACTACTTATGCTATCAGGATGACTCATGCTATCTTTATCTGACTAGTAAATGCTGCAACTATAATGGAATGAGTAAAATTGCCAACTGTGTGAGTTCCTTGGTCCAACTTCCTCGTTTGGTCTCGAGGGGGAAATACCAGGATGGGTTTGTTTGGTGTTAGCTTCAGGTTGGATCCGAATAGGTCTTTCTTATCCCTCTCTGATAACCGCCAGTTGTATCGAGTCTCTATAGGTTGTTTAGTGCCGCTGCGCTGCCGCTTCAGCCCACCATACCTATGTAGGCGAGAGCCGCCGAATTCTAGCCTCGCCGTGTACTGGCCTCAGTACTGACGCTCCTCTCTTTCCTTTGCCCTTTGTCGGCACCCCTTTTGGTTTAGCAGGTTTGAGATCGACGTCGTTAGCAGGGTTACCCTTCCGGCTTGGCCTGGGCAGGGTTATGGACGCCATTGGTTATTCTTCAGGGCTCTTAGCCCCATTTGCATCTTGTCCGTAGTCGGATGCTCTATCGTTTTCAAGGTGATTTGGATCTTTGTACTGTATATATGTATTCTTGACTCGTTGAGTCGCTGTTGTATATATATCTGTTCTGTGGGTCCCATCGAGAACTGTGGTGTAATGGTATTACTTTGTTTTTCACCCGCACGAAAGTGCCTGGTGGGCGTCCTTGAATCGTTTCTATGCGGGTTTGGCGGAAAGGGCTAAAACTTGCATAGGGCCGATTCAAGGGTGTTACAACAGTTCATAGGGATGGCGGGTATTGGTTTTTCAACCACAGGTAAGTCCATCAAAAGCTCACGAAGCCACTCTGCTTCAACAGTGGCTGTGTCTAATGTTGTAAGTTCCGCTTCCATAGTTGACCTCGTTAAGATGGTCTGCTTGCAAGACTTCCAGGAAACAGCGCCACCACCAAGTGTAAACAAATAACCACTTGTGGCCTTAATCTCATCAGTATCAGATATCCAATTTGAATCATTATAACCCTCAAGTACTCGAGGATACCCAGTATAGTGAATACCATAACTCGTAGTGCCTTTCAAATAGCGCAAAACTCTCTCAAGAGCATGGCAAGGATCATCTCCAGGATTTGACACAAATCGACTCAGTTTGCTTACAACAAAGGAGATGTCAGGCCTCGTAGCGTTGGCTAAATACATGAGCGAGCCAATAATTTGAGAGTATCTCAATTGATCTTTAGCATTCCTTTGATTCTTTCGAAGTAGCACACTTGGATTATAAGGCGTTGGAGAAGACTTCTAGTCGCTATATCCAAAGTGATTCAACATCTTTTGCACATAGTGAAACTAAAACAGTGTAATCCCACCATTGTCACCCTTCAGTAGCTTGATGTTTAAGATTACATCAGCCACTCCCAAGTCCTTCATCTCAAAGCAGCGAGATAGGAACTCTTTGACCTCCTCAATAACAGCGAGGTTGGTCCCGAATATCAATATGTCATCGACATAGAGACACATAATAACTCCCTCGCCCCCACCATGGCGATAGTACACACACTTATCAGCTTCGTTTACAACAAAGCCTTCAGCGGTTAAAGTTCTTTCAAACTTCTCGTGCCACTGCTTAGGAGCTTACTTAAGACCATATAAAGACTTCACTAACTTACACACTTTTCCTTCTTGACCATCTACTACAAATCCATCAGGCTGCTCCATATAAATTTCCTCATCTAGCTCTCCATTTAGGAAAGCTGTCTTAACGTCCATTTGATGAACGAGAAGACCATGTGAGGCAGCCAAGGATAGTAGTACTCGAATAGTGGTCAATCTAGCTACAGGTGAGTAGGTATCGAAGAAGTCTTCACCTTCTTTCTGGGTATAACCCTTGGCCACAAGACGTGCCTTGTACTTTTCAATAGTACCATCAGGTCTAAGCTTTTTCTTGAACACCCACTTACATCCTACAGGTTTGCACCCATAAGGACGATCAGTGATCTCCCAAGTTCCATTAGCTAAGATGGAATCCATCTCACTACGGACAGCTTCTTTCCAGCAGATAGCATCTTGAGATGCATAGGCTTCTGAAATAGATGTCGTAGTATCATCCACAAGGTACACAATGAAATCATCACCAAATGACTTTGCAGTCATTTGTCTCTTGCTCCTTTTAGGAGTTTCATTGTCGTCCTCCACAGGATCATCATAGTGTTCCATTGGCATAGTGCGTTCAGGAATTATAACGAATTCCCTACTAGATAAACTAGTCATCTCCTGATTTGATGAGCTAGACATACCTTTCATGGGAAAGATGTTCTCAAAGAAAGTCGCATCAATCGACTCCATAATCATACCAACATGTAGGTCGGATACTTCAGATTTTACTATCAAAAATCTATAGCCAATGCTATGAAAAGCATATCCCAGAAAAACACAATCCACGGTTTTTGGTCCAAGCTTTCGCTTCTTGGGTATTGGAATATTGACTTTCGCCAAACATCCCCAAGTTCGTAAGTAAGAGAGTTTAAGCCTTTTCTTCTCCCATTCCTCAAATGGAGTCATGGTTTTATTCTTTACGGGAACATGGTTTAGGACATGACACGCAGTCATTAGCGCCTCCCCCCACCATTCCTTGGAAAGACCCGATGTATCTAACATGGCGTTAACCAAATCAGTTAGAGTGTGGTTCTTTCTTTCGGCCACCCCATTTGACTGAGGTGAGCGTCCTCTCATGGATAATACCATGTTCCATATAGAATATATCAAATTCATTTGAAAAGTACTCTCCACCATGATCCGACCTTAACCGCTTGATTTTAAGACCAAGTTGGTTTTCTTCTTCAGCTTTATAGTTTTTGAAGTAACTCAAAGCTTCATCTTTAGATTTTAGAAGATAAACATATCAGTATCGAGTGGAGTCATCAATCAATGTCATAAAGTATCTTTTTCCACCTTGTGTCAACACACCATTCATCTCACAAAGATTTGAATGTATAAGTTCTAGTGGTGCTAAGTTTCTCGGTTCCGCAGCCGTATGCGACTTGCGGGGTTGCTTTGCTTGCACACAAACTTGGCACTTAAAACCTTTGACAGTGGTAAATTTCGGAATTAAACTCATATTGGCTAGCCGCGTCATGCAATCAAAGTTAATATGTCAAAGTCGTGAATGCCAAATATTGGACTCATTATCATTGCAAACATGATTAATAACTTTAGTACATGAGTCTGACAAAGATAAGCGGAACAGACCTCTGCACTCATAACCCTTTCCAACAAATTGTACATACTTAGAAATTATAACTTTATTGGACTCAAAAACCAACTTAAAGTCATCTCGACATAGAAGGGATCCGCTGACGAGATTCTTATTGATGGAGGGAATGTGCTGCACATTCTTCAGTTGTACGGTCTTCCCCGAAGTAAACTTCAGATTTACCATATCAACACCATGAATAGAAGCACGTGAGTCGTTTCCCATCAGCACGAAGGAAGTCCTTGCGACCTGATAAGAAGAGAACATGGATATATCAGAACATACATGTGTATTAGCACCCGTGTCAATCCACTAATCAGGAGAATGATATACCGAAAGGATAGTAGGTAAAATGTCGTTCCCAGCATCCTTCATCTCAGTATCGCTAATAACAACATTAGCGGTCTTGCCGCTGTTCCCATGTTGCCGCTTGTCAAAGCGATTATGGCAGCTAGGAGCCCAATGATCAGGATCACCATAGACGTGGCAAGAGCCTTTCTTCTTATCATTCTTCCTCTTAAAGTTGGTGGGGTGAGTGGCCTTGTTCTTGCCATCAAACTTCCCTTTGCTATCAGACTTGTTCTTATTCTTGAACTTTTGGGATTGGAAGTTTTTCTTCTGTACCAAATTGACACTAGAAGCTCCCTCAAGTACTCGAGCACGTGTGTCCTTTGCTCTTGCCTTCTCTTCCACATGAAGAGATCCAATGAGATCCGTAACGGAAACTTCTTGTCTCTTATGTTTCAGAGAAGTAGCAAAGTTCCTCCACATGGGAGGAAGCTTGGCAATAATGCCCCTGGCCACAAACTTGTCCGGTAAGGTACACTTGAACTGCTCAAGTTCTTTGGAAAGTGATTGTATCTCATGAGCTTGCTCAACGACGGAGCGCTCATCAACCATCTTGTAGTCATAGAATTTCTTTATGACATACAACACAGTGCCAACGTCCGAGACCCCAAACTTGGCCTCAAGCGCATCCCACGCGTCTTTGCCATTGCCAAAATGACATATATGGGTCAATAATGTTGTCCCCAAGAATACTGAACAGAGCCGCCATGAACATGGTATCGGCTTTCTTAAAGGTCGCTTCCTGCTCAGCAGAAAGATCTCCTTCAGGTTTGCCAAGAGTGGCGCTATAGCAGTTTAGGTTTTTAAACCATAGAATTGCTCTCGCGTGTCATCTCTTATAGTGCATACCATCAAACGAAGCCGCGGCTACAGCAGTGAAATTCAGTTGCCTATAATCAGGTTTTTAGATTGTTGAAAATATAAGCAATAATCCATATGATTTAATCTGAATAATAAACTAATAAAATATGATCATACAAACAGTAATAAAACTAATCATGCAGATCAGTAAAGTAGATGAAAAAATTACATCTAAATAAGATAAACCTATCACATCTACACCAATCGCTAGTATAAAGAACTCTAGTAGAATTTGAAAGAGACAGTTCAGTATTACGTACGGTAGAGCAGCCGCAGCGGTAGCAGCAGCATCGTCGTCAGCCATGTCGTCGGTGTAGAGGCTGCCAATGTCCGGGAAGAAGTCCTCGTCGGGGAAGGAGTCGTCGGAAGACGTTGTGGAAGCCAGTAGTCGCGCTCCCCAAAAATCTGATCGCCCCTCACCCGTACAGGTTCACAAAAAGGCGGGGTTCCGGAGGCCTACTGTCCCGATCTGCGGTGCTCGCCGCAAGCCGGAATGGGGAAGACAAAAGCAGCGACGCAATAGACTAGACTGGAAGGAGACGCGTGTAGTAAGCAGTGTCGATTAGGTTTAGCACGGATGCTTATGTAGAGCAGGCCAGGAAGATCGTGGGACTCAACCCACGACCGAGTCGGTAACAACTCACGTCCCATAAAGATTGGAAACGGCTGACTTAATTAACGCGTCCGTTAATGACTCGTAATTAATCCAAGATTAATTTTCCCGACTAGCAAAAATAAAGCTCGGCTCGGCGAGATTCCCGCAACCCGCGGCACGCGCGCGTCGTGGCTTGGCGAGGCGGGCGGCGTCGGAGGAGGAGTGCGCGAGAGCTGCTCTTCTTCTCACACCTTAGTGAGTGGTGGAACATCCTAGTATATAAGGAGGTGTAACTCTCACTCAACTAGAAATGTGGACTAAACTTTGACACCACTAGCACAGCCGTATGCTGCCATGCACAAATGGGTCAAAGAGAATTTGAGAATTTGTCTAATGGGCCAACAGCCCAAAACTCACTAAATTCCAACATGACATGCCGCACATGGGCACGCCTAGGCACGATCCTTCTCACGCCTAGGCATGATCCATCCGCCGGAGCCAGATGGATTATGCCCCCGGACGGCTAGACTGCTCGGGCTACTGAAGTTGCGCTAGAGCCTGTTGAAAACCACCTTGCCGGCCACGTTAAGGTATGGGCTATTGGCGGCCACGCCGGACGGTGGAAGCGGCAGAGGGTTGGACCACCGCGGTTCCTCCTCCCCTATCTCCGATGCCCAACGCGGGGCGGCCTACCCTCCATGTCCTTGTAACCTACCAACACCACCGCTCCTCCTCCCTTCGCCCCTCTCTCCCAGGGGTGGATGCGGGCGCGTGGCGGTGTAAGGAGCACAGGGGCGGCCGTCCACAAGAAATAATGAAAACAAGATAAACCCAATTCCTCAAATCCTAACCAAAATCGGCAGCGTGGATGGCTCACCTGCAAGTCAGAGAGTCTTGGAAACAACTGCAAGGATGGGGCGACCAGATCCGAGTGAGGTGGCGGACCCAGCGGCCTATCAGAATTCGCGCTCGGCGCTCGATGTGGATGCTATGGATAAGGCCAACTCCAGTAACCCGGCGCTTGTTGGTTCATCTCACAAGATACGTAGGCTGGGAGCGCGGGCGTCCCGCCACCAGTTGGCCTCGTTCGCATTCCGAGCATATTCCGTCGGGCCACCGGTCTCTGTTGGCTCTGCATATCCCGTCGACGCCACTGCTCGTCCTTGGTTTCCGTGGGTTGCAAGCTCGTCCAAAGGAGATGCAGCGGGGATCTCTAGCATTCGGCCCTGCCTTCCTCATCCAGCTTGGGGAACAGAACCTTCCGCCTCCGATCTCCCCCTCCCCCAAGATACGGGCCGTCCCGGTTCGTCCTTGCTCCTAGACACGTTGCTGGTCGACCTCCACCGGCGCCTGACGCGTTGGGCCTTGAGATCGACACGGAGGAGCGGGGATGGTGCCGGCAGCCATGGGCGCAGGTGGAGCAATTAGACCAGTTGTTGACTTTGCGGTGGCATGCATGGTAATATATTCAAACATACAGGGGCAAAACCGTAAAAATATGGCGGACAGAAATTGGGGTGCGGACGAACCTGCGGTAAGCAAAATTATAGTATAGATTCTGATTTCATACATATGCACGTTTCATTCGTTTATAGGTGAAGCATATTACCGGTTCAAAAAAAAGTGAATCATATTGCGCACCGAGTATAAAAGCAACTAAAATATGAGTAGATACATCCGAATCTAGACAAATCTGAGAACATTAATATGGACCGGAGGGAGTACCCTTTATCGAAAAAATGTAAACCAATATATGATAGTCCCCTGCATCAACTGCATGCAACAACTAAAATATACGGTATATCACAAAGATCCATGTCTACTAATAATCGAGCAAAACTGACATACAACGCACAATATATAATATGAGCGGACGGTCTCCGGATCAGCATTTGCAGTGGCAGTAGTGTAGCTTGCCAATCTTCTTGCAGAAGCCGTTCTTGCTGATATTATCCCTGGCGCAGGCCGATTGGTGGCACCACGCGTTGCAGTCTTGGCTCTTCTTCGGCACCGGGCAGCCCAGGTTCTCCCGCTCATTTCCCCACAGGTGGTAGTCATGGCAGCACGCTGGCTTCTCCGACGCTGCAACAAAAACTACCGGCACGAATTATTGTTGCCGTAGGTCCTATGGAAGCCATGATGCAATACAATGCGAAGCAACGCAAGATGAGGGTGCGTCACAACAGAAAAGAACTTACTCGCGGAGGCGACGAGGCAAACTAGGACAAGAGCCACCAATGCAGAGCTACGAGCCATGCTATTCTCTCCTCGTGTAGTGTTCTCCTCTGAGATCAGATCGATCTCAACGTAGGTTTCTTTGTCCTTCTTCTTTCTCTCAATGTGATTGTCTTGCGTGCTGTTGTCGTGCCATTTATAATCTCTACATAATTGCTCCCGTTTTGGAATTTGTCTAGTAATGAAGGAAAATATGCATTTATTACCCTGTGCTGAGATATACTACAGCAAGTGACAGGCAGGATTATATTTTCTCTGTCTCACGTGTTCTTATTTAAAACTATTTTTTGCGGGTATATTTAAAACTAATTAACACAGCATATATTCGACATATAGATATGTGCATTAGTAGATCAAGATGCCCGGAAGAAATATTGTTTAGTGTAATACTCAAATCTAGTGGCCTTGAGAGTCGGCAAGAAAAAATTGTATTCTGCACTTCGAGCATCTCTATCATATCCCGAAAACGGCCCAGACTAGAATTAACCGCTATTTTTGGGTGTGTGCGAAAAAAATCAACTTGGTCAATCCCAAAAAATAGCTCGTCCGAAAAAGTGTTGGGTGAGCGGAAAATTCTGCGTCCAAACCGCGATATATATAGCCCAGATGGCCTCTCGTTTTTTGCCGCTCGCTCTATATCACTTAGATATGAGCATATCGATATGTAGATATCAGCATTAGTTGCTCAAGATGCCAATTAGAAATGGAGTAGACTGTGCTGTGTAATAAAAATTGTTATCTCCACTTTATAGATGTCCTAAGACAATATGGCTACATGTTATTTGGGACGTATATATGTGATCTTCAAAAAATAATAAAGCGCCCCTTATCCAAAAAAAAAGTGATCTTCAAAATACAACTCTGACTATGAACCTTCGGTGCAATAAAATAAAATATCCAAAATACTATAATATTGTGAATTGCATTTCAGAAGACAGAGAATGCACGTATGATTAACGAATTGCCAGTGACATATACATGTATTGCTACCCTCGACAGAGGCTAAATGTGCTTTTTAATGTTGGTGGAGTTTTTTTTATACAATTACGGCACTTTATTAATCAAGGCAAATCATTACAAATAGTCTGCCGGATGCAATCCGGGATAGAATTCCTAAAACAAATCGAAACAAACTGCTCCGCTGAGCGAGCTAGAGTATGTGCCGCAATATTAGACTCACGGAAAATATGAGAAAAAGATACTGCAAGGAATTTGGTCGTCAGAAACTTGATATCCTGCACGACCACGCCAATGGGATTTCTGTCCGTTCTGAAGACTTGATTCTCTGAATTAATGACAAGCAATCAGTGACAACCATCAGTTTGTCGAAACCTTCGCCCGCAGCAAGGGATACAGCGTGTCGAAGAGCCAGCGCTTCAGCCAATTCCGGCGTTGTGAGCTCCATCAAGAGCTCGCTGCAAGCAATCAAGCACTCACCAGTGTGGCTTCGGATCACAACGCCAATTCCCATCTGACGCGAAGATGTAAAGAGAGCAGCATCCACATTAACAAACACCGTTCCTTCAGGCGACGGAGACCATCTAGGTGCAGAAGATCTGGTCTCACGTCTATTTGAAGTATCCGGCGAAAACAAATGCTGTTCAATCATGCCGACATAAGCTTTGCTTTGTTCTACAACCGTCTGCGGTGGCTTCATACTTTTACCATTACGTACACTGTTTCTGGCCAACCACAGGTGCCATATCACCACTGTAAGAACCATGCAATCCCTCTCTGTCGATCTAGCCAGGAAATCAAAGACCCAAGATTTTGGATTTGTGAAAAATTTCCGGCGGAGCTTGAACCCATACAAGGGTTTTATCTCCCGCCACACTTCCTTAGCAAACTGACAGAATAAGAACGTATGTGCAGATGTCTCCTCCTATGCACAGACAACACAAGCCATGGCCGCTGGAATGTGCCTACGACAAAGTTGAACACCAGATGGTAGACAGTCATGGACAAAACGCCACAGGTTAATTTTCATTTTTCCCGGCGCTTTGATTGCCCAGAGTTTTTTCCATAGCAGGTTCTCGTCCTGCAGGCTCGAGTGTGCTCCACCTCCCTGCTTACTTCGGTTAATGAAGAATTTCTCCTCCCTAGCCAGATGATAGGCAGATCGGACTGAGTACACACCATATTTTGTGAAGGGCCAAGAAATTCATCTCCGCCCCGCCGACTGATAGGGATTTCAAGAACCCGGTTCGCAACGTCCTCTTCAAAAACGGCACGCACCCCCCCCCCCCCCCCGCGTCCCATGAACCATGGTCATCGCTGAGTAGAAAATCCACGGTTGCGCCAATTGGGATTGGCGTCAGGGTCCGAAGCGTACATGGGTTTACATTAGGTATCCATCTGTCAGTCAGCACCTTAATTCTTTTCCCGTCTCCAACACTCCACCGAACCCCTTGCTTTACTAACTGCATCCCAAAACAGATACTCCGCCAGGTGAACGACGAGGATCGGGGCAGCGGCGCATCCCAGACATCACGCTGAGGGAAGTAACGTCCTTTGAGCACCTTAGCACACAAAGATGTTGGCTCGGTAAGAAGCTTCCAGCACTGTCGGCCGAGCATGGCTTGGTTGAACAACACGAGATCCCTAAATCCCATGCTGCCTAAGTTTTTGGGTGTCGACAGCCAGTCCCAACTCTTCTAGTGCATATTTTTCTTCCCTGCCTCAACTCCCCACCAATGATCAACAATCACCTTCCGGAGGGCTTCACAAATTGAGTCAGGAATTTGAAAGCAGCTCATGATGAATGTCGGTATAGCTTGAATGATTGCCTTCAGGAACGTTTCTTTCCCTGACCGTGACATCGGTCGGCCCGACCATACATTCATGTGCCTCCACGCTTTGTCCACAAGGAGCTTAAATTGACCAGTTGGAGATCTCCCAATATCCGTAGGCATGCCAAGGTATTTATCTTGCAATGCCTCATTGGACACTCCGAGCTGGTTCATAACTTGCTGCTTGACCTGATCGTTACATTTTGATCCAAAAAAGACTGATGATTTATCAACATTGATCTTCTGACCAGATCCATCACAATAAGACATAAGAGTTTCCTTTAGTGCCGCTACACTCCTGGCATCACTCCGAGCGAAGAAGATGCTATCGTCAGGGAAGAGGAGGTGGGAAATGGGTGGGCCATCACGACCGTTACGGACACCTTGTAGCGCCCCCACATTCTCCTTATGAAACAAAAGACTAGACAACCCTTCAGTACAGAGCAAGAAGAGGTAGGGACTAATCGGATCCCCTTGTCGAATTCCCCTCGAAGGAACAACTGGTGAAGTTAGCTCTCCATTGACACGAACTGCATATCTTACATTGGTTACACACCTCATGACCGAAGATATCCAATCTGGAGAGAAACCCAACTTCAATAGACAGCCATATAAATAACTCCACTCTACATAGTCGTAGGCCTTCATCATATCGATCTTGAGTGCAAAGTATGGACGTTTAGCATTCTATCTCTTGATCATATGTAGGCACTCATAAGCAATCAGGGCATTATTTGTTATTAATCTGCCGGGTACGAAAGCACTTTGATGTTCAGAAATCACCACTGGCAAGATTAACTTAAGACGATTAGCCAATACCTTTGATGCAATTTTGTACAACACGTTACATAAACTGATGGGCCTGAAGTTCTTGAGATTATCTGGGTTCGACATTTGGGGAATCAACACAATTACGGAGTCACAAAAACCTTCAGGAATATCTTCACCCATCAAAAAGCCCCGAACAGCTGAGCAAATGTCCTCTTTCAGCACATCCTAGTGAGTTTGATAAAAAGGGCGGGAAAGCCATCAGGGCTAGGGGCCTTTGTAGGTCCCATCTGAAAGAGAGCGGCCTTGATCTCAGAGTCCACAAATGGTTTATTTAATTCATCGTTCATATCACTAGAGACTTTGGGCTGAATGGCATCAAGGACAACATCAGAATCACAAGGTTCAGCTGTAAACAGATCGCCATAATAAGCCTCGGCCATAGCTTTGATCTCATCTAACTCCTCACAACGGGACCGTCAGGGCGAACTAGAGCACGGATTTTATTGTTGCGACGCCGAGCTGTAGCACGTGCATGAAAAACCGCCATACTTCGATCGCCTTCCTTCAGCCACTCAACACGTGAGCGTTGCCGTGCCATGACCTCTTCTCGCTCAAAAAGTTCACAAAGCCGACGTTCTAGAGAGCTAGATTTTTTATTTTCTCTGTTATTAGCTAGCCACCCTCGGATTGACTTCAGTTGGCGCTCCAACTTCTGTATCTCACGCCGAACTGAACCAAAGCTCACCCTACTCCATTCCTGGAGGGATGAAGCGCCATATGCAGGCAATTCCAGGTCGTGTGTAATGACTGTGGCCCAACCCGTGCCTCAGCCCACACCCTCTCCAGTGTATCACGGTAATCAGGAACTCGCAACCATGCCGCTTCGAAGCGAAACCCAGATTGGATTGGTTTCCTGTCACATAATACACCGGAATTCTGTAGCCATATCAGGATAGCAAAATGATCTGACGTTGTAGTAATTATATTCTCCACAAAGCAATCATCAAAAGCAGTCGAGAAAGCTTCATTTGCTACTGCCCGATCCAGCTTAACCCGCACAAAGGAGTTGTCTTCCTGCCTGTTAGACCAAGTGAACGTCGGGCCCGAGAACCCCAAATCAACCAGCCTACAGTCCACTAGGCAGTCCCTGAACTGCTCCATCTGAGATTCAGTACGATCACGAAGGCCAGAGTGCTCGTGTTGGAAAAGAACCTCGTTAAATCTCCACACACTAGCCACGACCCTTCCCAATTCTCCCGCATCCGCCTCAACATGCTCCAAAACTCATGTCGCTTATCCCTACGAGGCTCCCGGTAGACGAAGGGGACATGCCATGAGGCACACGCATCTGAAGATATCGACACATCAATACAGTGAGCATTATATCCTTTCAGAGACACATTGAACGGTTGCAACCAGAAAAGTGCAAGGCCTCCACTGAGACCCTCACAACTAACAGCGAAGCTGCCGGAATATCCAAGACTCCACATAAATTTTTTAGCTCGCTTATCCTTCATCTTCGTTTTAGAAAGGAAGAGGAAAGAGGGTCTATACGTAGCCACAAGCCAACGTATTTCTCCTACTGTCGAGTCTGACCCAAGTCCTCGACAGTTAAGGCATAGAATACTCATTGCGAAAGGCGGGGCTGTTCAACAGCCGCCGTCGGATCCACCGATCTTGTCGAATTCGTTCTCTGTTTTTTATTTGAGTCATTTGAGGCTGCATCAATTTGATCAGCCAAACCATCAGAGCCTATGCCTGGAGTCACCACCACCCTAAGAGGAACAGAAATCAAGGTGCCCTCATTCACTACATGAACAGCCTTTGGGAGATATACTTGTTTCTGCTTGCGCTTCTGTCCTGGCTTAGTTGGTAAGGTTGCATGCAGAACAGCTCCAGCATTAGTAACGGCAGTCTCCTTATTCCGGGACACAGTAGCCCGACGAGGACGAGGATTTTTCTTGATAGGAGAATTGACCTCAGTCGACTTAGCGGCATTCTTCCCCTCCCCTGCAGCAGATGAAGAAGCCTTTGAACCAGACCCTGTCTCAGTGCCGTTCCATGAAGATTTGCTGGTATGTGACTGATCCATAGGCATAGCAGAAACCTTCTTCTTCTCTGGAACGCACAACTTGTCGCCCTGATACGGCAGCTTCCCTTATGAATCCAGTGTTGCAGGAGATGGGCAGGTCAATGACGAATGACCAATCAAACCACACGAAAAACAGAACATAGGAAGGCGCTCGTACATGACATCGTACTGCATTGTCATATTCCTCCTCTTTGAGAAAACAGATACGCAGCACATGATCGGCTCAGTGGGATTGATAGTGACTCGTACCCGCAGATATGAGCCCCAAGCTTTACCTTTCTAGTCCACATCAAGACGATCCACCTTACCTAGCCGAGATGCCAGCGGAGTACCCCGCTCTGAGTTCATCAGTTCATATCCCAGATTCATGATTCGAGCCCAAACCAGCAGCTTGTCAAAAACCATATCTTCTGACAGGATATTGACATCAAAGTTTTCTAGTAAAATAGCATGATTGCTAAGCTTCCAAGGCCCTCCTTTAGCCACTCTGGATCTATCAGCTTCTGACGCGAATTCCGCCAAAAACAAATTTCTCCCCATATGATTGACAGAAAGATCTTTAGGGTTACCCCAGGCCTGCCGCACTACCGATCTAATCTTTACTATTAATTTCAAAGGCGTGGTGAATGCCTGGTGTCACACGTGCAAAAATTACAAAATAAATGCCACTCCACATGGATTCCCTCTCCCCTTATCTCTTATCACGTGCATAACTGGGTACCTAAAACATCTCAACAGCTAACAGAAATACTCCTCTCGTGTCTCAACAAACTAACCGAAACAACAACTCCCGCTAGGCGTAGCAATTCAAAAAATATACCACTGCTCCTCCCTTTCGTCTTCATCAAGATGCTCCAAAAAATACACCACTACCCGTGTCTCAACAAATCATCCCTCTGGTCATCGTCTTCATCGGGAGAACAAGCGGGTCATCGCGTTTTCAGAGGAGTAACATGCCCGCTTGCTTCCTTGTCTCGGTCAACGTCTGGTCATCATCTTCGTCGGGAGAACAACACTGGTCTCATCTTCATCCAGCTGACAATAGACACTTCCTTGTCTCGGTTGACGTCTTCAATAACAAGGTTCCGTTTGCAATCTACACCCATGTTTCAAATGGCAGTCTTGAAGATATTTAGGTCAGGTTGTGAAACAGAATACCACCAAGGTTCCATGAGCTGATATGAGGCTGTGTACCAGAACCTGGCCGGTTCCCATTTTAAACCAGAAACTTAGTTTAATTTCTTGAATTTGAAATTCAGGCATTCTTTGGATTCCAAACAATTCCATGAATAGAAGAACAGGTCGAAACGGGTCATTTGAACCAGGCCAGTGATTTTGCAATACTACAGAGAAGGTGGGTATGTACAATTGAACCATAAATATTTAACGGATCAAGAGTAACAATGCTTTGAGATAACAAAGATTAGTACTTACAGCTTCGCTGCAGCTCAAAAGAAGACTAACCAATGCTTTATATTGCATGAACGCCTCCAGCGACTGCCCCATCTACATGGCTTAAATACATTAGAGAATAGAGCTATATAGTACGATAATTGTTTGGTCTTTTCTGTAGTACCATAAACGCTATAAAAGAGAATTGTAGGCCCCCCAAGAGTATATCTTCTTGGCCTTGATAACTTTTTGGCCAAGACACTCTCCAGCAAGCTTGTCTGAGAAGTGGAACAGACTCATCAACAAGCTTGTCAGCTCGGTGTTTTCCACACATGAGAAATTCCTAAACATGGCAACCTATTAGAGGAATTAAAAGGAAGCAAACCAGTGTCAGCTCATCTGCAGAAACGTCTATCCATATCAGTTTGGGGAGCTCTATCCATCCATGATGTCTCCAATACAATTGTAATACAAATAATCACAAATTATTTTATCTAAAATTGTCTTGAATTTGAATGTATTTTATCTCTCTAATTATAGGTGATAAATGCGTACATATATCGTATATGTGCATGTGATCATCTGCTTGACAAAGCATATGGTAAGGTATATATGGACAAAACAAACATCTCCGCGCAGCTGAAGAAGGATCTAAAAGTACATCGCCACATCATAGAACATACATATATTTATCTAAAACATGACATGGTCTAAACCGACTCCCTCCTATGCATATCATTAATTATATTTTTAACATGTCCGTTCTTACGACGTGTGCAAAATTTTATTTTAGGTATTCCTTCCAATAAACATCACTAAGACCCACTAGTATTTAGCGGTCATCAATGTGAAGAAATGTTTAATACAAATATTGGACTCGCTTGGTGTTGGAATGGGTAGAAATGACCTCACTCTAATGGTAAGGAAGTTGAACGTGGTCTCCTTTGACATTGTATTTGTCTCAATGCCTAATACCATTTCTTGTATAACAGCTGCAGGGACTTGAGAAGCACCTAAAAATTGCATCCCAAAGAAACGGGTTTGACAAAGGTGAAAAGTGGCTGGATCTTGATGTCACAAAATAGCCAATAGAGGAGCAAATCAAGAAACAAGTGCAGACTGATGGGTATGTCGAACACTTATCAATATTTTAAATTTAATGTGAAAAATATCTTGATCCAAAAGTAGTGTATTTAATAGCCAACAAATCAGTGAACATGTACACGTGATGATGCATATAGATATATACAATGAACCTTTGTGTTTTTTTAGATAGTATTTTTATATTGAATTGGCTAGAAAAAAAATACTACTATAACATTTCTATATCTTGTAGCACATCATGCGAGTTATTCATGTTAAACTTTATGGAATATTGGACAGGCGATATGCTTTCTGACTTTGTCACCCAGGTACTATTTTCATTCGGACATAATTAATAGTATCTTACATCTTAATTAACAGTATCTTACATCTTAAAAAGTGTAATTTTCCTACTACTTTGTAGGAGGATATGAAAGCCTTCCTAAAAAAATTAGTTGTCATATTGCATGATTCGGAGCTGAACAAAATAAGAGGTAGTCCGGTATATGATCAAGAAAAAGATGAACTCAATGGATCCGAATCTGATATTATGGTTCTGCCAAGTTCAAATGGAAAGCATCCAGGAGATGTAACCAAAGAAAAAAGCCCCCTTCATGTTTGTATCGTGTCCAACAAACCACATAACTTAGTTGATGAGATCTGCAAATACATCATGTCCATTGACAATGCAAAATGTTTGGAGTAAGTCTCATGTTAAGATAATCATCTAAGTGTCAATACATGTTATTATGATATCATTATTGTTTTCAGCTATTTCGCAGAAAAGAATGGGTCCAAAGCTTCAAACCTTATCCGCTGGGATTAACTCTGAAGTAGATTCAGGACATACTTAGAATGGACCAGCCTATGGACAAAGATTGTTTTAACATGGTTGTTCGTATAGTGGCATGTGATGAGATACTACTGTTCATAGAGCCTCATGTGCATAACATGGACCTAAGATTTTGTGTAAGTTATTCTAATCACACATGGATATTATCATTGTCATGGTCCTGAACTCTTTTTTTTCTTAGTCAGCGATTATCAATGGTACACGACATTCAAAATGGGGTAAAAAGCCAGATGTTACGGAATTGGCAACATTGTTTCATAGCTGGCCTGGGATAGACCATGATATCTCGTCATGCAATATGGTAAGTTATATCCCTTGTCCATTCTTGACATGATTTATTTGTTTTAATGGTCACCACTTGCAGATTTTGTTGCCACATGTATCCCTTGGTGACTTCATCTTGTTCACCATCGACAAGCATGAACAACGTGTATCCATCTTAGACCCCTTTTCTGAACCTCTATCAGAAGAGAGGTATCAATTAAAGTTTCAGAGGTGCTCATTCTATCTAAATGAAGCTCTTGAAATAGCACAACCTGGATGGAATTCCGATATATACTTTTGGCCACGTAAATACCCTCATAGTATTCCAATACCAACAAGCTCTGACACGTGATTTTATTTGCTTATCATTATAAGCAATTTATTTTATAATTACCGTCCTAATGACCAAGATAACGATAATCCATTAATTTGCAGGAAGTTGTCAGGTTACTTAGTTTTTAGTTTTATGCTATCATGGGATGGTAAAAGATTTGTTCATCCAGTTTGCACCGTGAGTATTTTGTGCTCACAATTATAAGTTTTTTATGAGAAAACTCCATGTAATAACGTAGATTTCTTGTGCAGGATGGCTATGAGTTGAGGAAGGAGTTTTTGATATCCATGCTCAAGTACTATGCAAATGAAGTTAAGCATAATATTCCTTATGTTGTATGTGGATACCTTAGTCGTGTCAAGGGAGAATGGCTTAGTGAATAAGTGATAACCTTCTTGGTGGTTGTATTTTATACACATTACATGGAACTACGTTAAGTAATCCTTTAATGTTTTATGTATTATGTGGTTATTTTTTCTGTATGCTTGAATATTATGCGCCTGTAGTATATGCGACACTAGGCATACAGTAAGATGTCGTGGCAACGCACGGGCATTTCACTAGTTGTGTTAATATGCAAAGTATTTGGCGCCATGACCTTACCAACAAGAGCCCACTCCGGGCCTGGGAGATTACCATCTCCCTCATCATCCAAGACCAAAGGATCTGCCTCTTTGGACGTCAGGTTCAAGCGCTGCATCATCTCCACGACAGTTTCCCCACCTTCAGCAGGTTTGCCTGATGAACCAGTTCCCGAAGCCTTTCCTTTTATCAGATCGCCAGCCGCCACCGCCAGATCGCGAGATCCGCCCGTCGCAGCCACCGACTCATCCACCACCATGATTCCCTTCCCTGCCATCGCTCCCAAACTGCAGCCGATCACCAACACAAAACCAAGGGTGGGCAGCAACGCTAGGTTACCCCTTAGTCACCCCGAGCCCGTGAAGAGATCCGAAACCAGAAGAAGGGAGCAGCAACGGATGCCCAGGCAGATGGGGAACGCAGTGGGAGAAGGAGGTAATCACGATCGAGAGATCAGGATCACCAAACAAGTTCGCGTGGGCTAGGGTCGCCGGATCGCCAGAGCATCGTCAAAACCCTAACCGCACCGAAGATTAGTTGTCCGCTATCTGGGACATCCGATTTCTGCCATTTGGGCTGCGCTGTGAATCCTCGTATGAAACGGACCCAATGTTGGTGGAGTTGGATTAATATACTGATAGGTGGCAAGAGGCTAAGGCCCCCTTCTTTTCAGTTTATGATTCTAGAGAAGCTGGAATTTAGAAGATTGTTGGAAGAATCTATGGTGGGGAGAAGCTCACACAATCTACAATTTTCCCTTCTTTTGGCTTATGTAATTTGGGATTCCAAACGTGTTGAACTGTGAAATATCTACAATGCCCTGCTACTGGGAGGACGGCATGGGGAGGCCAGGAGCTCGAGGTCGACAGATGGATGGAGGGGGATGAGATCGCGTGGGGCGGCGGCTGTCGGTCGGCGGCGGAAGCAGCGGTCCTTGGTGTTCGGTCAGGGGCAGATGGCGTCGGGGCGGCAGACGAGGTGGCGGTGGGGTGGCGGAATGGAGCGACGAGTCGGAGGTGGGCTCAGCGGCGGTGGCGACAGGGTGAACCCTAGCTGGTTCATGTCGATGCGGAGCAGGGATCGTGTTTCTTTATTTCCATTCGGTGGCAATCTCATGTAAATAGTACCAACACGAGGGGTAGCTGGGGAAACCCTTTGGGCCCTGGGTGGAGAATCCCGGGAATCCATTCAGAATCGGGTCGCCGGCTGATTCTGGATTCACGTACATTTTCTGATTCTCGGTGGAAATAAGCGCTTCAGGAGCTGGAACCTTCTTTTGCAGATTTTGGGATAGAAGCTAAAAAGAAGGGGGCCTAAGAGTAGTATGTCATCCCTCTATGGGTGGTGGGTTTCTCCTCGGTGTTAGATAGGTGGCAAGAGGCTAAGAGTAATATGGCATCCCTCTATGGGTGGTGGGTTTCTCCTCGGTGTTAGACTTTTAGCCCTTGTGTCCGTATTTCCCCCCTTTTTGTATGTTGTTTTTCACCTTGGTGCCTCTAGCCTTGCATAAAGTATGGCTACCAGGGCTCACTGCACAGGGTTTTGGCGAGTATTTATCTGGGCCAACCTATTATGCAAACGAGTCTATTATTTCATCCGTGACCGATATATTGAAAACAGTTATAACAATTTAATCATTTCCGATGTGTCGTAATTCACATCTTTTGTCCGTATTTTTCCTCCTTTTTGTTTTGTCATTTGTCACCTTGGTGCCTTTGGCCTTGTATCAGTAAAGCATGGCTATGTGCATCGCATGATGCAGAAAGTAGTCTTTTAGTCTCGGATGTGGTTCTGATTCATAATGACTAAAGAGGTACTCCATAATTCAAAACCTACATGTAGCAAGTTGTCAAAAAAAGTGCAAATGGCACACATCCTCTCTAAAAGAAAAGCTACAAGCTACCGGTGTCCAGGAGAGCTCCTAAAACACTTCCTATTTAAAGATTTTACCCAAAAAAATAAATTCGACTCCACTAGGACCCCAAACTGTCAGCATGATTTCAATAACTTAATTATTCGAAGCAGCAACCTTACATTCTTTATTGTTGGATGAAATACAACACTTATACACACAATAACGGATCACAACCTCGAAGAAAAAAGATACATGGATCATTATTCGAGGAACGGATAGTCGGTGTAGCCGACGACAGGGTCAGAGGTATAAAAGGTCATCCTATCGTAGTTATTCAGCTCTGCGCCAACCTTGAACCTCTTTGGCAGGTCTGGGTTCGCCAAGAACAGCCGCCCAAAGGCCACTAGGTCGGCATACCCCTCAGTGACCACCTTGTTACCTTCCGCAAAGTCGTACCCGCCATTGGCGATGAAAGTCCCCTTGAACGCCTCCCTATATGGCAGTAGCCGCTTTGGCACTACCCGTCGTCCCTCCGCAATGGCCAACCTTGGCTCGATCATATGGACATAGAGGATGCCGTGGTCGTTGAGCTTGGTGGAGATGTGGAGCGCAAGGGCGTGAGGGTCCGAGTCATGACACTCCATGTAGTCGGTGAAGGGAGAGAAGCGGATGCCGACACGGGGGCCACCGATCTCCTTCACGACGGCGTCAACCACCTCGAGAGCGAAGCGGCACCTATTCTCAAGGCTGCCACCGTACTCATCGGTGCGGTCGTTGACACCGTCTTTAAGGAATTGCTCGATGATGTAGCCGTTGGCGCCGTGAAGCTCCACGCCGTCAAAACCTGCCACACGATTTGTGCCAGAGTAAGTATACTATGCAATGAATTGCTCTATCATGTTGGAGAATACATGACCGTTGTTGTATTTTATAGGTACATGTTAGAATACAGTATAATCTTAAGAGTTAAATATTTTGGAACTCTTTTTCATGAAAATTCAGATGGTACGTACACTGACTTCTTTTTTTCCTTACTCTGAAATTTTTCTGCTTCTTTTCTAAACTTAGTTCTTTTCTAAACTCCACGCTATGCGCAGCGGGCAACCTTTTCAAGAACGAAATGTTCGACTGGATTGAAAAAAAGAGACGTTTGACTGGGCCTTTTTTTCTCTTCAGAAAACAACGCATCTTGGAACAGAGCAGAGCGTGTGTAGTACATACCGGCGTCGATGGCATTCCTGGCGGCCTTCCTGAAGTCATCTACGATGACGGGAATCTCCTCAACCGTGAGCCTCCTCGGCGGCGAGAACTCCTCGAGCCTCCCATCGAAGCTCATCTGCGGACCCACCCCCTTCTCCGTGCTGGACACGGGCGCCTTCCCGCCGGGCTGGAGCTCGTAGCTGGACACGCGGCCGCAGTGCCAAATCTGGCAGAAGATCACGGCGCCCTTGGCGTGGACGGCGGCGACGATGGGCTTCCACGCCTCGACCTGCTCCGGCGTCCAGATCCCCGGGGTGTCGCGGTACCCCTGCGCCGTGTCCGAGACGCCCGTGGCCTCCGTGATCAGGAGGCCGCCGGCGGTTGCCCGCTGCGCATAGTACACGGCGGCGTGCGGCTGCGGGACGTTGCCGTAGGAGCGCTGGCGGGTGAGTGGGGCCATCACGACTCTGCATTCCACGCATGATCACCGTCGTACGTACGTGCGTGTCAGCCAGACCTGAATTACTCCGCACTGCAGACAGGACTGACTGAAAGATGGGCTACTGAATTTGGCTGGTTACCTGTGGGAGAGGTCGAGCTGGCCCAACTTGTATGCCGTCAGGAGAGGGATGGACTCCATTGTTGATTCTTGTACTAGCTTTGCTTGAGTGGGCTGAAGCCTGAAGGAGGAAGAAGATGAGTGGGATAGTGGAATGGAGGTTATCATGGGGGCAGAATGTCTATTTATAGACGATACAGATCGTGTGAGATGGATGATACGATGCTACGAGGCGTTATACTAATACGAAGGTGATGTAGTGAGAGTGGGACTGAGCGGTCATGGAATAATGCTACATCTACGGAAAACTTCTACGGAACTTTTTTACGGACAGCACCAAACAGAAACAGGACACGGAATCAAAATGTAGGCCGTTTTTTAAGTAGAGGATCAAAGCTCAGCCAATCAATTCGCCGCACGTCAGTCCGTAGAAGTTTTCCTAAGCCAAACCATCCGTAGGTCTAGGATTATCGGGCGACTGGCTCCTGGGATCTGACTGCTAAGCCGCCTTCTCTGATCACATATTTGACATTTCGTTGGTGATGATGAAGTAAGCATGGAAGAAAATTAGGGGCATTCCAGTCCAGGACACACTAACAATTAGTATCACAGTTGACAACGAAGCATAAGTTATTTGTTTTCTCGTTTTAGTTTACCAGCTGCGAGACAGACAAACACAAGTGTTCGTTCGTTGCCCTCATCACTCACCCTTGTTCTTGCGTTTTCCTCATTTCTTGTTATATAAAAGATCATATATTAATTGCATGTCGTTAACAAGTAAGCTCGGTCTCTGCCACAACATACTAGCTTATGTCAATTGCTATGGTATTATCTCATTCATAGTATTTTTTTATCCAATGAGATTATGATATTCATGCGTTCACGACCCACTGGCCAACGATAGATGAATCGGGGACATCTGGGTGGATTGTGGGCAACTTCGCGGCCGAGCACATATCCTAGTTCGTCAACCTTTGGGGCTTGCTGCATGAAGTTGCCCTTCCCTTCTGCTTCCCGGGATTCAGGACACAATCTCCTTACCTTTTCGGCGAGCGGCATGTACTCCATTGGTTTGGCTTACCAAGCCCAATTCATCATGCCCTACTCTTTCCAAAAAAAATAGTATCGAAGACCTGGGCACCACGGTAATGCCGCTTCCTCGCAAGGCTTGCTATCCAGAATAGGATGCGGACTTGGACCGACTCGCCAAGCACAGCTGGGTGGCCCCACCAACCAGTCAGCCAGCTATGCAAATGTCATCCTGAGACGGCTAGAGACATCCTCGTCGAGTGTCGCTTCTCTCGGAGGATTTGCCAATCGGCAGCCTCATGGCTTTCATGTCCATCCTTGGTGTAGAATTTGGGCTCGGGGCCGCAGTATTGTTCTCTAGTACGGGCTCGACATCTCCAAGATCCCGATAGATCCGCAATCACTCTTATAGCCTAGTAAATATATAAAAAAAAGGAACACACGGGTCTTCAACAAGTCTTCAAAGCCATCGGACCTCATGCATAAATCAAAGATGAGAGCAAGAACTAGATCATGGCAGGAGCAAAGCAGCTAGCGGAAATCACTACGTTTGGTTCCTCAACAAAATCTGTTATAACCTATAGCTAGGCTAGGATAGACGTTTGATTCCGAAAAGAAATCTTGCTTTTGATGACAAGCTAGCGTAACCAAATTAAACATAATTTGTTTTTTGGGGGACACCAAACAAAACTTGCAGTCTATTTTGAACATGGTCTGGGTGGGGAGAGACGGGAGCAAGCGTGCGCGGTCTCAGCCACACGATGGACACAGACTACGATTAGCCCATAAATAGTTTTGCTCTGAAGAAAGACGAACAGCCCATACCTGGCCCATGAAACTGGCGCCGACCTATTCGGTACCGTTCTCCCCAGTCCATAAAACCAAGTCGTTACTATGTTATATGGTCTTGCCTCGATACCGCTCCACATCGCGATCGCGATGCGGTCGTCTTCATCGCCGCCTCGGCCGGCGTCCACTCCGCCGAGTCGACGGGGGCGAGCGAGGAAAGCCCCGGCGTTCCACGTCTCGGTGTTCAAACACATGACGCCACCGTGCGGCAGGGACTGGGCCGAGCTCCCCGCGGACGCGATCTCGTGCATCCTCCACACGCTGGATCAGGTGGAGCTCCTGCTGGGCGGCGTGGCGGCGGTCTGCCGCTCCTGGCGCCGCGCGGCGCGAGAGGAGCCCGAGCTGTGGCGGCGCATTGATTTGCGCGATCTGTCTTATATTCCTCCCTTCGGCTGGCGGACCAGCCGCCGGAATATCATGCGGGCTGCCCTGCGGCTCAGTGCGGGGCAGTGCCATACCTTCTTCGGCGAGCTCCACGATGACCACTTCCTCCTCCTCGCTGAGCGGTAAGATTTTCTCGTTCTTGATCCCTGACCCCAGCTCTCATTTTAGGCCACGTACGTGTCCAATTGTTTGGTTGTTCATGCTTAATTTTCAACAATATATATTTTGGTTTCTGAATAATAAACTCGATCAGCCAGATAGTATCCCAGATTAGAGGAGTGATGCGGCATCCAGTATACAACCTGAATTTGTTTGGATACTACTACTGTAGTACTAAAATAAGAACAGTACTGCTAAAATGAACCTTATGCAAATGACAGTTTGGTTTCCTGTCTTCATTTCTGCTCAACAAAGAGAAGAGTATACTGAAAGAGCTGATTCTATCATGTAGGGCCCCCTTACTGAAGAGTCTTCATCTCATTAAATGCTATAATGTCTCCAATGAAGAATTTGCAAACGCAATAAAAAGTTTCCATCTGCTTGAGGAGCTTGAGCTTTCGTGGTGCCTAGGTGACGCACAAGTGCTCGAACTTGTCGCCGGAGTGTGCCCAGGCCTGAAGCACTTGAGACTTGTCACCAATTGGAACTATAATCAACCTTACGATCAACGGAAAGCTCATGCAATTGCTAGGATGCGCGGGCTACTCTTTCTGCATATTGTCGACGATACGCTCGACAATGAAGCCTTGACTGTCATCCTTGACAACTGCCGCAGCCTAGAGTATCTTAACATCCGCAATTGCTGGAATATCAACATGGATGACAACCTAGGAGCCAAGTGCGCTCGGATAGACGTGGATGACTATGAGTACCTCCTGCCATACGATCGTGATAGCGATTGCGGTTCTTCGTGTTCTTGGTCTAGTTGGGATGATTACGGTGATCTTTCACTTTCTTACTACCTTGGTGACGATATCGATGACATGGATGAAGAACATGGAAGAATTATTGACATCAACAGCATGAGTAGCTACTTGAGCTAATGGGATGGAGTTGATTAGGATATTTTGATGGGAGTGTCTGATCGAGTGATGCCTTCCATTCTCAAACGTAAGCACATGTTGTGTTGCTTCATTCTGGCCACGAATTCCCCAAAAGGATCCACCTTTCTTCACGATACTATTCAATGTCTCGTGTGCTTGGGTCGTTTGCAAGTTCCCATCATCAGAAGACATATGATTTTTTGAAATAAAGGACTTCTACCTGAGAGCATCTGCACGGAACTGATACCTGGAGGCTCTGCTGCTTGACATTTGAAGCTCGCTTTGGAGATATTGTGGCAAACACTACCTGTGTTCTTTATCACAAAATTTCGTCTGTATTTGCTATAACCTTCTCCATGAACACTATCCGTGACACCATGGATGACTATGAGAACATTTTTTTCATATGTCCTAGGTAATTCATTATGTTTAACGCTTTCACATGGAGCGGTTGGGAAAAGATTAAGTCATAGCATCATAGCTGAGACAAAATGTAAGAAAGTAGGAAAATGTGCATACATTGATTTTCAGTACCTAAAAAAATGGTGGTTGCATAACTTAGGTAAAAGAGTCTTTATTACAAAATGGCAAGGCCACTTCCAACACGCAGTAAGGAATTGGACCTTGCAACACACCGCCACTACCTCTCACACAACTATATTTTGCTATTCATGAGCCAGGACGTTATCTTGCCTACAGATTTCTTGAGTTTAAATTCTCATAGGCGTTGAATGGTCTGCTGAATGTCTAGCACAATGCTAGCAGTCCTTGATATGTCCCTTTCCACCTCCTACCTTTTTTTTAAACACCACGGCAAGGAATATCTTAATGACAATGTCGGGTCGAATACCACCCCCCAAGTCTTGTTATTCTGTTATTTTATTACGATAAACAAGCCAAGATCAGTACTACCAATTGCTACCATATTTAGTACTACCATATTTAGTACTCCCTCCGTTTCAAAATATAAAATGTTTTAGCTGAGTGTATCTAGTTTCCTTTTAGTGTGTAGGTTCATCTAGATTTGGAGTGAACCTAAATACTAAAAGGGGTCTAGATACACTCTATTCACAAAGCTAAAACATCTTATATTTTAAAACGGAGGGAGTACTTCCTAGAAGACCGGCCGCTACTCTCTCTCACGCCACGCTCAGACCTAGCCGCCGTATGCACCTCCGCCTTCTCATAGGTCGGTTCCTCCTCCTCCAGCCGGTCTGCCGGAGTCAGAAGGAGTGGGGAACCTGATCTAGGTGGAGTTTTCAATAAAAGTAGCGATTTTAAAAGATTAGGTTAGGGTTTTGATAGCTATCTTTTTTAGCGTCTACATCAATGGAGACTACAATAAGTGACGTTTGATCCTTCGATCGATGATGAGATCTGCTTCCGGACGTCGATGGTTGTGTTCTAAAATTAAATTTCTGTATGTATGGTCTTCCAGATCTTACTTCGCCAGATCAGTTTTGTTTTTTTTCTCATGATTGCCGCGAGCAGTATTATCCTCGCAATATTTACCCCGAATGCTACGCCTTCGACAATGGCGATTCGTATTTTTGGGTCTCCAGCGACGTCGACCAGGGTGTTCGGTCTCTTTCCCCTAGAATACTAGTGTTGGTACTCTTGCCGATGTTTGTTGATTACTCTAGCGTAGCCTTGGCACTGTGGCACAAGCTAAATGTATGGGATAACCCTTATTGGTATTTACAGGTTTATGGTTTAACATTGTCATGTTTACTCGGCTCCCTTCAGAAAAGTACAAGATTATGTCAGTGAAGAAGAAGAGTTTGAAGATCCTGAAGATATGCTCGTTTTCTTTTATACTCTTTTTATAATCGTTGGATACAACTTATGTATCTCTATCATGTACTATTCACTATCAGAATATATCATGCTATTATTGTCAAAAGAAATGCTACCATACTTTTTTGAGAAAAAGTCATAAAGTCATATATTATTCGAAACTAGTCCTTGCAAGAACATCCTTACAAAAAGTAATAGAACACAAGTCCTTAAAAATTTCAGCACCAACTTCCTTTTGCATCCCTCGATGGCACGCCATGAGGAAAGCTCAATGCCACCTCTTGGCATCCGACGTAGCAAATATCGTGTCGAAGAAAACTTGAAAAAACCCATGCGCTTGTAGAAGAAGCAGTCGGAAAGTCATCGACATAGGTCGTAAGATGGCGTCGACCACAATCTCGAGAGATCACCATCCCGAATAATCTAGTAGCGAGAAGGATCGGGAGATAATACCATCTCCGGTCAATCGATGGGGGGACATCAAACTCGCAAGTTCCCCAAAAAATCCACCATGTTAACCAAGGCATGTTCATTATCTCAGTCGTGTAGCTAATACTCCATTTGTTCCTAGATGTATGTATAGTTTTGGGCCCGGGAATTGAAGAATGCATGTAGAGTGAAAATTACATCAGTTTCAGACGGGATTAATCTTAACTAATTGACGTGAGAAAATAGAGGAGTTAGCATGGGGTAAGGAAATATAATCAAATCTCAAAAAAAATCCCAAACGAGTAGTGCAACGAATACACCCTATTTTATGGATTTGTTTCTAGAAAACAAATACACCATATATCTAGGAAATGACATCACAATAGTAGGAAAGTTCTTATTGGTGGCGTTTGGAAAAAGGTGGAATGACACAGATGCCGCCTAGAGAGGGTTAATAGACGGTTTAAAACTTTTACGAGATGGGCTTAACAAAGGCGGAATTAAACTAGCGTTTACTTTGTCAAGCACAAACCTATATATACTATGGTTCACCTATGTGTATCAACAACTTACGCTAGGCAAAACAAGCAACTATATGATAGCAAGATATATGACTTCAAACACAAAGGCTATCACAAAGTAAAGTGCATAAGTAAAGGCTCGGATATAGAGAAAACCGAGACACGTGGAGACGACGATGTTTTACCGAGTTCCTCCCTACATTGGAGTACGTCTTGTTGGAGGGGTGGGTGTTACTACGACCACCAGCGCCACAAGAGGCCTCACCCAATTCTCCCGATCACCCGTCGCACGGCAACCACCCGATCCACTACAGGACACTTGAGGGCGGTCAACAAACCGTACAAGATTGGACAATCTCCACAACTTAATTGGAGGCTTCCAATAATAACCACTAATGCCACTAACTTGGGGAGATCTCCATAACTTTATTGGAGGCCCCAAGAACTCACCACAAATGCCACTTAACCGTCTAGGGTTCTAAGAACCCAAGAGTAACAAGCTTCTTGATTTCACCAACTAAATCCTCCGAGGAGAACTCAAACCGATGCACCTAATGCAATGGCAAATCCTTCACTCACAAATTCCACCAAAGCTATAAAAGCTATTGGGGGAATAAGAGAGGAAGAACACAAGAGGAAAACCACAAAAATCTTCCAAAATCGAGATCCCAATATATTCGCCTCACTTAGAGGAGAGATGGATTGGGGGATTGTAGATCTAGATATCCTCTTTTTTTCTCAAATAGATGCAAGAATCATGGGAGAGATGACAAGCTCAACAGATTCAACAATGGAGGGAGAAAGAAGCTCAAAGGGATAAGGTCAGATGGAGAAGAAGGGCCCCTTTTATACGGGGACCGTGAATCTGTGATGTCTACGCACTTCTATTCTTGTAGACAGTTGTTGGGCTTCCAAGTGCAGAGGTTTGTAGAACAGCAGCAAGTTTTCCCTTAAGTGGATCACCCAAGGTTTATCGAACTCAGGGAGGAAGTGGTCAAAGGTATTCCCTTTCAAGCAACCCTGCAATCAAGATACAAGAAGTCTCTTGTGTCCTCAACACACCTAATACACTTGTCAGGTGTATATGTGCACTAGTTCGGCGAAGAGATAGTGAAATACAAGTGGTATGGATAATTATAAGTGGTAACGGTGATAGAAAATAACTTGATGGTGTGGAAGAGTCTAAAGGCAAACTGAAATAAAGATGGAAGCAAGCAAACATGTAATAGATCTAGTTGCAAACGGTGTTTCAATGCTTAGAAACAAGGCCTAGGGATCATACTTTCACTAGTGAAAACTCTCATATAAATATATTCTCTTTATGATACTATTCTTAACTACTCTCCGGTTGAACACTCTAATCAATGGTAGGGCTATAACAGCACATCTCAAAGTTCATCTTTCCCATCTAGATAACCCCACACTGTCACCTTGAGCACTAGATGGTTCCATCAAACACCACAATTTCATAGAGACATCCAACTCCAAATATAACTCATAACAAGTATTTGTAATCTCTAGCCTAAGTGCCACCATGGTGTGTACACTGTCAACTTCACACACATGGGAAGAGCAGAGATCTATTAAATCACTTGAGTAGCAAGGTAGATCTACTTGATTACAAAGCTCATGATCACAATATGATCATGCATAGAGAGAGATGAACACATAGCTACCGGTAGAACCCTTAGCCTTGAGAGAGAAATACTCCCTCCTCATCATGGGAATCAGCAATGGTGATGGAGATGGTGGTGGAGATCGATGGAGATGGCTCCGGGGGCACTTCCCCGTCCCGGCAGGGTGCCGAAACAGAGACTTTCTGTCCCCCGAATCTCCCCTTCGGTGGCGGTGACGCTGCGGAACTTTTCATGGCTGGAGGCTGGACAATTTA
The DNA here is from genome assembly GCA_910589775.1 of Avena eriantha. Lineage (NCBI taxonomy): Eukaryota > Viridiplantae > Streptophyta > Magnoliopsida > Poales > Poaceae > Avena > Avena eriantha. The sequence continues at coordinate 196,899,678 of OU342746.1, forward strand.
GGGTTTATGCATCAGAAGGCTCTTATAGGCGAGAGGGGAGACCGAGGGGGTGTCGGAGGGGCCCACACCACCCCCTGGCACGGCCTGGCCTGGCCCGCGCCACCAGGTGGTGTGGCCAGCCCCTAGCCCCTCTCCGTCTCGTCTTGTGGCTCCGTGAGTCTTCCGGTAAAATATCGACTTTGGCTTTTCTCCGGTCCAATTCCGAGAATATTGATTTTCTGAATTTCCTGGAACCAAAAAACAGTAGAAAATAGGCAACTAGCACTGTTGCATCTTGTTAATAGGTTAGTGCAAGAAATCATATGAAAAGTACTCCAAAGTTGGAACAAAACATAAGGAAGTAGATAAAACCAGGCATGGAACATCAAAAATTATAGATACATTTGCAATGTATAAACATCCCCAAGCTTAACTCCTGCTCGTCCTTGAGTAGGTAAGTGATAAAAAGAAAGAATAATTTTTGAGGTGACATGCACCATCATAAACTTGATCAAAGTATTTGTAAAGCATTGAAAGCTGAGATCATAATACTTCAATCATAACATGAAAGACAAAGTTCTAGATATAAGACAAAGAAACTAAGTTGCAACATGAAAAGGCACAAACAAAAGATTCATGAATAATAGTGCTTTGCAAGACGTTTGTTTGTTTCACATAAAGAAAACATAGCATAGTGGTATTCGGCTTGTCCCTCATAGAGTAGCAAATATAAATGCATGGGACACCTTCAAAGTTCATAAGAGTGACTAGATACAAATAGTTTAAAACAAGCAATATCAAAGCTATGCATCAATCAACCAGTCTTGGGACAATGCACATAGAACTAAGAATGGCCACTATGCTCTCAAAGTAGGTGCATAAAGATAAAAGGTGGAGACTCAATATATAAGTGGAAGAAAGGCCTTCATAGAAGGAAGTAGGGATTCAAGTTTCATAAAGAGCTTCCAAAAATTATGGTACTTAATAGCTTTCAGCTCTCATTGCCCCTATCATAAGTATCTTTAAGGTGATTAAGGTTAAAGTGACACAACTAAGAGTATATGCTTGACAAGTTATAAGCCGAAATCTCATGCCCTTTACTTACGTAGACCGAACCTCATGCTACTCAACTTTAGTCACAAGTAAGCTCTTTTCATTGTAAGTACATATGTATCATAAAGAACCACCAACGGGGTACCCCTTGCACATGATATAGGAGCTATCCCATAATCAAAATGACAAGGCAAGCAGACAATGAGCATCTCAGCGATCTTTTTATTCGCTATTTGCATAGGTTTTTATTGAGGATGCTTCATAGAGTGCTCATTATGGTGATGCTGCAAGTTTCCACCATGATTAGGCATGCCTTAGGCTAGCGGCCCAGGCATTTCTCTAACACACATACAAACTCCATGATCTTACAAGTTCCACTTTTATTTCACACCGCCGGGATCCATAAGCAAAAGAACATGATATCAACGGGGTACAAAGTACAAGTGCAATGTTGAAAGCGTTCCCCATGATACATGGTTCTGCTAATTTCAACTTATAAAGCTCAATCATATACGCAACAAAGAAGGACCCAATGGTTCAAGTTTATTAAGTGCAAGAAAAGTAAAGTGTGCCATCAAGTTCGTGAGAGCTTTAATCACTAGTTTTCTCATAACAAGTTTAATTTGGAAGGTAGATAAAAACAAGAATATACTTAGAATAGCATATGCTAGTAGGTAGGTATGGTGGATTCTTTGGAATAACTTGGTTTTAGGAGTTGGATGCATGAGTGGAACTCATACTTGGTTACGGAGGCTAGCAATAGACTGGGAGCGGCCAACTAAGAGAGCAATAATGGCCATAATCATGCAGAGCGACAAAACATCATTGATCAAAGCATAAAGTGATATTGCAAGTTGAAAACTAAAGGATCATAAAGGCTTATAGAGACTTGGGATAGTCATAACATGGTGTGAGCATGCGCCAAGTCAACCCAAATAAAGCATCAAAGGAGAATACCACAATACTATGATTTAATATGCTAAAACAACGCATGATTCTTCCAAGGCACACTAAACAATATCAATTGTTTATAACAAGTCATGCTACAACAAATAATACTAAGCATAAAGCCAAAACAATATGAAGCATGCCATGACAAAGCATAGGCCACAGTCAAAAACAAGCTCTCTTTACCACTTAAGAATGAACTTTCCTACTCTTTTCCAATCCAAACCAAACTATTTGAAAACCAATGTATGAAGGAGGGGGTCCAACCAATTTATTCAATCAAACTAAGAAAACCAAGCAAACGAAAACTAAAAACAAAAAAAAAGACGCTCTAAGAACAACACAACTATGCATGAAACAATAAAAAATGAAGTATTTGGAAGAAACCTGAAATTTTATTGATGAAGAAGGGGATGCCTTGGGCATCCCCAAGCTTTGACGCTTGTACTACTTGGATATTTCTTGGGGTGACACATGTGGCATCCACAAGTTTGAGCTTTAGTCCATCCTTCATCTCATTACTCATTCCTTCCATACACCTGAAATTTTTCCTTCATACAAAACTTCACACAATCTTTATTAGCAACATTAGTGCACTCAAGATAATAAGTCTTTTGGTTCAGTTTCAACACCAATAAAACTTCCATTAAAACACAAGCTATTGTAGCTCTTTCCTTGAAAAGCTCAATTCCCCAAAGAGAACCCAAAAAGGAACCAACAAGAAGCAAATGCAAATAATGGCAGAAATCTGTCAAAACAGACCAGCAGGTAAAGACGATTTTTTTCGAAGACCTTATGTTGCTCAAATCGAAAAGTGTTGAACAAACAAAAGTTAGATAACAACCTGGGGCAGAAGCACAAAAATTCACGCCTCAAAAGGACGTACAGAGATTTTACACGAATGTTTACGGTGAAGCACAAAAATATGTTTCGGGACATCAACTTTCCCAATCATTACTTCTCTCTCATTAGAGGTTCCTCTTGGCACAAAAAGCAAATAAAAAGGATAAGGAGTGGTTATTACTGAAGCAATAACTTCCAAGACTCAACTAAAACTTTTGTGTTATCTCCCAATAAGTACTTTTCTTTAATGCCTTTAAGTTAGGCATGATAGTTTGAGAAAATGCTCACATAAGAAATATGAATTGAGAGTAAAAGAGAGCATCAAGAAGCAAATATAAAACACATTTAAGTCTAACCCACTTCCTATGCATAGGAATCTTGTAAAGAAACAAGTCATGAAAGAACAAAGCAACAAGCATAGGAAAGCAAAACAAGTGCAATTTCAAGACTTTCAACATAAAGAGGGGAAACTTAATATTATTGAGGTGCATAAAACCATATTTCCCTCTCTCATAATAACTTTCAGTAGCATCATGAATAAAATTAACAATATAACTATCACAAGAAACATTCTTATCATGAGCCACATGCATAAAAGAATTAATACTCCCCACATAAACATAGTCATTCTTATCGATTGTAGTGGGAGAAAATTAAACATAATAGCTATCATTATTATTTTTATCACCATAATCATCAAATATAGGAGGCATATTGTAATCATAATTAATTTCCTCCTCAATAGTAGGTGGACTGAAAATATCATATTCATCATTGCAATCATCATAAGCAATAGAATAGTTATCTTCCCAAATGTGTTCATTTGTAAACATATCATCATTGGAAGGATCATGGATAGCACTAATAGTATAGCAATTATTAATATCATCATTTTCAGAATTGGTACCGAAGAGATTTTCAATATTAAAAGTAGTGTGCTTTTCCCAATCATGATCACTACTATAGGTAACAGGCATAGGAACATCATCGAGTTCAGACTCATCAAAAACTATAATAGGAGCAACATGCTTAGGGGAAAATACCGTTTCCTCTCTCCTTTTACTCCTCCTTTTCTTCTTCTCTTTAGGAGGGAGAGGCTTGAAAGGAAGCTTCTCCAAATACCCTGGTTCATTGTTAGAGACAATAGAAGAAACTTTGGAGGATTCATCCTTTTCATTAATAAGACCAAAACACATATTAGTCATGTCATATTTTGGTAAGATCTCATCTTTTATAATATTTTGTATGTAAGTATTTGTGTGTCAATTATCAACACAATAAAGATGACAACCATGCATGACACTATTCATATCAAAAGCACCCATATCTACCAAAGAGGTTTTTCTTGATAACTCTTCATACCCCAAAAATAATGTAAGTTCATCATGCTGATTAGGAGTGATCATGCCATCACAATACAAACTTGCAGTTTTCATTGGATTAGAAGGGCTATTATTATGGCCTGAGCATTGAAAATTGAAATGAACCACTTCAAAGCAAAGTTCACAAATAAAAAGATAGAGGGCACAAACTTTTTTACCAAGATCATTTAGAGCCTTATACCACGTTCTAGTTTTTTCATTCCTGTGGGTGATACAATATTATTCTTCAATTTGATTATTCTCACAAGGTCTATGTATTCCACAAAAATTAACATGCTTATAAGAAGTAGTATTTTCAAAGGTTTGAGCATGTTTATTGCTATCATTAATAACAATTTCATTTTCCATGCAAGTGTCTTTATAAGGCTCATGATACACGTCCCATTTTTCTTTAGGAGCATTAATATGAGAAACAAAGGTTCTATATCAATCAACAAGAATTTGAGGATCAAGACCATATTTAGCACTAAGCTCTTAAAAATCAATAGTTTCAGCAAAAGACTTAATGTAATCATACTCATAGTTTATACCTAGTTCTTTACCTTTGTTCAATCTTTAGTATTGCTTTGAATTGTTTTAAGAAGATCCCACTTAGTTTTGACCTCCTTACTTGTGAAGGATCCCTCTAAACAAGTATCTAGATAGTCCTTGTAATGTCCTGAAGGCCTTGCATAGAAATCTATTATATACTAAAAGTACATGATGGGTAAACAGAAAAAAGATAAATTTGCTAGAAAATCCCACAAAAATCCTATACATCTAGCGGCCAGTTTAGCTAACAAAACGATTACAGCCGATGGATAGTAGAAATAGTAAATTAACGTTAAACTTCAACATAATTACCCACCATTGCCCTTAAAAAGTTTTTTCTCGTGTCCCTTCGCCAGGTTACGCTTAAAAGATTAGCTGATTGGGATTTAACCTAGCGTGTCCCACGCACTCTGCCGGCCTGCCGCCGCCATAAAAAAGACTAGCTGATTGCGATTTAACCCGTGTTGTCACGCACTCTGCCGCCATGCCGCCGCCGTATATGTGAGTGTTTCGGCTCATGAACGCTGCCGTCATCGGCACCGTATTCAGGTCTAAAGTTTTGTCGGGCATCCACCACATTCACCTAGGTGCACTCAACCGGTCGATGACGTCACGCAGATCAATCGTTGCAGGCTTCAATCTGCATACACATGCAGCCATGCAAGATGGGTTATATCGATGGAACGCATGCAGCCATGCAAGATACAACCAGAAATCTCTACGATGAGGTATCGGCACCTGAGCTTTTTCTTTCATCATGTCACATCATATATATATCATGTCCTCGAGGACGCAACGTCCGCTCAAGCTAGGACGTGTAATTATGATGTTGTCTTCTGCGATGATTTATCACGTAAGTCGATCGACAAACTATGATACTATGATAGATTACATATACATATAATTTATTCTATAGGTACCAACAAATCTTCGTCTATCCGAGACGTACTCCCTCTATTCAGAAATAACTGATTTGAGTTGGTCTAGACACGAATGTATCTATGCACTAAAGCGTGTCTAGATACATTTAAATTTAGATAAATCTAAGTCAGTTATTTCCGGACGGAGGGAGTACATGTTTTCAAGGCGAACAGTCTCAAGAAGCTGAAGATGGCAACGTGCTAGAGATCCGTAGCGTTACATCAAGTCTAACAAGAAGAAGGAGGAGAGGTAAGGCATAGTTCTCCACAACAACAACGACGCCTGACACTAGGTGTAAAGTAGGAGCGGCAAGTTTGTACGCAAGTTTAGTCTCCTGGACAACACCAACGCGGAGCAGATCAAGGCATGGATGGATACTTTACTTCTACATGCAGAAGGGGTTAATCACTAGAAAGAAACGATAATGCATCAATAGATCATATAGAATCAATAATCACATCATGTATTTTTTAAACTTTTTAAGGGCAATGGTGGGTAATTATGTTGAAGTTTAACTTTAATATACTATTTCTACGATCCATCGGCTATAATCGTTTTGTTAGTTAAACTGGCCGCTAGATGTATAGGATTTTTGTGGTTACCACAAAAATGTTTATCTTTTTGTTGAAAGGCATGGATTTTTGTATCGATGGATTTTTTTAGGATTTTCTAGCAAATTTATCTTATTTCTGGTTACCCCATCATGTACTTTTAGTATATAATAGATGGGAATCCTAGGCATACAAGTAACTCCTTGGCTGTGAGCCAATCGACTTAGAACAGTTATTTCTTATTCAAATCTTATATTCCTTCCCGCCATCATCTTCATAGTCAATTAGCACAACTTTAAGGAAAATATAATGGTCAAGCAAAATATGTGCCCGAAGGTTGATACTCGATGGTCGGTTATTAGACATATGTTTGCAAGATGGATCCGTCTATCCATAACCTCCAGACGCCTTATTGGTTGTTTTAACGCCTTTTATAGTGCAACATATCGTAGCATGCTATCATAAGACAAATAAATATTTTCATCGATGTTTTTTATTTTAAGAGTTATATCTACGTTTAAAGATTTTGGTGACATTCATGTATGTAATTAGACTAGCCATTTTTTGCCTATAGATATGTGCAAGGGTAGTATCTTACCTAAGATACAACACCAAATATCTCCCCTCATTAACTATAGTGCTACAAATGCATTTTACCTATGATATTGTGCTAAGAGACTATCATTGTGAAAGTTCTAAGGTGAGGGGAATAAGCGAGATTTAAATGATTGATTGGTCTGAATTTGACATTCGGACATCCTTTACTTGGTAGATCTTTGTGATTTTTTCAATTTTCAAAAGAAAGAATAGACATAAGGACCATAAATTCATCCATCCTTTCAGACTCTCGTTAGTTAACCTTAACCAACAATCAACAAGGCATCAAGAATCATAAATTTGACCTTGATCATGTGTTGTTTATAAAATTCAGTATTATTCATAGTGAAAGTCCAGGGGTGGAGACATGGCTGGATTCACATTCAAAATAAGTTTACAATGTTATAACCTTTATGGCATACATTTCATATTTTATTGACCAAATAAATTGTTAAAGTTTTTGTTAAAATATGTGAACTCCTAATAAACCGGTATGGAGAGAGTATTATTCCAATAGAAAAGTGAAGAGCTACATGCCCTTACGTTAGTTATACATGTTGATTCTATCTGTAATCATAAGCATTAAATATCTAAAAAACCATCATTTTAAACACATTCAAGTTGATGCCCTCGCATTTGCGAGGGCCACTATGCTAGTTATTAATAACAATATTACTGGGGAGCTCATAAATGGGACATGTGAGTATTAGTGACTTCAGTCTCCCCCATGCTTGGGCTATACTTTCTCCATCATGTGGATGAAAATTATAAATGTAATTCCTATCTTTATGAATTTCATGAGGAGGATAAAATTTAGAGTAAAAGAGAGATTCAAGTTCCTTCCACTCCAAATGATGGGGATCATCTAGTAGCTCATACCACTCCCTTGCTTTGCCCTTAAGTGAAATAGGGAATATCTTCCTCTTAACTTGGTTCATTGAAATACATGCACACTTGAACAACTCGCATAATTCATGTATAAAGAGTAAATGATCACCAGGATGGACAGTTCCATCTCCAAAATGTTATTCATAACACGTTCAACAATTTTTATAGGTATTTTAAAAGGGATGCTTTCAGTATGTGGATTTAGAATAACACAAGTATCATTAGAATTACCACATATGGGATATAAAGTATCATCAGAGCAAATTTTCTTCTTTAAAGTTGGGGAACTAAAAATATCATTTTCATAAAAACTAACTTCCCCAAGCTTAGACGTTTCCATAGCATTAGTAACAAAGGTGTTCAAAAGATTCATACTAATAACATTGCTATTAGCATGCAAAGAAAGTTCCATGGGTTTTTTAAATTTCTTTTCAGACAATTCATGTTCAGTATTAGGAAAAATACTAAAAAGCTCTCTATTTTGTTGTTGTTTTCCATTAAGCCTAACTAGTGAAAACAAGAAACAAAAAGACAAAATTGCAGAATCTAAAGGAAATAACTTCGAGCACTCACACCGGAGGATGTGAGTACCTTTTACCTTACCTCCCCGGCAACAGCGCCAGAAAATAGCTTGATGTCTACGCACTTCTATTCTTGTAGACAGTTGTTGGGCCTCCAAGTGCAGAGGTTTGTAGAACAGCAGCAAGTTTTCCCTTAAGTGGATCACCCAAGGTTTATCGAACTCAGGGAGGAAGTGGTCAAAGGTATTCCCTCTCAAGCAACCATGCAATCAAGATACAAGAAGTCTCTTGTGTCCCCAACACACCCAATACACTTGTCAGGTGTATAGGTGCAAACGGTGTTTCAATGCTTAGAAACAAGGCCTAGGGATCATAGTTTCGCTAGTGAACACTCTCATATAAATATATTATCTTCATGATACTACTCTAAACTACTCTCCGGTTGAAAACTCTAATCGATGGTAGGGCTATAACACCACACCTCAAAGTTCATCTTTCCCATCTAGATAACCCCACACTGTCACCTTGAGCACTAGATGGTTCCAACAAACACCACAATTTCATAGAGACATCCAACTCCAAATATAACTCATAACAAGTATTTGTAATCTTTAGCCTAAGTGCCACTATGGTGTGCACACTGTCAACTTCACACACATGGGGAGAGCAGAGATCTATTAGATCACTTGAGTAGCAAGGTAGATCTACTTGATTAAAAAGCTCATGATCACAATATCATCATGCATAGAGAGAGAGATGAACACATAGCTACCGGTAGAACCCTTCGCCTTGAGAGGGAACTACTCCCTCCTCATCATGGGAATCAGCAACGGTGATGGAGATGGTGGTAGAGATCGATGGAGATGGCTCCGGGGCACTTCCCCGTCCCGGCAGGGTGCCGGAACAGAGACTTTCTGTCCCCCGAATCTCCCCTTTGGTGGCGGCGGCGCTGCAGAACTTTTCGTGGCTGGAGGCTGGACGATTTAGGCTTTATGCATCAGGAGGCTCTTATAGGCGAGAGGGGAGACCGAGGGGGTGCCGGAGGGGCCCACACCACTCCCTGGCGCGGCCTGGCCTGGCCCGCGCCACCAGGTGGTGTGGCCAGCCCCGGGCCCCTCTCCGTCTCGTCTTCTGGCTCCGTGAGTCTTCCGGTAAAATATCGACTTTGGCTTTTGTCCGGTCCAATTTCGAGAATATTGATTTTCTGACTTTCTTGGAACCAAAAACAACAGAAAACAAGCAACTAGCACTGTGGCATCTTGTTAATAGGTTAGTCCAAGAAATCATATGAAAAGTACTCCAAAGTTGGAACAAAACATAAGAAAGTAGATAAAACCAAGCATGGAACATCAAAAATTATAGATACATTTGCAATGTATCAATCTGCCTGTTACCCACCTAGGCCGACCGATACTACCGGACTTGGCAGCGGTAGTACCGGAAAAGTCTGGTACTACCTACCAGGTACTAGAGTGAGCAGCTGAGCAAGCTAGAGAGGCAACAAAAGGGGCAAATCATCTTAGTGGCCACACGTAGTGTTGGGTCCATGGCGGTACTACCGCTTACTGGTAGTTTCGGACCATGGAGTGGTACTACCGCTGACCTCCGGTAGTTCTAGGTGATGGTACCGGACGCTCCAGAGAAGCACTAGGTTTTGTCCGATCTCCTTCAGTAATTTCTTATATTCATAATTTGCAAACCGTGGAAATGTTTTCGGAGCATTAGTGCAGAGATCGATAGGGTGAAGAAGGAGAACAACAACATGCAGATGGAGCTCAGGCAAGTGTTCCAACATCCAATTTAGATTTTCTTTCCATTTTACCTACATCATTTCAATATTTGTATGATGCAATTGTCATGGGTGATGACTCTCTGCAGCCAAATGAGCTAATCGCCATTGAGGAGGCACTCTAGAACAACCAGACCAACCTGAGAGACAAGAAGGTAATTATGTGTATTATCTAGAGTTAATAGTTATTTTCTAGTTGACTCTCATAGAGCTATATCATATATCTTTTAGACTTGTTTATATCAGTATTATAAACATGTAGCCATTCGAGTGAAACTGTCAGGTTGAAAAACAAGCATATGATGTTAACTGCATATATATTGGCATGCAAATAGGTGAGGCACCATTAAGAGAAAATTAAATTAGATTAAAAGATTCAGTTTTGAGTAATTTTCTCAACTATATGGATTTTAAATGATCACCAATACACTATGTCAACTTTTTTACCTTTGTATTGTTCTGGATTATTGTTGTTAGGTCGTAAGCATAAACAAGCTGTCTTGCAAAACCATCGTGATGCCTATTTTGGGGCACTTTTTCCAGTGTGGTTAGGGTTTGGCGACACGCAGGCGATCGGCGGCTCCACCACACGCGAATCCATCTGGTGCTCTCGATCTTCGGTTCGTGATCATCCTCGTTTTCCCCACCTTCTCTCTGCCATCCGTCGTGCGTCTCGCGCGTCCCTGTGGATCTTCAGTCGGATATCTTCACGGTTTCGGGGTGACCTAGGGGCGAACCTCGTTCGCTTCCCACCCTTGGCCCGTGTAGGTGATCGGTGAGGATCTGGGGCCATGGCGGAGAAGGATATTGTGGCAACGAATTCTGCCGCGTCCGCAGCGGGCGATTGGATCAAGGGCAAAAGGCAGCACGCGAGCTCCTCGGGCGGATCTGCGGCCAGAGGGGAGGCGGTTGTTGACATGATGCGGAGGCTGAAGCTCACGTCTAAGGAGGCAGAGCCCTTGGTGCTTGAAGATGAGGAGATGAAAGTCTCCCAGGCCCTGAGTGGGCATTAATCAGGAAGGTACTTGCGCTGAACACCTTTCACATCAATACGATCACTACTGTAGTGCGGTCGGCTTGGGGAAATCCCAAGGGACTAATGGTGCGGCACATGGGACCGAATTTGTTCTTGGTTGAATTTGCTTCTGAGATGGATAAATCGAGGATTGCCAAAGGAGGGCCTTGGTATCTTGGAAATAGTAGCAGACATGCTATTTTATTGAAGGATTACGATATCAAAATTCAACCAAAGGATGTTGTTTTCAACGAGCTGATTGTTTGGGCTCGTATCATGCATCTGGGATATGAGCTGATGAATGAGGAGCGCGGAACTCCTCTGGCTACACGGCTAGGTATTGTGGAGTGTGTCGATGTTTATGAATCTGGTAGAGCATGGAGATCTTATCTACGTGCCAGGGTAACGACTGATGTGACCTAACCCATCATGCGGTGTGTGTCGGTTTTCTCGAAGAAAAAGAACTTGACTATGCAGTACGAGGTGATGTATGAGAAGCTTCCCATGTTTTGTTTCTCCTGTGGACTCCTAGGTCACTCATCCCTGCTTTGTCCAACTCCTGGGGAGAGAGATGCGGAAGGAAAGTGTCCCTATAGCGGCGATAAATTATGTGTGTCTGAGAAGAGGAAGAAGGAATCCTCAATATCTTCTGAACAGTCGCAGACTGGGAGATCATCTTAGACTGGCAAGGATTTGGGGTCTGGCTCGCAGGCATCGGCACCTTCTTCTAGGCGCACTAAAGAGGCTACGGGAACAAGGGAGGTTACCTCACCTGTGAAAAAACCTACCAGTGTCTGCAGGGCTTCGACAACAGGGAAGAACCTGCCTCTAGTTGTCGAAAAACAAGCTGCATCACCTGACAAGAACCGTACAGCTGGGTGATGACCCACAAGTATAGGGGTGTATTGCAGTATTTTCGGGGGGAAGTGAAACCCAATTTATTGATTCAACACAAGGGGACCAAAGAATATTTATAAGCCTTAACAACTGAGTTGTCAATTCAGCTGCACCTGGAAACAATCTTGCTCACAGCAGTTTATCAGTAGCAACAGTTTTGTAGTAGGAATAGTAAAGTAACAGCAGTAGTAAAAGTAAAAATAGTAGTAACAATTGCAGCAAACAGTAGGATTAGAGCATGGTAGGCATAGGGATGGATGGACGGGCGTTGCATGGACAAGACAATTCACATGGAAAGCAGAACATAGGGCAATTGCAGATAAATAAGATAAAGCATCCAAGTACTAGATAATCCTAGGCATGTGTTCCATATATAGTCATACGTGCTTGCAATGAGAACTTGCACAACATCTTTTATCCTGCCAACCCGTTTGCAGCGGGGCATCAAGGGAACTACTGGCAATTAAGGTGCTCCTTTTAATAGAGCAACGAAGCAAAGAATTAACACTTCATGAACACATGTGATCCTCACATCAAAGCCATTCCCTCTTGTTATCCTGATTTCTGTCACTTCGGGGCCATTGGTTCCAGACAACAACGTGTGTATACAACTTGCAGGTAAGACCATAAACAATACTATCATAATGAATCAATAATATGTTCAGATCTGAAATCATGGCACTCGGGCCCTAGTGACAAGCATTAAGCATAACAAGCCACAACAAAGTCAAAAAACACTAATAGTAGATACTAGGCACCATGCCCTAACAATCTGATGCCATTACATGAACGATCTCATCCAATCCCTACCATCCTCATAGCCTACAGCGGAGGATTACTCACTCATAGATGGGGGAAACATGGATGGTCGATGGAGAAGCGATGGTGATGATGATGACGATGATCTCCTCCAATTCCCCGTCCTGGCAGGGTGCCAGAACGGAGTTTCTGGTGCTGTTTCATGGAATCTGGTAGTGGCAGCGGAGTGGAACTCCTTCTGGAAAAACGTCGAACCCCCCTGAGTTTTTAGGTCAGAAGGCATCTTATAGGCGAAGAGGGAGACCGAGGGGGTGTCTGGGGCAGCCAGACCACCCCCTGGCGCGGCCAGGTCCAGCCTGCGCGGCCAGGTGGTGTGGCTGGGCCCCATCCCCTCTTCGTCTCGTATTCTGGCTCCTGGTGTCCCTCGGTGAAAAACTGACTTTGGCTTTTGTCCTGTCCAATGCCAAGAATATTCATTTTCTGACTTTCCTGGAACCAAAAACAGCAGAAAACAGGCAGCTGGCACTGTGGCTCTTGTTAATAGGTTAGTCCAAGAAATCATATGAAAAGTACTCCAAAGTGTGGACAAAACATAAGAAAGTAGATAAAACCAAGCATGGAACATCAAAAATTATGGATACGTTTGCAACGTATCAACATCCCCAAGCTTAACTCCTGCGCGTCCTCGAGTAGGTAAGTGATAAAAAGAAAGAATAATTTTTAAGGTGACATGCACCATCATAAACTTGATCAAAGTATTTGTAAAACATTGAAAGATGGGATCATAATACTTCAATCATAACATGAAAGACAAAGTTCTAACAATAAGACCAAGCAACTATGTTGCAGCATGAAAGGGTACAAACAAAAGATTCATGAATAACAATGCTTTACAAGACGTTTGTTTGTTTCACATAAAGAAAACGTAGCATAGTGGCATTCAGCTTGTCTCTCATAGAGTAGCAAACATAAATGCAAATGACACCTTCAAAGTTCATAAGAGTGACTAGATACAAATAGTTTAAAACAAGCAATATCAAGTTATGCATCAATCAACAAGTCTTGGGACAATACACATAGAACTAAGAATGTCCACTATGCTCTCAAAGTAGGTGCATAAAGATAGAAGGTGGAGACTCAATATAAAAGTGGAAGAAAGGCCTTCGTAGAAGGAAGTAGGGATTTAAGTTTCATAAAGAGCTTCCAAAAATTATGGTACTTAAAAGCTTTCAGCTCTCATTTCCCCTATCATAAGCATCTTGAAGTGATTAAGGTTAAAGTGAACAAACTATAAAGTATATGCTTGACGAAGTATAAATTGGAAATATCATGTCCCTTGAATACGAGGGCCGCTCCTCATGCTACGCAAGTTTAGTCACCGGTAAGTTCTTGTCATCGTAAGTACATATCTATCATAGAGAACCGCCAACAGGGTACCCCTTGCCCGATGATACGGAAGAATCCCCATATCAAAATGACAAGGCAAGCAGACAACGAGCATCTCACCAATCTTCTTATTTACCATGGGAATATGGTGCTTTTTTCTCTCTTTCCTCTTTTCATATATCTCTTTTTTTCTTTTTTCTCAATATCGAACTCTTTTTTTTATAAGAAGAATGCTTCATAGATAGCTCATTATGGTTACGCTGCAGGTTTCCACTATGTCAACATGGATTAGACCAGCGGCCCAGGCATTTCTCTAACACATATACATAACTCCATGGACTTACAAGCTCCCCTTTCATTTCACACCGATGACATCCATAGACAAAAGAGCATGATATCAACTGGGTACAAAGTAGAAGTGCAATGTTGAAAGCGTTCCCCATGACATCATGGTTCTGCTAATCCCCAACAAATAAGTGCAAGCCTATACAACATAGACGACACAATGGTTCAAGTTTATTAAGGGCAAGAAAAGTAAAGTGTGCCATCAAGTTCGTGAGAGCTTTAATCACTAGTTTTCTCATAACAAGTTTAATTCGGAAGGTAGATAAAACATGAATATACTTGGAATAGCATATGCTGGTAGGTAGGTATGGTGGACTCTTTAGAATAACTTGGTTTAAGGAGTTGGATGCATGAGTGGAACTCATACTTGGTTGCGGAGGCTAGCAAAAGACTCGGAGCGACAAACTAAGAGAGCAATAATGGCCATAATCATGCAGAGTGACAAAACATCATTGAACAAAGCATAAAGTGATACTACAAGTTGAAAACTAAAGGATCATCAAGGCTATGGTGACTTGGGATAGTCATAACATGGCGTGAGCATGTGCCAAGTCAACCCAAATAAAGCATCAAAGGAGAATACCACAATACTATGCTTTAATATGCTAAAATAGCGCATGATCCTTCCAAGGAACATTAAGCAATCTCAATTGATTATAACAAGTCATGCTACAATAAAGAATACTAAGCATAAAGCCAAAACAATATCAAGCATGGCATGACAAAGCATAGGCCACAGTCAAAAACAAGCTCTCTTTACCACTTAAGCATGAACTTTCCTACTCTTTTCCAATCCAAACCAAACTATTTGAAAACCAATGTATGAAAGAGGGGGTCCGACCAATTTATTCAGCAAACTAAGCAAACCAAGCAAACAAAAAACCAAAACGAAAACGAAAAAGAAGACGCTCCAAGAACAACACAACTGTGCATGAAATAATAAAAATAAAGCGTTTGGAAGAACCCTGGGATTTTTATTGATGAAGAAGGAGATGCCTTGGGCATTCCCAAGCTTTGACGATTTCACTTCTTGGATATTTCTTGGGGTGACACGCGTGGCATCCCCAAGCTTGAGCTTTAGTCCATCCTTCATCTCATTACTCATTCCTTCCATACACCTGAAATTTTTCCTTCATAAATTTTTTCACACAATCTTTATTAGCAACATTAGTGCACTCAAGATAATAAGTCTTTAGGTTAAGTTCCAACACCAATAAAACTTCCATTAAAACACAAGCTACTGTAGCACTTCCCTCAAAAAGCTCAATTCCCCAAAAGAACTAAAAAAGGAACCAACACGAAGCAAATGCAAATAAAGGCAGAAATCTGTCAAAACAGACCAGCAGGTAAAGACGAATTTTTTCAAAGACCTTCTGTTGCTCAAATCGATAAGTGTTGAACTAACGAAAGTTCGATAACAACCTGGGGCAGAAGCACAAAACTTCACGCCTCAAAAGGACGTACAGAGATTTTACAAGAATTTTTATAGTGAAGCACATAAATCTGTTTTGGGATAACAACTTTTCCAACCATTACTTCTCTCTCATTAGAGGTTATTCTTGGCACAAAAAACAAATAAAAAGGATAAGGAGCGGTTATTACTGAAGTAATAACTTTCAAGACTCATCTAAAACTTTTGGGTTATCTCCCAATAAGTACTTTTCTTTAACACCTTTAAATTAGGCATGATAGTTTGAGACGATGCTCACATAAGAAATATGAATTAAAGTAAAAGAGATCATCAAGAAGCAAATTCAAAACACATTTAAGTCTAACCCACTTCCTATGCATAGGAATCTTGTATGCAAATAAATTCGCAACGAACAAAGTGACAGGCATAGGAAGATAAAACAAGAGTAACTTCAAAACTTTCAAGACATAGAGAGGTGTGTCAATACCATGAAAACTTCTACAACCATATTTTCCTCTCTCATAGTAATTTTCAGTAGCCTCATGAATAAACTCAACAATATAACTATCACATAAAGCATGCTTTTCATGATCTACAAACACATAATTTTTATCAAGCTCAAAAATAGTGGGATTAAAACCTTCAAACCCACTTTTAACAATTCTATAACAAGATGGCTGATCATTCAATATAGGACCATCGTCTAGAGCTTTATCATAAACATTTTCTAAGAAAAACTCTTTAGTACCATGCAAATCAAAGTTAAGCACAAATAAAGTATTATCATAGATAACATGAGCATAACATTCATCCTCCTTTGGTAAGTGTGGGGGACAATCAAATAATATAAGGGATAAAGAGTTACTCTCATTAGAAGGTAGGCATGGGTAGCTAATCCATTCTTCCTCCTTTTGTTCATCACTCTCCTCCTCTTTTTCATCTAATGAGCTTTCAGGTTCATCAATTTCTTCTTCCATAGGATCCTGCAAGGCATTAGTCTCTTCCATTTGTGGAAAGCATCTATTAATATATTCAAGAATATAGCCATTTTCTTCCTTGTAATTATCAAAGAAAAATCTAAGTACATCATAAACCTCATATTTATAAGGTGAATCATCAATATTTTCAAGCAAACTAGCAAGTTCAAATGCACCCTTCCAAGCAATAAATTCTTCAATTTCTTCCACATCATAAAAGTCATAATTTCCTTTAACATAAGAAGATATGGTAACATTATCATTATACTCACATTAAAAAGGGAGGTGTTTATACCTCTTATAGCAACAAGATTTATCAAAGCAATAAGTAACATTATAAGTAGAGCCCACGTTTCTAGCAATGGTATACAATTTATCAATTTGTTCCCATAAGTGTTTCCCTTTTTGTGACAAGCGGTGTTCCTTATAATAATATTTTTGATCTTCCGTGAACCCACCTTGCCAATAAGATTCAGTTTCAAAGAAAACAACCATTGATAGAAAGCATGATAAAGCAAGACAATAACAGACCAACGAAAATAACAACTAGAGTAGGAACTAATTTTTTTGTATTTTTGATAAAGAAACACGCAAGCAAAGTGGAAATAAACTAAGCAAAAAAATCAAAGTAAAGATATTGGTTATGATTATGCTTGAACAATAGTGATTCCAAGTGAACTTGATAAATAAAGCTATGCTCCCCGGCAACGGCGCTAGAAAATAGTCTTGATGACCCAAAAGTATCGGGGGTGTATCGCAGTATTTTCGAGGGAAGTGAAACCCAATTTATCGATTCGACACAAGGGGAGCCAAAGAATATTTATAAGCCTTAACAACTGAGTCGTCAATTCAGCTGCACCTGGAAACAATCTTGCTCACAACAGTTTATCAGTAGCAACAGTTTTGTAGTAGGAATAGTAAAGTAACAACAGTAGTAAAAGTAAAGATAGTAGTAACAATTGCAGCAAACCGTAGGATTAGAGCGAAGTAGGCATAGGGATGGATGGACGGGCGCTGCATGGACATAGAAATTCACATGGAAATTAGCACATAGGGCAATTGCAGATAAATAAGATAAAGCATCCAAGTACTAGATAATCCTAGGCATGTGTTCCATATATAGTCATACATGCTCGCAATGAGAACTTGCACAACATCTTTTGTCCTGCCAGCCCGTTTGCAGCGGGGCCTCGAGGAAACTACTGGCAATTAAGGTGCTCCTTTTAATAGAGCACCGGAGCAAAGCATTAACACTCTGTGAACACATGTGATCCTCACACCAACGCTATTCCCTATGGTTATCCCGATTTCTGTCACTTCGGGGCCATTGGTTCCGGACAACAACGTGTGTATACAACTTGTAGGTAAGATCATAAACAATACTATCATAATGAACCAGTAACATGTTCAGATCTGAAATCATGGCACCCGGGCCCTAGTGACAAGCATTAAGCATAACAAGTCGCAACAAAGTCAAAAAGCACTAATAGTAGATACTAGGCACCATGCCCTAAAAATCTGATGCCATTAAATGAACGATCTCATCCAATCCCTACCATCCCCATAGCCTACAGCGGGGGATTACTCACTCATAGATGGGGGAAACATGGATGGTCGATGGAGAAGTGATGATGATGATGATGGCGATGATCTCGTCCAATTCCCCGTCCCGGCAAGGTGCCAGAACGGAGTTTCTGGTGCTGTTTCGTGGAATATGGTGGTGGCGGCGGAGCGGAACTCCTTCTGGAAAAACGTCCAACCCCCCTGAGTTTTTAGGTCAGAAGGCATCTTATAGGCGAAGAGAGACCGAGGGGGTGGCTGGGGGTGGCCAGACCACCCCCTGGCGCGGCCAGGCCCAGCCCGCGTGGCCATGTGGTGTGGCTAGGCCCCATCCCCTCTCCGTTTCTTATTCTGGCTCCTGGTGTCCCTCGGTGAAAAACTGACTTGGCTTTTGTCCCGTCCAATTCCGAGAATATTCATTTTCTGACTTTCCTGGAACCAAAAACAGCAAAAAACACGCAGCTAGCACTGTGGCTCTTGTTAATAGGTTAATCCAAGAAATCATATGAAAAGTACTCCAAAGTGTGACAAAACATAAGAAAGTAGATAAAACCAAGTATGGAACATCAAAAATTATGGATACGTTTGCAACGTATCACTGGGCGAAAGAGAAAGCAACCCAATCAGGTCTATATTCCAAAACAACTTGTGCTTGAACTGGCTAGTCCATTTGGGCCTTGTGCGCTAGTTGTGGCAGGCGGCCAGAGCGCCCCTGTAACAGAGGGCAAGACATCTTTGGGGTCTCGTGGGGAGGCATCAGATGACTCCAAAAAGAAACATAAGAGGGATAGCGGTCAATCGGCGGATCAGGCGGTGACTGAGGAGCAGCCCCGCCAGACGCAATGATACTCCTATGCTGGAACTATTGGGGACTTGGGTCAGACTCGACAGTGGGAGAACTGCGTTGGCTTGTCTCAACGTACCGACCCTCCTTCCTCTTTCTATCAGAAACAAAGATGAAGGATAAGAGGGTCCGTAATTTCATGTGGAGCTTGGGATTTACGGGAAGTCTCGATGTTAGTTGTGAGGGTCTCAGTGGAGGCCTTGCACTATTTTGGTTACAATCGTTCAATGTTTCTCTTAAGGGCCAGAATGCTACTGCATTGATGTGGTGATTTTGTCGGATACATGTTCCCCATGGCGTTCTTCTTTCGTCTATGGGGAGCCATGTAGAGATAAGCGACATGAGTTCTAGAGTCTCATGAGGCGGCTAAGGAATCAATGGGAGGGGCCCTGGATAGCTTGTGGAGATTTCAACGAGGTTTTATTCCAACATGAGCACGCAGGCGTCCAGGACAGATCGGATTCTCAGATGAACCAATTCAAGGACTGTTTGGATGAATGTGGTCTTGTGGACTTGGGTTTCTCTGGCCCTTTGTTCACTTGGTCAAATCAACGGGAGGGTAATGCAGGGTTCGTGTCCGATTGGATAGGGCTGTGGCGAATAGCTTTTTCACTTCTGCTTTTGATGATTGTGTGGTAGAAAACATTATAACAACCACTTCTGATCATTTTGCTGTCTTAGTTCGTCTCCAGAAGTCTGGTGAGATCTCTGAATGGAGGCCGGTTCGGGCCGACTTTAAATTCGAGGCGGCCTGGGTGCGGACGCCCGACTACCGGGATACCTTGGAGAGGGCTTGGATTGAATCCTGTTCTAGGCCGTGGTCCCTACAGACTACCTGGACCAGCTTACATTCCGTGGCTTCCTCTTTGCAAGAATGGAGCCAGGTGAGTTTCGGTGCAGTCCGGAAAGAGATGAGGAAGTTGGAGCGGCAGCTGAAATTGATTCGACTAGCACCGTGGAACCCTAACGTGCTTGCCAAGGCAAAGGAGGTTGAAAGGAAACTCTGTGAGCTGTTCGAAAGGGAAGAAATCATGGCAAGGCAGCACTCCCGCGTGGATTGGCTGAAGGAGGGCGATCGGAACACTGCCTTTTTTCACGCCCGCGCTTCTGCTCGTCATCGCACTAATAGAATACGTGCGCTTGTCCGTGAGGATGGGTCACGTTGCGAGGAGCTCGATAAGATCAAGGTAATGACAGAGGAGTTCTATGGTAAGCTCTTCACGTCTGAACCCTGTGAGTCCGAGGTGTTCTTGATGCCATCAAATCCAAAATCTCTAATGAGATGAGGGAGGAGCTAGTTAAGCCTTATACGGATTTGGAGATCAGAACAGCATTGTTTCATATAGGGCATCAGCCGAAGACCTTGGAGCGGCACGCAGTCTTCAGCAAATTCCTTGCAGGTTCAACAACGGGTTACCGCTGCCCAGCTCCGAATTCGCTTACAGGTCCAACATGACAGAACTTGAGCTACCACAAAGACCTCGGCAGAGGTGGCAGAATTGGTGCGGGTGCAACCATGGCGACGGGGAGCTCGGATTCTAGAGGAGGAAAACAAAACCGAGCATGGTCGACACCGTGACAGATCTCACCGGGAACCAATTCTCGTCCCCACACCATGCCATGGGTGCGTCCATGGTGAGGGCGAGCTCCGACTCGGGATAGGGAGGAGAGCGGGGTCGAGTAGGTTCATCACGTCCCAGCTCTGCGCCATGGCCGCAACCACAGATTTCCTCTCTAGTGAAGAAGAAGACGCGTAATGGATGCAGGCGCCAATGTTGCAAGCCTACAGGGAGGAGAGCTGGGCCGAGCAGGTTCTTCCACGTCCCAGCTCCGCGCCATGGCTGCGACGCCCCACAGATTGCCGCTTCGGGGAAGAAGAAGACGCGTAATGGATGCAGGAGCCAACGCTGCAAGCCTAATTGACACCTAAGCGACGGGAGCGACATAACGGCGAGAACTGACGGGGGGCCCAACTTGACGGTCGTTAGCCTGATTTTTTGTATTGAAACGTAAAGTTGAATTCATGCCAAAAAGACCCTCTGAGTATTTGGCACACCAACTATAGTCATCGCGTCTGATTTCAGGGAACTTGGGTACCGTGTTGCCTGGGCGCCCCAACTTTCGGTCCACAAAATGATATTCTCCTACAAAGGCACCCGGGCCTGATGGTTTTCCGACACTATTTTACCAAACACACTGGGGATTCTTGAAGGATGACATTTTCTTGGCTGTAAGGGGCTTCCTTATGGGTGATGAGATTCCAGAGGGTTTTTATGACTCAGTGATTGTACTTATTCCTAAGATAACTAGTCCCGAACATCTCAAAAATTTCAGACCCATCAGTTTGTGTAATGTTTTATATAAGATAGCATCGAAGGTTCTTGCTAATCGCCTGAAAGTGATCCTACCTGTGGTGATTTCAAAACACCAAAGTGCCTTTGTTCCTGGCAGATTGATCACGGATAATGCTTTGATTGCTTATGAGTGCCTCCATACTATCAGGAAACAACAAGCCAAGAGACCATTTTTTGCTCTCAAAATTGATATGATGAAGGCTTATGACCGTGTAGAATGGGATTATCTGCACGGCTCACTTTGCAAGTTGGGTTTTGCTCCTGCATGGATTTCTGCTGTTATGAGATGTGTCACGCATGTTCGTTATGCGGTTCGTGTTAATGGAGAGCTCACCTTGCATGTTGTTCCCTCCCGGGGGATTCACCAAGGGGATCCGATAAGTCCATATCTTTTCTTGCTTTGTACTGACGGGTTGTCTAGTCTGCTGTTTGACAAGGAAAATGTGGGGGTTCTACAAGGAGTTCGTAATGGTCGCTCAGGCCCACCTATTTCTCACCTCCTTTTCGCAGATGATAGCATCTTCTTTGCTCGGAGTGACTCGAGAAGTGTTGAGGCTCTTAAAGAGACCCTTGTGTTATACTATCAAGGTTCCGGTCAGAAAATTAATATGGACAAGTTGTCGGTTTTCTTCGGATTACATTGTGACAGTCATGTCAAAGATGAGGTGATGGAGCGACTGGGTGTAAAGAATGAAGCATTGCAGGAGACATACTTAGGTATGCCTATTGGAGTTGGACGCTCGCCTATGGGGTGCTTCAAACGGATCTTGGACATAGTCTGGAAGCATTTGAATGGCTGGTCTGGTCGACCTTCGTCAAGGGCTGGTAAGGAAACATTACTCAAGGCAATTATTCAAGCAATCCCCACTTATATTATGAGTTGTTTCTGTATCTCTACCTCCACTTGTGATTCGCTAAGGAAGGCAATTGCGGATCATTGGTGGGGTTTTGAGGATGGGAAGAAGAAGATGCATTGGAAGAACTAGGAATGGTTGATTACACCAAAATCTCTAGGGGGTCTCGGTTTTAGAAACTTTATTTTGTTCAATCAGGCGATGCTGGGATGCCAATGCTGGAGATTACTTACCGATCCAACTTCGTTGTGTGCCAGAGTACTGAAAGGCAGGTACTTCCCAGATTGCAAGTTCTGGGAAGCGTCCCAACCGAGGTCTTCATCCTTTACGTGGAGAAGCATTTGCCATGGTATGCAACTTGTGAAGATGGGAGTTCGATGGAGTGTGGGAGATGGTAATACAATTAAAGTGCTTGCTGATAATTGGATACCAAATGTGAAACCTGAGATGCTGCAACCTCTGACGCCGATCCCTGACGGTGCTACCGTGGCTTTCTTACGCAATGAAGATCGTAGTGCATGGGATGCGGATGTGGTCCGCACTGTTTTTGAGGAGGAAGTAGCAAATCAGATTCTACAGATTCCGATCAGTAGGCGGGTCGGTTCAGACTTTGTCTCCTGGCCCTATACCAAGTTCGGTGAGTACACTGTTCGCTCGGCCTATCAACTTGTGAGGACGGAAAAATTCTTTATGGACCGAAGCAAGAAGAGCGAAGGTGTGACCTCGGATGCGCAGGATGAGAGCCTGCTCTGGAAGAGATTATGGGCAATCAAAGCTCCTGGAAAAATGAAGATTAACCTCTGGAGGTTAGCCCATGATTGCCTTCCCTCTGGTGTACAACTCACACGCCGCCATATTTCAGCCTCGGCGTCGTGCGTGTACTGTAACCGTGAGGAATCTACTGATCATACGTTCTTGTTCTGCCAGTTTTCCAAGGAGGTGTGGCGAGAGATTAAACGAGGCTCGGGGATCCATCTGCGTCGGAAGTCTTTCACCACTCCGAAACTTTGGGTCTTCGAGTTCTTGGCAAGGTCGACTGAGAGAGAACGCATGATATTGGCAGTGGTTGTTTGGCACTTGTGGTTGGCTCGGAATGATGTCAAAAATGGAGAACCTATGAGGCACCCACACAGTATTGCTGAGCAATGTTGAGCGTATATCGAGATGATTGAGTTGCATCTATTCCAACATGACCCTTCTACTAGGCGTGAGACTTCAAATTCTGTGCCCCGTTGGTGTCCGCCGCCTGAAGGTACGGTTCATATTAATGTTGATGCAATCCTTTTTTCTTCTTCTCGTCGGATGGGAACTGGCGTCGTGATTCGGAACCACAGAGGAGATTGTTTGGTTTCTTGCAGCGAACTCGTCTAGGAAGTCACGGCGCCGGAAGTTGCTGAAGCGTTGGCCCTACGCCGCGCTCTCTCCCTTGCCAGAGAAGAAGGTTTTGACAGGTTGGTGATTGTCTCCGATTGCCTATCTTTGGTGCAGCGCGTCAACTCCCCTGTTGTTGATCGCAGCCAAGTCGGGGTGGTGGTACAAGACATTAAAGCTACTCTTCCCAGCTTTGCTTCAGTGTCTGTTACCCATGTTTATCGTCATAGCAATGTTGCGGCTCACACTTTAGCACGCTCTGCGGAGCAGTTTATTTCTGTAATCTTTAGAAACTCTATCCCGGATTGTATCCGGCAGACAATTTGTAATGGTTCGTCATGATCAATAAAATAGCCGTATTCTCTCTCAAAAAAAACAAGCTGTCTTGCATCACATTGTCGTTTTTCAACAAGTATGCTTTTGTTTGCTACAATAGGCATACTTAATTATAGGGAATAGAATACATCTAAAATCTTAATAAAAACGTTGAACGCTTCTATCTTATGTACTATCTGAAAAGAATATGAGTGTTCCTTTTTTTCCACGGTATCCCTCTCTTCCTCGTTTTGTTCGATGTCCCATGATTGCTACGAAGCACTGAATTTCAGTTTTTTATAGCCTGGATCCTAGTGGATTTGTGGAGGATGTGAAGAGCTCATGCCGGAGGAAAAGAGACATAGCCGCAACAGCAGCGCCATGGGCCAAGCTACTCTTGCAGTGCAAACATGTGAGGGGATTTCTATTGCTTTTACAGTTTAAATTCTACCAAATTTCATTTTTTTTATGCCATGGAGGTTTAGCTTTACTTCGTCATGTAGAGCATTTTTTTCAGGATTTAAGGACCGGAATACAGCTAGGGTTGTATGAGGACATGTCTTACCTGAATCTATCGGATTTGTTTGAACTGTGGGCATTTTCCAAGAGTTATGAATGAATTTAATTATCAACAGAACATGTTGCATAGGATCCCATACAATTGAACAGAGTCAAAAGACCAATATAGGAATAATTTAAGAGCTACACCCTTCAACTCTTATGAAAATCCACATAATCAAATATTCCCTTGGACCTTTATAGTGATTAGAGCTCACAATTATTGTCGCGGTCTTTAGAATGTTCCTTTTTGTAAGGACATGAACGAAGAATTTTGAGCAACCATATCTAACTAGCTTAAGATATTCTCTCAACTAACTGTTTCAGCATTGAACTTGCTTGTTTAGGGTCCTCCCCTGTGCACCCCAGGCATCTGATTTGTAACTTGCAGGCGGATGTAGGCATCCGTACCTCCCTATCGACCACCACATTGTGCCTCATATCCTCTTCCCAGTAATATCACTTATTTGATTGATTGGTGTGGGGGACATCAGCGCCCAGTGCTGTCTCATAGATGCTCAATACGGACTGTAACTTCCACGATGCCTAGCTACATGATGAAGAAGCTGTATGTAGCCTGGAAGCAAGACCATGGATCAACCGGCTACAATTTATAGTGCATCAGAGCAGGTAATCTCTAGAGTGTAACTGGACCTACGAGTTATATTGATCTGATGAGGATTATTCTTTATAGCTTCACATGGCAAATGGTTGTTTTTCATTCTTAAACCGAGAGCATTATTCTGTAGGGTGTCTAGTGGGATCCCGCCAAAATCCCACTTCTAGTTCATTTGCCAAAATCTAGTTCAAATTTTTTCTCAAAATTTACACTAGATTTTGATCCCACTTGAGACCCTATTATTCTGCATTCAGGTGCTATAAAGCTAGATAATGGAGTATGTTCTGCACAAAGATAGCTGAAATGATTGTGCCCCTATATATGTGTGGTATGAATTCTGATGATCCAAGTCCAGGTACAAGCTTCTATATTTTAAATTATTCTAAATATTCTTACTTCAACACAAAAGTAAAATGTGCATTATATGTATACACACGAAGTTTACAAAGCTATACTTAATAGATCAATAATTACACTTTATCAACAAAATAACAGTTTTATTATGATTTTCTATGTGTCAACTTGCAGAGAGATGTTGACAACAAAGTATAAAAGCATGAATATATCTGTTTCTTTTGTCACCCTTAGAGCGGATGGGTTTATCTTGTTACATATATGTGAATTATAAATGTAAGGACCCCATCTGGCCAGGGCCAAGTAATAAGAATGTAAGGGATATTTATTGCAAAGGACGAGGTCATCAGCCCATGATGCATGATAAATGACCTAATCTGGTCAGGACCAATGATTAATTATGGAGCTTTATGTTCAGTTTTTTGTTACCTACTTCATATGTCTACAGACTACAGGAAGTTGGTTTCTTTTGTCTCTATTTCATAAATTGTATGCATGCAGAAGCTAAATATCAGATCACCTGCACCACGATGACAAGAAGTTGGATGAGGATGCATCACTTTCATATTACTCATGCACTATATATGTGACATTTTTAGGTGATTTTTCGCCTTTATAGTAAATTTGGTTGAAGTATTCAAACCAGGATAGTTCGTTTGTTGAAACCATTAGATTTCACATTAGAAGTAGTCATTAGATTTTTACGGGGACAAAAAAGGAAGCAAATAAACTCCTATTCTTATTGACTTCTTGAAATGATGTAAATTTGTCTATAAGGAGGTCACACATCTGGAACTTTTTTTTTTGAGGAAAACATTTGGAACTTATGGCACTACACGAAGCTCTTTTTTTAGTCATGAACTATACATAAACAAGTGTGCTCAAGTCAGTTTATGGTTCAGCTGGAAGCAAGCTTTTCATGTGAGGATCTGGGAGGCTATTTTGTCTGTGGTTAAATAAACAAGCTAGAGCTTTGAATTCTTCTGTTGTTGTAGAGCATACTTTGATTTTTTATCTCCTGGGCCACTAAGCTCATTATTCTTGACATGGTTAGTTTACGCATATTTTTATTTAGATATTGTCATATTTCTCAAGCTAATCTTGCAATATTTTGGCACGAACATCCCGACTACATCTCCAAGCACCGTATTATATTCTTAGGTTGATGGCACCTTCAGGTTCTTGGAGTTTTTTTAATCAATTTCAGAAGGTGAACTCGTGGTAATTTATAACTTTTTGAAATTAACTGTCTTGATTAATTTATACATCATTATTTTAAAAGATGTTGAACTGAGAACACAAGTCATTATTTACCCTGGTTTCTTTCATTTGGAAATGGCTAGGACGCCTAGGATTGGTTTGGCAAGTTCTAACTTGCTTTTGGTTTTGTTTGTAGGGAGAGAGA
This sequence comes from Avena eriantha, assembly GCA_910589775.1. NCBI lineage: Eukaryota > Viridiplantae > Streptophyta > Magnoliopsida > Poales > Poaceae > Avena > Avena eriantha. The sequence goes on from OU342746.1 coordinate 196,926,705, forward strand.
GGAGAGGTCCAGAGTGGTCTCACCTCTCTTAGCGAGGAGTAGTTTGGTGAAGAACCAACATATGTTAGTGGGGGCTATTGTGTTCTACAAGTGAGCCAGTGGCGCTCACTCTGTGGTGTCGTGTGCCACGTGGCTCATGTACTGATTGTTGCCCACTGTGGATGCGGCCCAGAATAGAGCTCTCCTCTGAGCCACGTCACATGTAATTGGCGATCACCGGCCAGGGGCAATAGGAGGAGGCGGTTCGAAGGAGTGAATGAGCTATAGTAAGCAAGAACCAAGGGCACGGCGGCGGCGGCGAGCTCGCCGGATGGACAGGCCTAGAGTGCATGGTCGGTGGTGCATGGGGATATCGAGAAGAAGCTTGAAAGAGAGGAGAGAGCAGCGTTCAGACCGTCTCGGTCTATTTGCTCTGTCAGTAGAGATTTTTTAAGGTAATCGGTTAGTCGTTGTGTTGTTCCATGTGTAATTTCTCAAAATGGCAGCAATTTTATAGTCTTCAGCTTCCATATGTAGTTAAACATCTTCGGAATTTTCCTCTGTAATGCTCACAAGATATTTTGATAAACTGGAAGTGATGCTTGCACAAACATTAATCTGTTTTATTTATTGTTACTATGAATAAGAATAGAATGAATTTACCATCCACCAAGTTGGATCGGGCAGGCTTGTAGCAATATGGCCACACAAGTACCTGGAACCGTGCACGTCAAACATCCTCTAATAGCTCTAAGCTCCCTAGAAACAACGAGCTGTGTTTAGTCCTGCCTTTGTCCCTACCTGTCTGCGTCTTGCCTCTTATTTTTCTAAAACATTTTCCTTGTTGTCGGTCATGCGTACTTCCTCTAAGGCGGTTCGTGCCTAGAACGCGTACTCTTCTCCGGTTCCCCGGTCGAGCCAACTCATTTTCCGCTCTACGACAGCATCGTCGTCCTCCTCGAATCCCCTCTAGAAGCAACGACGCAATCCTGTGTCTCTTGTGCCCAGCCGGTTGCCGCTCGTGGCGGCTGGTCTATGGCAAGCGGTGACGACTATGGATTTGGCGATTGGGGTGTAATTTGCGGCGGACAGACTACCGCAAGTGATTGGAACTATGGATTTTGGCGGATTGAGGCGTATCAGGTGACGGGTAGCCTCCGTGGTTAGCCGAGCGGTGATTGGGCTCGGCGAGCCGATCGACGATAACATTGGTGTCAGGTAACCTGTCGGATGGCTGGCATCTACACTGTGGTGAGCGGCGGGTGGCCTCTGACCTGATGTAGTTCCTTTCACTGCGGGTGGCGCCGGTGTGATTTGGCATGAGGTGCGGTGTTGATTCTTATTCAGATTTTTTATTGACAACTTCCTGATTTTCTTTTTTTGAAACTAGGCAAGAGACTTGTCATTCATTGATATAGTAGAATAGAGATGGCCAGCTTATGAGGGAAACCAGCTGAAAACCGATACAACACAATACCACACACTGGCCCAAGGCCGCGCACCACACGAGCCGATGGCCTAGCCACCCAAGTGGCCAAGGCCGACACTCAAAACACCTCAAAACGCAACAAGGCGGAGGCAAAGACTCGGAGCCGCCGCTCCAACAACCACGCCGACCCCCGGGGCCACGCACCACCTAGCCGAAAACTGGCCAAGGACAAAACCGACAAGACAGACAAACCGAACACGAACACTTGCAGGAAAGGGCCTCCATAGTGATGCCTCCAACGAGGGGAGCGACGACCAAGAGCACTATGGGCGCGGCCGGAACGCCACAAAGAACCGTAGCATGGGCATCTTCGTTCTAGCCGTTGATTGTTGTATATTCGTGTGTTATGCAGTGCAGTACACCTTCATGAGTGCATCGTGGATGTATGAAACAGACTTGTGCTTAAATCTGCCAATGCGTTCATGTGTATCGCAGCCTGCTGAAGTTGGTTGTTAGCTAGCTCGTGTATTATTCAGGTTTTTGCTGTTTACTCTTCTATTGTCTATGTTTTCACCTGTTTAATATTTGTTTGTGAAGTACTTCAAGTATTACTGCAACATATCACAAAATTATTCTTTCACTATCTCTGATTTATGTCATTTCTTGGTGAACTTTATTTATAAAGTATTGCCATAGTGTTCTACAAAGATTTGAGAAAATATGTTGCGTATAACAACAGAGAAATTATTGACTAAATTAAGATGAGCCGGTAAAATAGGTGAGGCATCAGCCATCAAAAGGGAAGCATATGCCTGCGTTCACATGATATAAGAAAGGTTATGTGCAGCAATGATCATTGCACATAGCAAAAAACTGCTAGACAAGGGCCAATAGAGTCAATGCACAATAAGAAAGGGTAGTGTAGATGTTTCAACAATCTTTTCTTAAATCGGAGCTTGAGCTAATTCGGGAGCCAAACAATTTTCGCACAATCTTCTCTTAAACTAGAGATGGTAGACAATTTTGTGGGTAAATTATATATATATACCTGATTACTTATCCTGAAGATCAACTTGTGCTCATAGTACCTGACTAGCTTCTAAACCTGTTGAATTGTTCTGATCATAATGAGAAAAAAATAATTTTCTCTTCTACATGTCATATCACCTTTGTATCAATTCGGTTTTTGCCAAAGAAGAATCTTCAGTAAGAAATTCAATCAGTGATGTATTCTTGTGCTAATTCTCTTTCCATTTCGTTGAACGTCTATTGATGTTCAAAATACGAAGGGGAAGTGCCTTGAGTCTGGATAGCAAATGAAAATTAGAGTTGCACCGAATGTTGTAGTTAATCGTCCTTGTGGTGGGAGTTCCTTGGTGATACACACCTTTGTATCTAAATGTGTGCAACTCCTTCAAACTCGTAGATGTGGTAAAGTTTGTGTCTTCCTAGGCCCGAGATATTTGAAACAACAATCTGCAGTTAGTTTTGGGTACTCTGTACTTTCTTCAAGTTTTCTATTAAGTATTAATATCCGGATCACCAAAATTTTGAACTTTTAATAGAAACTTATCAAGCAACGAAATTCTGAATTAAGTTGAACATGTGCATCATCGGAATTGTTTGGCAGTTCCCCACACCATCGTTTCATTCATTCACGATTAGAATCCTCAAATCTATAAAAAAAAATAGTTCAAGAGTAGCCTATGTGCTGGTGTACTAATTTTTTTTATGATTTATATTGTTTTCTCCTATGAGATTGGTCAGCGGGTGGAATTTAGTCGAGCATCACGGCAGGTGTTCCCTGGTAGCAATGGGGTGGCATTGACATCTTGATGATTGGATGTCCGTCCTAGACACTGGTGCAGGCGGAGCATGACAGTGGGCTTCGACGTAAAAGTACATTGGTGGTTAATTCTTTTTTACCTACTAATAAGGCACCAAGGTACAACTGCCTTGATCCTTCTTTCTTTTACCTTTTGATACGTCTGTTCTTCACCAATTTATTTAGAAGGCCTTACCTCCTTTTATAAGCTGTAGAGTGGAAAATAATTTTTTACTTGTGGTTTACATAAGTAAAAGTATGTTGATTGATCTAATGAAAATGATGTTAGTGAAAGGCATAAATACATTGTTTCCATTAATTTGGTTATAGAGTTCAGCTGGATCATTTTTTCTTGTGGGTAGGTTATCCAGTATTCAATCAAGTTAAATAAAATCAGTAATAGTGAACAGTGATCAAGTGGATGAACACCCAATTGAATTTCGAGACAACCATCCATAAGTAAAGGGATAGTACCAACAAAACTTATGTGCCACACGGGATCAAAGCTTAAAATTTACAGGCTATTGTAAGTTTTCTGAGCTAGATAATTTAAAATTATATCTGGACAACATGGATCGGATGGGTGTATGTTTCTCCGCACATGTGAGTATTTATACCCACCGGATCCAATTGCACCATTTGGAGTGACGCTAGGTGCTTGCTGATTATTATTTCTATTAGATGCATTTTCCACTTGAATTATAGCATATAGCTCTTCGCTTTCTTCAATGTTCTTGCAATCCATACACTTATCTCAAGAGTTATGCTCCTTGGTTTTGAGAGCTTGTGGTTGCTCCACCATTTCCGCTCGATGGGGCCCAGCTGCCGGTGTGATACATGTTCGTTGCGGGTGGAATTGGCACATGTGATTGCTTGAACTATATCCCACTACATGGGCCCCACCTACTTGTGTGCTGTCATTTGCTGCTGGCGAATTGGTGCTACGGGTTTTTTTGTTTGTGGGTCTTCGGTTCACCCCTACCAAACGAGCACTAGGGTACAATGAAAAGCAGAAAAAAACAATAAATATTTTTTCAAACAACACCCTTGCCATATAATTTAAACATCATTACCAGAGGACGGCGCGGCAGAGCACGTTGGGTCCATCTAGTATGATGTAGTCATGTAGCCACTTGTGGTACTTTGCTTGTGCACAAAGGCTCGCCGAATTACTATCCGGGCCATTCAACTAGCCTCATGGTGCTAGCATTCTAGAGGAATGTTGTTGGTGTATTTCCTACATCAAGAAATAGATGTTGGAGGTTTTTTTAAATTCACATGCATCTAGAATATAAATGTTGGAGATTTATCTAAATTTATATGTATATGGAATAGATATATGTAAATCTAGACAAACCACCGATATCTATTTCGAGATGGAGAAAGTAGAAATTCTGCTTGGGCAATATTCTATTGTGTTTTCGGGGGCTGCCGTGTCTAGGCAGCTATTTACTTCATTTGAATAGTTCACCTCACTAGAGAGAACATGGTTCTATATTGAGCTATGTCCCTTATTTGATTCTATGTCACTTAGTGACCTGTTTGGCTGTTTGATTTATTTATCCGCATTCTCACTTACTAGTAGGATATTAGATAGATGAGACTCTCCTTAAATATAATTGTTAATTTTTCTTGAGGTTGGTGGTGGCATGCAGCAACATGGTCTCAATAGTGAACCCGGGTCCAAATCCCATCATGACACCCCACTCGCCACCCTCTCCGTCCTCCTCCATACGCCGGCGTTGCTCATCGAGCACGAAGATCACCGTCGCACCCATTATGTTCCCGTACTCTCTCAGCACAGTCCTGCTGGCCGCCAACTTCCCTGGCTCCAACCGGAGAGCCCTGTCAATGTGGTCCAAGATTGCACGGAGGCCAGGGTGCACCGCCCAGAAGAGGTCGTTACACTCGACGTCGACGCCGACGCCAACCCCAAGCGGGCCGAACGCATCAGCGAGACACCGTTGGACGTTCTCCGCCCCTATGGGCACCAGCTCCCTTTTCAAGATGTGCCCGTCGAGCCCTGCTTCCGTGAGCCGCATGGTGAGCACGTGGTCGGTCCCCGGCACCACGGTCTGCGAGGCGGACACGATCTCGAAGAGCGGGCGCTCGACCGGGTGGTAGCTCAGGGCGTCGTCGGCGCCGACGATGACCGCGCCGGCGCCATCACCGAACGATGCCTGGCCGACGAGGGTGTGGGGGTAGTCCTCCTCTGGCGCACGGAAGGCGACGACGGTGAGCTCGACGCAGGCCACCAGAACCCGCGCGCCGCGGTTGTTCTCGGCTATGTCCTTGGCGAGGCGCAGCGAGGCCTAACCGGCGGCGCAGCCGTTGAGCTGGAGCATCGTGCGGATCACGGACGGGCGGAGGCCGAGCAGGGAGGCCAGGCGGAGGTAGGCGCCCGGGGCGCCCGCGCAGGAGCTGGTGCTGAGGATGAGGTGGGTGATGTCGGTGGCTGGACGGCCCCACTTGGCTATGGCCTTCGCCGCGGCTGATGCGGCGAGCTCTGGGGCCCCGGCGGCCGCGATCTCCAGACGGTCGTCGAGGGATGGCTGCCCGCGGTCCAGGAAACGAGGGTGCGCGTCGAGCAGCTCCTCCGTGTGGTGGAAGAAACGCTTCTCCGTGTCCGTCATCTGACCTGGATAAAGTTAAATCAGGAAACAAAAAAACATGATTCCACACGACTGTACGTGGAAGCTGCACGTGGATCACGTTTTGCTCTCTCTATCAACAACATACTAGTTGCAAGCTTTTATTAATTGCTTATTACACATTGTCTTGAGTTTTTGTTTGAGATCGGTGAGGTGCTCGCTCTTGGTGACGCGAAAGTAGTAGTCCGGGTAATCCTCCTGGGACACGCAGTTGGGCGGGTTGGCGGTGCCGATGGCCAGCACGGCCGCAGGACCATCAGCGCGTTGAGAACGCCGGATCTCGGCCAGGGTGCTAGCGAGGGTACTGCTTGCCATGGTCTCGGAGCTGAGTAAAAAGATCGACTAGCTTTCTGCAGTGCAAGCCAAGAAATATGGATGATAGATGGAGAAGCCGGACTAGCTCCTCTAAGATTGTTTGATCTGCGAGATGCGAGGGATTGGGATTTATAAGGACAGGAAGCAGAGCATAGCTGGTCAGGGCATATTAAGATGCCGACGGCAGCATGCATGCACCAGCCACTGAGATGCTGCTGTGCTCTCTCTCTCTCGGAGATGCGCGCCACGCCTAGTAATTCGGCAGATGCTTGGACAATGGGAACATGTAGTGCCAACTGCCTACGAGCCAACACACCATGTGCGTGGTGATGCTTCGCAACTACTCCCATGTGGAACCGCGGTAGCACTTAAAATAAATGACTTTGTGTTTATATACTAAAACACGGTCTAGATATATAAGAATCTACCAAATACAAGTCACTTATTTTCGAAAAGGGGGAGTGCCTCTCTAGAATTGTATTTGTTTCATAATTGATTACATTGTTTGGAGGATTACAAGGAATATATATAGGGGCTAGCCGGCCTAACCTAACTTAAGTTACAAGTAAACCCAACCGACTTATAATCTAACATCCCCGCAGTGTCAACGTGTTTAACATGATTATAATGTGGAATGCGAGGATCATGCATATAGAGACAGGCTTGTTGAACAGCAAACTAGATTTTTGGTCGAGTGAGAATGAGATATTGGAGAGCACCAGTTAAACTATGATATAGAGTGGCATCGGAAAAGACTTCACCGGAGGAAGAGAGTTTTGTTGTTGTGTCTACATGAGTAGAAGGTTGACAATCAAGCATGCTGGACTTAGTTAGTAGATCAATGATGTATTCTTTGAGAAAAAAAAAGACCATGAGTATCACGAGTGACAGCAATGCCTAAGAAGTGATGGAGAAGTCCAAGATCAGTCATAAGTCATAGAAAACTCAGACCGCAGCAAGGAAATTATGTGATCAAGAAAGTGTTGAGTGAAGGCTGTTAAGACAATATCATCGACATACAAAAGCAGATATGTGGTGTGAGAATTATTATCTATCTATTATATACTAAAATCAATATAAGGGTGTTTTTCGAGGCATCACGTTAATCCACATCATCAAAATTATTTATGACAATTAGATCTAAAATATATGGCTAAGATTTAATAACATAATTATGTTTCCATATATACAAGTTCAGTTCGTGACTCCGTGCACGTCTTTGATTTCTCACGTACACGGTCTAAGAAGAAAAAACTCTGTTCCACAACACGTTCTCTGGTCCATCTAGGTAAATGGTCGAAGAAAAAAACTACTAAGACCCTCCATCGCACGTGAACACATTAGCCGGTTAAAAGAGAAGTTACGGTCTCCCTTTTTTTTTTAAGAATACGGTCTTCCTTTTTAGGGTGTATATCACGCATCCCTTTAATAATCTATTCTATAATTTTCCTTTATTTACATCCCTAGATAGAAAAAAATTTTATTTGATTTGAACAATTGATCTAGACATATGGGTATATCTTACAGCTACAAGATCTTTAATTGAAGATACAATTTAACCAGAGATTGTAAGTACTACATTTGCATGATCCTATATATATAGAGAGAGTCCATACTCTCTCCGTCCAAAAATAAGTGACTCGGATTGTCTGTATCTAGACGCATTATACTACATGGATACATTAAAATCTAGAAAAACTGAGACAATTAGTAAGAAGTACAACAAGCAATCATGATTATTAGAATCCATTCGTCTAGATCATTTGATCGTATGAAGCAAACCCTAATTTTTCCTCGATCTCCATCCATTATGCTCTACTCTCTTGCTCGCCACTTGAAGATGGGATCCTCTTCTTCGTCTGTAGTCTGCAAATACGTGTCCTTGCATCCTGATTCCCGAGCCTAAGTCAACTTCGTTACAACCTTAGCTCAGCTCACTCTCCGTGCTACCAACGGGTTTCTTTTTATCCTAGGAGACCAGATGCAATCGTTTCATGAGTTGAGCATGAGATATGACAAAGTCACAAAACATATGGCCAAGAGTCAGTACATAAGCAACAATGTCCGCTTGACCCTCAGATCTGATAGGTATGTCCATAGGGTACTCATCTGATGTTCGGCTGGTGTTCACCGGACAAGCATCTATAGGATCGAGCCCCAAATCATATGTGTGTCAATTGGTTATGGGGCACTGTGTGCTTATTAGTCGTTTGATAATATCCGTGTGGTTAATGCTACTTGGTCTAGTAAGATAATGGCTACTTCCTATATATAATTATTGCATCATAATTATATCATGCTCATGTCATCATGCCACCTTGCATTTGAGCATCATATAAAACCCTTTTTCTTTTGGTCTTCTCTCATATGCATTATTAATTGTATTTGCCTCTTGATATTGTATTTGGTTATTGATATATTGTTTACTGCCCAAGTTGAGTTGGGGGCATATCTTTTATTCACCTCCATCACCTTTTCTTTCACCACCTTATAATTCCACCATCCCATTATCCATGAGCTTGTACTTCTTTCTCTTTTGATATTTATTCTAGCTCATGTGGGTGGGGTGGATCCAATTCCTTAAATTCTTTTGCTTGGTCTTTATTCCACTTTTTAGGAATGCATGAGAATGATGCCATGATATTATTATTGTTTTCACAAGATAAAACATGGCATCTAATATTTGGCATGCAACCATCATCGCCACCTTTAGTTCCTTTGTTTTTCTCTTTGTTTAGTGAATCTTTCTTTGTGGGATCTTTTCTACCTCTCTCCACCATTTTCCTTGTCCCAACCAAACCATTTCTCCTTCATGCATGTTCATAGGGGATCTCCTTTTTATTTACTTTTAAAACCCTCTCCCTCTCTCTCTCTCTTGTTTTGTTTCCTCACCAACAACTTGTGCTCATCCACCAAGCCCTCTCCTCACTCCCTAGCTAGCCCTGTTCCATTATTCAAAATATGCAAAAACTCCCAAGAAGGGGTATTTCTTGGGCTTGTTTAAATCTGCCACAAAACAAAAATCAAAATAGTTTTTTTAAAAAATAAATAAAAAGAAATAAAGAGAGGAGCAGCTTACCTATCAGCCAGCAGCCCAGCCGCAGTACCAGTGCAGCGGCCCACCAACGCAGCCTCTCCCGGCCCACTTCCCCAGCCGCGGCCCAGCCTGCCTCCCCAGCCCGTACCGGTTCGAGCCGGACAACGCCGTCGCCTCGCTTTGTTCCTCTTCTTCCCTCCGTCTGACGCTGTCTCGCCCCTCCTCTCTCATTTGCTCTGACGGAGAGGAGCAGGTGGCCGTTACCCCGTCGTCTGTGCCAGCTGCCACGCCGAGCGCGTGACCGCCCGCCTTATCCTCTCGCGCTGCGCTGCCGAACCCTAGCGGGCGTCCTCGTTTTCCCCTCTCCCTTCTCCACCATACCACGCCGCCGCCAGTCAGAGCACAATGGCGCCGTGCCGTCCTCGCTGGTGTCCAAGAACTCGCCGGGGAGCGTCGCCACGGTCCGAGTCGTCGATTTCCGCCGGCTAGGAGGACCAGGACCGCTCGGAGCCTGCCCTCGCCAGCGAGCCGTGCACCACCGCAGCAGCCTCGTTGTCCCCTCCGCTCCGACCACCCCGTCCTCCGATTTCTTGTGGAATCGAACGAGGTGAGCGCCACCCTCTTCTCCCTTCCCCTTCTTCTTCCCTCCGCGTGCGAGCGCCGCCCGATTGTGACCCCCGCCGGTGATCTGCCCACCGCCGCACAGCCCAGGCTTACGTCCCCCCTCTGTTCCCCGAGGCGCTCCGTCCGGTACAGCCCGCCGCCGACGAACCCCCCTGAACAAGATCCGTAACTGGAGCTTCCCTCTTTCTTTTTCGTTTTTACGGCAAGATCTATCTCGCCGTGGTTGCGCCGCCACCCTCGCTGGAAAACCTCGCCGTCGTCAGTCATCGTCGCAATTCAGAGAGCAGCGTCAGATTCAGTTCAGAGCTCGCATGGCAGTTTTGCAAAAAGCCCCTCCCCCGCGCTTTTGTTGTTCTTAATTAACGGACATCCGTCTATCATTGGTTAGGCGGATGGTTAGCGAGTGTCTATAGAATTGTTAGCTATTATCTTTTGCTGCAATTGCGTCACCCCAGGTTGTGTCCCCTTTAGTGGCATAAAGACTTGCTGAGTACCCCTAGGGTCTCACACGATAAATTGTTTGATTCAGATGAACAGGTGTATTCGCAAGATGGATACTGGGTGGAGGAGACAGATGATGTTGGCGACGATCATTCGGTGTAGAGATTCCGGGAACGGGGATCCGTGAGATTTGTGGGCGGGATGTGTTTAATTATGGGGCATCTTATGCCGATTTGCTTCTTATCCGTACTCGGATCTTGTTTTCCGCTTCCGCCTGATACTCTGATGTTTGTTGTATGAGGAGCTATCCTAAATTATTATCTCTATCTAGGATATTTGAATCTTGCCATATGGCGTTGCAATATTTCTATTTCTTTTTAGATGGAATGGCTCTGAGGACTGTTGTATGTTGCTTGCATACATACATACTCATTTGTGTATGTAGTTGATCCCTTCGCCTGCCGATTACGCCGCTCGTTCTTGTCCCGATGATCTGAAAGTGGTTAGGACGGTCGAAAGGTCTACCGTGAGTGGCCATGGGCCCCACCGTACTATTTTAACCACTTTCGTTCATCCAGGCATGCAACTAAGAGCGTAATTCACCGAGGTAGTTACAATTGGTATCAGAGCCATCCCGCCCTTCAGGGTCTCGGCCAAAATGGTCGTTGTCAGTCTAGCAAATATTTTGGTAGTTATGTATACTAGGGAAAAACAAAACGTGAGAGTAGGACTGCTTCCATTTTTCTTCTTACCCACCCACCCACCCTTTTCTGGTAAGGAAGTGTAACGTTTTTAATCCTCTTCTAAAAATTCAAACTAGGATTCACGTGTTCTAGGTTCCATAGTACCATAGGTTGTGTGTGTGTGTGTGTGTGTGTGTGTGAATTCCTTGTCTATCTGTTGCATCCAAATGTTATCACTATCTGCCTTTTGGTTATCAACTGTTGGTACATTCCATACCGACAGGCCTTTGTAAACCGATGCGATCTTTCTGATTCGTTGTATACCGATGCGATCTATCTTACTCTTTGTTATCCGACGTTAACTTGTTGGGGTGTTCCTTTTCGTAGTTACCAATCTTTAGGTTCATCTTAAGAAGAAGGTGTTGGGATATGTGTTTTACTGATTCATGTGCGGAGTAATGATTTGAGTGCGGGATGGAGTCGCGACCATACCACTACTTTTATCATTTGCTCTTGTATGTTGAACTAGTAGAGTTACTAATCTTGATTCATGAAGTGGTTTTTGCGCATACAGTGGTATTTTAATGCCGAAATTTGCGGAATTTTTTTCTTTGTTAGTTTGTGTACCACACTCCTTGTTCAATCGTGTGCGTTATGCTTAATATCTTCTAGTTGCCTTTAACTTTGTTGATATTTTAATATCATCTCAGTGAATTGCATCCTTTAATCTTGGTTAATTCCATTTTGGTACTATTTTGGATTATTATCATTCTCCATTATAGTATTGACTTGTGTTTTATATCAATCATAGGATGGCACCACCACGCCGTTCTGAGGAGGACATACCACCTGAACTTGGGGCTGCTTTGGCAAGTATTGCAAATTCTTTGGGCACTATGCAGCAGAACCAGCAGCGCTTCGAGGAAAGTGTCAGGAGGAATGAGTTCGTTCCGCTACCTCCACCTCCCAAGCGAGGAGACATCAAGAGTTTTCTCAAGTTCAACCCACGTCAATTTGAGGTGTCTGATCAGCCACTTGATGCGGATGATTGGCTGCGTGAAGTGTCAAGGTTGCTAATGACTATGGATGTTCCCGAGCAAGAATGGGTCAAATGTGCCACCCACCTTCTGAAGGGAGATGCAGGTGTGTGGTGGGAAAATTACCTCAAGGCAGATCTCTCTGGTTTTCAGCCTTCTTGGGAGCAATTCACTGCTGCTTTCAAAGAGCAATATCTGTCAGAAATTGTCATGGAAAGGATGAAGGAAGTGTTTCTCAACCTCAAGCAGGGCACTGACAATGTCAACACCTACATCAGAAACTTCATGAACCTTTCTCGTTATGGTGGCGATGAGATCTCTGATGACAAGAAAAAACAAAAGAGGTTCCGACAAGGCCTCAATGCATCCATCAAATATGCAATCACTCATGCAAGGCCGGCGTCTTTTCTAGAACTCCAACACACAGCTCTGCAGGAAGAAGCAAGTAGGCAAGTGTTTGAGGAGTCAAAGAAACACAGCCGTGATACAGCAAGCTCTTCTGCTATGAAAGCTCCTTCTAAGCGTCGTGTCTGGGTTCCTAACACCCCACCGTCGCTCCCCGCTCCACCAAGACTGTCAAGCTATGCACCAAGGCCACCAAACTCCTTCACTGCGACTCCCAGGGGCTACAACCACAACTACCCTGGAGCGCCTGGCGGAGTCCCTGGCTACGTTGCTCCACGTCCACCTGGTGCTTTCTATACTTGTGGAAACACTGGGCATCAGCACTGGAATTGTCCAATGAACAATAAAGCTCTTCCACCACCATCTCCAAGACCTGCGGCAAGTGCTCCTATGATTCGTGCACCTCCACCTCGGGCTCTCAACATCAACACCGAGCCTGGGTCTACGGTTGCTCGTGCCAACTGTGTCAACGTCGCTCAAGCTGATCATGCACCTGGAGTTGTCATGGGTATGCTTCCTATTAACTCAGTTCCTGCACGAGTTTTATTTGATTCTGGTGCTTCACATTCTTTCGTGTCATACAAGTTTGCGGAGTGTAATGAGTTACCTTCTGATGCTTTACCAACTCGCCTCATGGTGCAATCTCCTGGATCAAACATGAGGGCTTCTAAAATCAGCCATGACAATCAAATTGAGATTGGTGGCTCTTCGTTTCCGGCTTCCTTAATTATTCTGGGCAATTCTAATATTGATGTTATCTTGGGCATGGATTGGTTAACAGCAAATGCAGCTGTGATTGATTGTGCTGAACGATCGGTTTCTCTGAAAATTCCTGAAGGCCATATAGTCTATTCTCCAAGTCTGACTCCTGCAATTCAGCTTTATTCTTTGGCGGCTCTGAATGATGATGCTATGGAAGGTATTCAGAGTGTTCCTGTAGTCTGTGAGTCCCCAGATGTCTTTCCTGAAGAGTTTCCAGGTATGCCTCCAGATTGTGAGGTCGAGTTTGTCATTGAACTTGAACCTGGTACCGCTCCTATTTCCAAGCGGCCTTATAAAATGGGTCCTGCTGAGTTGGCTGAACTCAAACGTCAGTTGGATGAACAAGAGAAGTTGGGTTTCATTCAGCACAGTACTTCTTCTTGGGGTAGCCCAACCATCTTTGTGAAGAAGCGAGACAAGACTGATAGACTTTGTGTTGACTATCGGGCACTCAATGCTAAAACCATCAAGAATAAATATCCCCTTCCGTGGATTAATGATCTCTTCGATTAGCTAGCTGGAGCTGTGGTATTCTCTAAACTTGATTTGAGAAGTGGCTATCATCAAATCAAGATTCGCAAGGAAGATGTTCCTAAAACAGTTTTCACCACCCGCTATGGCCTGTATGAGTACACGGTCATGTCTTTCGGTCTCACCAATGCACCTGCCACCTTCTCGAGGCTTATGAACTCGGTTTTCATGGAGTATCTTGATAAGTTCGTTGTGGTCTATTTGGATGACATTCTAGTCTATTCTAAGTCAAAAGAAGAACATGAAGAACACCTTTGGTGTGTCCTAAACAAGCTTCATGAGAACCGCCTGTATGCAAAGTTCTCCAAGTGTGAGTTTTGGCTGCCTCAAGTCACCTACCTTGGTCACGTCATCTCTGCCAAGGGCATCACCATCAACCCAGAAACTATTAAGACAATTATGGATTGGCTTCCACCCATAAATGTCAAAGAAGTCCAGAGTTTCCTTGGTTTGGCTAGTTACTGTCGTCGCTTCGTTCAAAACTTCTCGAAGATCGCGAAGCCTCTTACTGATCTCCTCAAGAAAGGCAAGAAATACCTTTGGACTCCGGCATGTCAAGCAAGCTTTGAAACACTCAAAGAGAAGCTCACTTCCACACCAGTCTTGGTTCCTCCAGATACATCAAAGCCTTTCCAGATATTCTGTGATGCCTCTTTGCAAGGATTGGGTGCGGTCCTTATGCAAGAAAAACAAGTTGTTGCTTATGCCTCTCGGCAGTTGAAGACGCATGAGATCAACTATCCTACACATGACCTCGAACTCGCAGCAGTTGTCTTTGCTTTGAAAGTATGGAGGCATTACTTGCTTGGCAACCGTTGTGAGATCTTTTCTGATCACAAGAGTCTGAAGTATATCTTCACACAGCCTGATCTCAACCTTCGTCAGAGGAGGTGGATTGAAACAATCAATGATTTCGATTTGACCATCAACTACACTCTGGGCAAAGCCAATGTCATGGCCGATGCTCTCAGCTGAAAAGCTTATGTCAACAACCTCATGGTGGAAGAACAATAGCCTCTCTTGTGCGAGGAATTCCGTAAGCTCAACCTTGAAATTGTGGATCAAGGGTATCTTCTGAACCTTCTAGCAACGCCTCTCTTGGAAGAAAAGGTCCGTTCCATTCAACTTGGTGATCCTTACACTAAAAAGATCATCTCCAATATTCAACTTCCGAAGTATGAGTCTTTCCACGTCGATGACCAAGGCACTCTTTTCTTCGAACATCGGATGTTTGTTCCGAACTACCCGGGTTCAAGAGACCAAGTTCGCAAGGAGGCACACGATTCTGTTCTTTCTATCCACCCTGGCAGCACTAAGATGTACATGGACTTGAAAACACAATATTGGTGGCCTGGTTTGAAACGATATTGTGCCAAGTACGTCTCGGAATGTGATGTCTGCCGTAGAGTTAAAGCTGTCCATCAGAAACCTTTCGGTCTTCTACAGCCATTGAAGCCTCCGGAATGGAAATGGGAGAAAGTAGAGATGGACTTCATCACTGGTTTTCCAAGGTCGCAGAAGGGCAACAATGCAATCTTTGTTGTCATTGACAGGCTATCCAAAGTAGCTCATTTCTTTCCAGTCAAGGAAACAATTTCTGCAATTCAGTTGGCTGAGCTCTATATCAACAGAATTGTCTCTCTGTATGGAGTTCCTCTGGAGATCAGTTCAGACCGTGGAAGCATCTTCACTTCCAAGTTCTGGGGAAGTTTCCAAAATTCTTTGGGAACAAAATTAAACTTCAGCACAGCCTACCACCCTCAGTCGCAAGGACAAGTTGAAAGGATCAATCAGATTCTGGAAGATATGCTCCGTGCTTGCGTTATCTCTTTCGGCATGAAGTGGGAAGAATGTCTTCCTTATGCTGAATTCTCTTACAACAACAGTTTCCAGAAAAGTCTAACGATGGCACCATTTGAGGCTCTCTATGGTCGCAAGTGCAGAACTCCGATTGGTTGGTCGGGCGCAGGTGAAAGAATATTGTTTGGCCCCGACATTGTAACTCAAGCGGAGGAGAAAGTTCACATCATTCTTGAAAACCTGAAGATTGCTCAAAGTCGCCAGAAGAGCAATTATGACAGAAAGCACACGGACATGGAGTATGTCCCTGGGGATCTCGTTTACCTTCGTGTTACTCCCATGAGAGGCACGCACCGTTTTGGTATCAAAGGAAAGCTGGCTCCTAGATACATCGGTCCTTTCAAAATTCGTGGAAGAAGAGGAGAAGTTGCTTATGCTCTTGAGCTCCCTGAACAACTCAAAGTCCATGATGTTTTCCACATCTCTCAACTCAAGAAGTGCTTTAAGGATCCCGGCAGGACCGTGGACCATGAACTCATCAATCTCCAAGAAGATCTGTCTTATCAAGAACACCCCATAAAAATTCTTGAAGTCGCAGAAAGAAGGACTCGCAACAAGTCCATCAAGTTCTGCAAGGTGCAGTGGTCGCACCATTCCGTTGATGAAGCCACTTGGGAGCGTGAAGATGAGCTCCGTGCCAAGTATCCGACCCTCTTTGAGTCTTCTTCTTCTTCCTAGAATCTTGGGGCGAGATTCCTGTTTAGTGGGGGAGAGTTGTAGCATCCCAATTGTCTAACAATTGTAATGCTACTTGGTCTAGTAAGATAATGGCTACTTCCTATATATAATTGTTGCATCATAATTATATCATGCTCATGTCATCATGCCACCTTGCATTTGAGCATCATATAAAACCCTTTTTCTTTTGGTCTTCTCTCATATGCATTATTAATTGTATTTGCCTCTTGATATTGTATTTGGTTATTGATATATTGTTTACTGCCCAAGTTGAGTTGGGGGCATATCTTTTATTCACCTCCATCACCTTTCCTTTCACCACCTTATAATTCCACCATCCCATTATCCATGAGCTTGTACTTCTTTCTCTTTTGATATTTATTCTAGCTCATGTGGGTGGGGTGGATCCAATTCCTTAAATTCTTTTGCTTGGCCTTTATTCCACTTTTTGGGAATGCATGAGAATGATGCCATGATATTATTATTGTTTTCACAAGATAAAACATGGCATCTAATATTTGGCATGGGCCATGCAACCATCATCACCACCTTTAGCTCCTTTGTTTTTCTCTTTGTTTAGTGAATCTTTCTTTGTGGGATCTTTTCTACCTCTCTCCACCATTTCCCTTGTCCCAACCAAACCATTTCTCCTTCATGCATGTTCATAGGGGATCTCCTTTTTATTTACTTTTAAAACCCTCTCCCTCTCTCTCTCTTGTTTTGTTTCCTCACCAACAACTTGTGCTCATCCACCAAGCCCTCTCCTCACTCCCTAGCTAGCCCTGTTCCATTATTCAAAATATGCAAAAACTCCCAAAAAGGGGTATTTCTTGGGCTTGTTTAAATCTGCCACAAAACAAAAATCAAAACAGTTTTTTTTTAAAATAAATAAAAAGAAATAAAGAGAGGAGCAGCTTACCTATCAGCCAGCAGCCCAGCCGCAGTACCAGTGCAGCGGCCCACCAACACAGCCTCTCCTGGCCCACTTCCCCAGCCGCGGCCCAGCCTGCCTCCCTAGCCCGTACCGGTTCGAGCCGGACAGCGCCGTCGCCTCGCTCTGTTCCTCTTCTTCCCTCTGTCTGACGCCGTCTCGCCCCTCCTCTCTCCTCTGCTCTGACAGAGAGGAGCAGGTGGCCGTTACCCCGTCGTCTGTGCCAGCTGCCACGCCGAGCGCGTGACCGCCCGCCTTATCCTCTCGCGCTGCGCTGCCGAACCCTAGCGGGCGTCCTCGTTTTCCCCTCTCCCTTCTCCACCGTACCACGCCGCCGCCAGTCAGAGCACAACGACGTCGTGCCGTCCTCGCTGGTGTCCAAGAACTCGCTGGGCAGCGTCGCCGCGGTCCGAGTCGTCGATTTCCGCTGGCCAGGAGGACCAGGACCGCTTGGAGCCTGCCCTCGCCAGCAGCCGTGCACCGCCGCAGCAGCCTCGCCGTCCCCCTCCGCTCCGACCACCCCGTCCTCCGATTTCCTGTGGAATCGAATGAGGTGAGCGCCACCCTCTTCTCCCTTCCCCTTCTTCTTCCCTCCGCGTGCGAGCGCCGCCCGATTGTGACCCCCGCCGGTGATCTCCCCGCCGCCGCACAGCCCAGGCCTGCGTCCCCCCTCTGTTCCCCGAGGCGCTCTGTCCGGTACAGCCTGCCGCCGACGAACCCCCCTGAACAAGATCCGTAACTAGAGCTTCCCTCTTTCTTTTTCATTTTTACGGCAAGATCTATCTCGCCGTGGTTGCGCCGCCACCCTTGCCGGAAAACCTCACCGTCGTCAGTCGTCGTCGCGATTCAGAGAGCAGCGTCAGATTCAGTTCAGAGCTCGCGTGGCAGTTTTGCGAAAAGCCCCCCCCCCCCCCGCGCTTTTGTCGATCACGCCCAGGTCCTTAGCAGCCTTAGCGGCCCCACGAGTCAGCCCCGGTGCCACTTTGCAAGCAAGCCCCCGCGCTTTGTATTTTCTCAACCCGCGCTTCCCTGAACCGCCCACGTGTCAGTCGCCCGCTGGCCGCACGCTCGTGTGGCCCCATCACCACCCAGCCCCACCAGTCAGTCACAGTGGCTAGAAATAGCCGCGGTGAGAAAAGCCTTTTGCGCGCGGATCTCGCCCAGTTAGCAGCGGCCCACCTGTCTGTGACTGTGGCTAGGTTTGCCTGAGTGTAAAATGTTTTTCTGTTTTCTGTTTTTAAATAAACTTTTCATAAATTGTTTAAATACAAATTCAAATCAGATTTAAATAACTTTTCAAATATAAATCCAAAAAATACAAATAATATATGTTTTTGAATCAGAAAAATGTGAGGAATTTAAATATGCCATTCAAAATAATGTTTGAACACTTTAAAATTTCGAGATGATTAAAATTATATCAAAATGCCCTTTTCATAATAAATTAATAACTTTAATTCTACAACTCCAAATTTGACAAATAATATGTCTAAATCGATCAGCGCGACGAGCCCGTTCTATCTATGCAGTCCTTGTTCTGAATTGAAACATGCCTCATGTCATTATTAAAAATCTGAACTGTTTATGACAATAAAACTTGGTCAAATAAATAATAAAATGCTTTATTTCTTGTATCCACACCTCCCCTTTGCGATGCTACTTTAATGCCATGTAAATTGTGCATCATTCATCATGGCATGCTTGTTTGCTTGTCGCATTTTAATTCATATGCTTGCGCACTTTGTTTATGTTGGCCCTTGTTTGTTTGGTTCTTCTTCGAATAGACGCCCAGCAGGAGAATTACCAGGAATCACATGAGTACTACCCAGATCCATCTCTCGCTTCAACTGAGCTGCCAGGCAAGCACCACCACATGCTTACATACATACAGTACCTATTGCCTCTATCTTATTCTTGCATCATTGAGTCGCGATTGCATTAAATTGAATCCCAAGTACTGCATAGCCTTTACTTTTAAACCCCACCGAAGCTTGTTCCTCCATCCCATGAGCCATTACAACAGGAGTTGTTTGAGCCATGCGAGTCGTCGAAAAGCATGTGTAGGGTATGTGAGTGTCTGATGGATAACGAGGTGCTTAAACAACTTAACCTGAGCAGTAATGGAATAACTAATGAAAGAGGCACCGGTGAGCAATATCTGCTATTTGGTTTTTCATGCTCACTTGTGTCCCGTAGGACCCCGAGTACTTGATTCCTGTTCCTTGTTTATTCGCACTATCCACATCCGGGAGGCCTTATGGACCCCCCTGAGCCAGAGCTTGATTCATTCTTATTTCTTGGGGCCACAATTAGTTTGGGGCTTTATTACTATCCTGTACTTATGCCATGTTACTGCTTTATTTAAGATTGTGCGAGGAGCACCTGTACTGTTTTGGATCGCGCCACGTTTTCGCGGTATCGACAAGCCCAGTCACATTTTCGGGTTCCCAGTCATTTACAGCCGTCGTCGCAAACCCTGGGTCCGTCTCGGAGCCGGCCAACTTTGTTGCGGGTAGCTTATTGGGGTGGCCCCCTGACATATTTATTAATCCTGTGATTGCTTTGTTGTGAATGCCTCGTCGGGTTTTGATTTGGTTTTTCTGAGGTTGATCGAGTGTGTGTTGCTATTCGTGCACCCCTGCAGGGTAAATCTTTCTGAAAGCCGTGTCCGCGGTTATGGACGACTTGGAGCACAGTTTCTAGATCATAGACAAGTACAACTGAAGTACTGCTTTTAACTTGACTAAGTGCTTGATTAGTAAATAGTGCAACACTCATGGAATGGTTAATAAAACTGCCAACGGATGATGGGGGTTGTTCGTCCGCTTCCTCGTTGGTAAGCGAGGAGGAGGATGGATCTGTTAATTATACTGTTATAATTGTTGTTCTTAATTAACGGACATCCGTCTATCATTGGTTAGGCGGATGGTTAGCGAGTGTCTATAGAATTGTTAGCTATTATCTTTTGTTGCAATTGCGTCACCCTAGGTTGTGTCCCCTTTAGTGGCATAAAGACTTGCTGAGTACCCCTAGGGTCTCACACGATAAATTGTTTGATTCAGATGAACAGGTGTATTCGCAAGATGGATACTGGGTGGAGGAGACAGATGATGTTGGCGACGATCATTCGGTGTAGAGATTCCGGGAACGGGGATCCGTGAGATTTGTGGGCGAGATGTGTTTAATTATGGGGCATCTTATGCCGATTTGCTTCTTATCCGTACTCGGATCTTGTTTTCCGCTTCCGCCTGATACTCTGATGTTTGTTGTATGAGGAGCTATCCTAAATTATTATCTCTATCTAGGATATTTGAATCTTGCCATATGGCGTTGCAATATTTCTATTTCTTTTTAGATGGAATGGCTCTGAGGACTGTTGTATGTTGCTTGCATACATACATACTCATTTGTGTATGTAGTTGATCCCTTCGCCTGCCGATTACGCCGCTCGTTCTTGTCCCGATGATCTGAAAGTGGTTAGGACGGCCGAAAGGTCTACCGTGAGTGGCCATGGGCCCCACCGTACTATTTTAACCACTTTCGTTCATCCAGGCATGCAACTAAGAGCGTAATTCACCGAGGTAGTTACAATTGGTATCAGAGCCATCCCGCCCTTCAGGGTCTCAGCAAAAATGGTCGTTGTCAGTCTAGCAAATATTTTGGTAGTTATGTATACTAGGGAAAAACAAAACGTGAGAGTAGGACTGCTTCCATTTTTCTTCTTACCCACCCACCCACCCTTTTCTGGTAAGGAAGTGTAACGTTTTCAATCCTCTTCTAAAAATTCAAACTAGGATTCACGTGTTCTGGGTTCCATAGTACCATAGGTTGTGTGTGTGTGTGTGTGTGTGTGTGAATTCCTCGTCTATCTGTTGCATCCAAATGTTATCACTATCTGCCTTTTGGTTATCAACTGTTGGTACATTCCATACCGACAGGCCTTTGTAAACCGATGCGATCTTTCTGATTCGTTGTATACCGATGCGATCTATCTTACTCTTTGTTATCCGACGTTAACTTGTTGGGGTGTTCCTTTTCATAGTTACCAATCTTTAGGTTCATCTTAAGAAGAAGGTGTTGGGATATGTGTTTTACTGATTCATGTGCGGAGTAATGATTTGAGTGCGGGATGGAGTCGCGACCATACCACTACTTTTATCATTTGCTCTTGTATGTTGAACTAGTAGAGTTACTAATCTTGATTCATGAAGTGGTTTTTGCGCATCCATATAATCCATATAATTAGACCGTTATAATTGCAGTATGTTGAACACCACATATAGATTTGCATGGTTCTTTTTCTATAGTCATATCTCTCTCACATGTGGTGTTCTACTTAGCATAGCATGCAGAATGGCTATAGAAAAAAATATTATTTCCATTTACATAATGTATATATATAAATCTATAAATTTTTAAGTTACTTTCGACGTATCAAAGTTGATTCCCTCGCAATTGCGAGGGCCACCTTGCTAGTTATAGACAAAGAGAGAGGAGTCCGAGGGAGATGGTTGAAAACCGATAGTAATAATAAATGAAGAAAAACGTTGAAACCATGCACGAGAAGCTTGTTTGAGACCATATAAAGATTTTTTAAGAAAACAAACGTGATTGGGATTAGTTGAATCTTCAAAACGGAGAGGTTGCTGACAATAAACAGTTTCATTGATAGATCCGTATAGAAAAGCATTTTTAATGTCTAGTTGATGGATTGGCTAAGAAGAGCTGACTGCAATACTAAGAACTGTGCGAATAGTACTTGATTTAACTACAGGGGAAAATGTTTCATCATAATCAAGACCACACTATTGAGAAAAACCACGACAGACCCAACGGGCTTTATAACGAGAGAGAACCATTAGAGAGAAATTTTTGACGAAAAACCCATTTACCAGAAACACGATTTGCACTAGGAGGTCGAGGGACGAGTTGCCAAGTTTGATTGTCTATGAGAGCTTGGAATTCTTCACGCATAGCAGAAGTCCAGTGGGGATCGAGAAAGGCTGAGTTATAAGTTTTAGGGATGGGAGATATAGAGGGAGTGACATGGAGATTAAGTTTTTGAGTTGGTAGTCAAAATCCTGATTTTGCATGAGTGTGCATGACGTGATCATTAGTAGGTTTGGTGATAGGAACGACATGAGCTGGAGGTTGTAGAGGAGAGGGGGAGGGAGGATCGCCCGACGCAGCAGAGGATTCGGGCAAAGGGGAGGGTGGATCTGGTGGCGCGACAGAGAAGTCTGCCGCGACAGAGTGTTCTACCATTTTGGCTGCCGCGGCAGGAAAAAGCGGTGAAAGTTCTGCCGCGGCAGGGCTAGGGTTTGGGTCCGGTGGGGCTGGGGCTGGGGTTGGTAAAATGTGAAGAGGGTGTAGGACGACACGATGGGTTGGGGGCAACATTGAAGATGGTTTGGTCTCAGTAGGCTGGGAGCATTGGAAAAAGGGAAGATGTGGTCGACAAAAGTAACGTGACGAGATATGTGAATACGGCTAGAAATAAGATCAAGACAACGAAAGCCTTTGTGTTCATCGGGGTAACCGAGAAATACATAGGAGATAGATCGGGGTGCTAGTTTGTTAGGTGATGTGGCATACATGTTAGGAAAACAAATACAACCAAAAATACGTAGCTCGGAGTAATCGGGATGACAACAAAAAAGAGAAAAATAGAGAGTATTATTGGGGTTTGATTTAGTTGGTCTTATGTTTAGGAGATATGTGGCAGCGCGGAGCGCTTCAGCCCAATATTTTGGAGGCATAGATGAGTGAATTAAAAGGGTGCGAATAATTTCTATTTTGATTGTGCGTAGAGCTCGTTCGGCTTTACCGTTTTGAGGAGAGGTATAGGGATAGGAAAAGCGCAGGAGAATACCATGACTAAGGAAAAAAATCTATTTTGATTATTATCAAATTCTTTACCATTATCACATTGAATAAATTTTATAAGAAGAAAGAAGTGTGTAGCTACATAACGTTGGAAATTTAGAAAAATTGTGTGTACATCAGATTTGTTGCGCATGGGAAAGTCCAAATAAAGTTAGTAAAATCATCAAGAATAATAAGATAGTATTTGAAACCAGAAAAACTCTCATGGGGAGATGTCCATAAGTCACAATGTATTAATTCAAACAGAGAAGTAGTAGATGATTAAGAGGTACTAAAAGGAAGACGAATGTGTTTGCCTAATTAACATGACTCACAAACCGAAGTATCATGAGAATATTTGTTACATAAAATTGAAAATTCACTAACAAGATGAGATAGCGTGGTAGCTTGGGGATGTCCTAGTCGTTGATGCCATAGATCCACCGAAGCAACCATGGAGGAAGACTGAGCGGTGGTGGGAGCGCCGTTGATGAAATAGAGGTCTCCGGAACTATTGAAACGTGTGATATCCGCTTTAGTCAGGTAATCCTTCACAGACAAGGCAAAACAGTCAAATTGATGGAGACAAGATTATCACGTGTAAATTGTCGGACAGAGATTAAGTTTTTAATTAGGGCAGGGGCAACAAGAACTTCTCGAAGGAGGAGGGGTTTTGAAGTGGAGGGAAGATGGGTTTGGCCAACACAATGAATAGGAATTAAATAACCATCTCCAAGAGTGATAGAGGAAAAAGGTGAAGAAGTGCATGAGGACAACATATTACGCGAATTAGACATGCGACTAGATGCACCGGAATCGAAAATCCAATCCATACCTGAGTTTCCTTGAGCAGCAAAGTTGTTCATGGCCTGGAGGAAAGCGGCTTGGTCCCAGCTTGGCGTTGTTGCAGGAGATGGAGTTGGTGCAGATGGCATTGCTGGGGCGAGCGGTGGTGGTGGCAGCTGGTACATCGAATAGTGGCTGCCTGCTGAGGTATTGTAGTTTATCGGAGACGGGGTGCCGTAGTATGATGGTGCAACAACGTAGGCCTATGACAGCGGGCACATGCCGAGTAGTCCAGAAGAGCCGGTATAAGGGCGCATGCCCGACATCCAGGAGCCCGAGTAGGCGGGTGGGGCGCCGATCAGAGAGGGGGCCAGCCAGGGCATAGGCCAGGCCTGTACAAGGCCGGTCCATGGGTCATGTGGAGGGCGCCAGGTGGGCGACGCTACAGGCGCCGGAGGGGGTGCGTCGCTTGGAGGAGCGGGGATCGATGGCGCTGAAGGTCATGGAGGTCGGTAGATCGGCCTGGTGCTGTGGTAGTTGGGGCTAGGGCGCCAGCCTGGAGGTGGTTGCACCGTGGTCGGAGGAGGTGGTGTTGGTGGAGCAGGGGCGGGCGGACGCGGGATGGCCGCAAAAACTTGAGGGCGAGTCTCCTTGTTGGTGATGGCACGATCGGCCCATTGTAGCATGGAGCGAACCTCGGTGCAGGAGAGGCACAGATACATCATTGGGATGAAGGAGGCTTGCTTCTCGAAACTTTCACTGAGCCCGACGAGGAGGACGTTGATGAGTTGACGATCGTCGATAGGGTCGCCGAGTTCGTGGAGCTCGTCGGCGAGGGACTTGAGCCGCTGACAATAAACCCCCACTTGGGAGTTTCCTTGGACGGTGTTGCGGAGCTCGGTGTGGAGGGTGTTGACATGAGCATCGATGTTGTCTTGAAAAAGCTGACGAAGAGCCGCCCAAAGCGCGGCGGCGTTGGAGGCGTCACAGAAGACGAGATTGAAGATCTCAGTGGACACCCGTTGGTAGATCCACTGGATGATGGCGAGGTCGTCCTTCACCCAACGAGGATTCGAGGGCTGGGTACCAAGTTTGCGTCAACGTGGGCGAGTAGATTGCATCGGCCTAGATGAACTTTGAAGAGGTGGCGCCAATGGTAGTAGTTGTGCTTGGGAAGATCAAAGCGCGGCGGCATTGGAGGCGTCACAGAAGACGAGATTGAAGATCTCAGTGGACACCCGTTGGTAGATCCACTGGATGATGGCGAGGTCGTCCTTCACCCAACGAGGATTCGAGGGCTGGGTACCAAGTTTGCGTCAACGTGGGCGAGTAGATTGCATCGGCCTAGATGAACTTTGAAGAGGTGGCGCCAATGGTAGTAGTTGTGCTTGGGAAGATCTAAGGTAATGGGGATAAAATGACTAACATCTGAAATTGTATCGGCATATTGGATGGTGGGTGGGTGGGAAGAAACTAGGGTTTGGGTAGAGGAAGAAGAAGGGGAGATTGTCGCGGCGGCTGTGAGTTTGGAGGCGGCGAGGGCGGCGCGCCGCTCGAAATAGCCGGGCGACGGCGGCGGGGGTGGGGTGGGCGGCGACGTGCCCTAGATCGTTTTAGTCTAATACCATGTAGAATTGTATTTGTCTCATAATTGATTACATTGTTTGGAGGATTATAAGAAATATATATAGGGGACCCGCCTAACCTAATTTAAGTTACAAGTAAACTCAACCGACTTATAATCGAACAGCCTGCAATTACTGGTACGAAGTGGCTATTCTAGAGTTTGGAGACCGGGACCTTTCTTTTCTATTCCCATGTACAGTACTCCAGTTGAGAATAAACTAATTGATCCCAACCATCCACATACTCCACCTGTATCCACTGGTTGCTTAGAGATATCGAGGATTAGCGATCAGTTTTTATTAGACGGATCTTAGGCCGATTCTTTTAAAGGAAAAACTGTCTTACGAAACTTTTCAGTTGAGAATAAACTAATGAAAAACTATGTTAGCGTGAGGAAGTTGTAAAGTTAGATTGTACTCTTCCTGTTTACTCCTCCGTTTCAGAAATATAAGATATTTTAGCTTTGTGAATAATATCTAGATGTCTTTTAATGTACAGGTTCACTCCAAATCTATACACAAAAGTCGTCTAGATATATTTGTTTTATAAATCTAAAACGTCTTATGTTTGTAAACGGAGAGAGTAGATACGAGTTAAGCGGCGCGTCTACAAGCCGGAGTAAGCCGGATAAAAAAAACCTCCCGGGTTGCTCTGGCCTGAGTGGTTCCGGAGGCGACCCACAATCTCGCCACTGGTCCTCCTCCTCTTAGTGGCCCCTGCTCGGCGCGCCAGCCCGCGCCAGCGGCGGTGGCGGCTCCCCTCTCAGCAAAAGGATGGACCAGGAGAGGAGAGAGGTTCATGGTGGCGGCTCAACGGGCGATGGTGGGGCGGCAGCGGCGATCCTTGGCGGGGCGACCTGATTTGGCTAGGGCCTAGAAGCCGGTGCGATGATTTGGCAGCGGATGACGCGACGCTTCCATTTACAGCGCAACAGGGCCATGGATCTTCACCTTTGGGTCATATCTTGGGCTTACAACCGTCATGGATGAACTTTGTGTGTGGCTGCCTCCTCCTTTTCTTCTCCGTCCGGCGGTGTGGGACCTGCTTATGTGCTCGAATAATGGTGGTGGTCCTAGTTTTCTTTTTGTGCCAAGATGAAGATTTTCTGGATGGCAGTCCCCATCGATCTGGTGGGAGTGTCATGTTCCGGAAGGTTCCTCTAGTGAACTCCCATGGGTGCCTATTGCCTGGAGATTACTGGATCAGATGGAATTTGGTCGTGCGCAACCGTGTTTTTATCTGACCATTTGGTTTCAGAGGGAGTACTACGAAGCTCTGCTGGCTGTTACCATCATGGACCTGCTTTCTTGTTCCATGGTGAGTCAGTTGGCGAAGAAGGTCATGAATGCCGAGATCCGGGGACTAGCAATGTTGATTCGACTCTTTGTTTTGAGGATGAATGGGCTTAGGGATTTCGGACTTGTAGCAGTGGTATTGTAAGTAGGGCGACAACATAGGGAAATCCAAAGTCTTAACTTTCAGGGTGAAAATCTAAGGTCTAGCCTTAATTGGTTGTGTCTGAAAATGGCCTTACTGAAGACATTGTTTTTGGAGCGAGGACTTTCTCCCCGACGTCGGTGCTTGTGCACTGTTCCCTT
This sequence comes from Avena eriantha, assembly GCA_910589775.1. Taxonomy (NCBI): domain Eukaryota; kingdom Viridiplantae; phylum Streptophyta; class Magnoliopsida; order Poales; family Poaceae; genus Avena; species Avena eriantha. Next base: position 196,953,768 of record OU342746.1, read on the forward strand.
ATTAGAGGCATCGCTTTTGGAGAATCTAGACTTCTAGCGTTATCTTGGTGGTGTTAGCACTGCTTTTGCAAGGAATAAATCTCTATAGCAGGACTTTTATTTTTTGAATTCTTCTTATTTCTCCTAGGATGTGTGCATCCGTAACGCTGATAGGAAATGTGTTGTTACAAAGACTGAGTGTAATTGGTATGTTCTCCAAATTAATATATGCTCTTTGTCAAAACTAAGATACGAGTTAAGCGATCTCATTTTTCCTTGAACCGCTCTCCGTGGGCCGCTGCCAGGAACCGGTAGTCACTATAAGAATCGGCCTATGTGCCGACGGCCATACACTACGCCGATGGCCAAATATCAGGACCGTGGACCCAACTCATAGGCACCCACTGTCAAAAAACATGTCAGCACAGCTCCATCGTTGGCGTATCACTGGAGCTATTCCGATGGCTACCATCGTTGCATGTGAAGCTAATTGATGGACATCATGTACAACAACCATCGTCCTTGGTACCCCGCCAAGTGGCACTTGCGAGTCCTCTAAACATAGTGTGTCGACGGCATCAACGCAAAGTCGACGACACTAATGGAGGGTCCTTGGCATAATCACCATCAGAACTGCTGTCGGCATAGCTCTTTTTTCCTCTTCCTTCTATTTACTACATTTACTTTACACTGAAATCTTTTTTTTACTTCTACTTACTCGTAATAAAGCACAAAAATGAAACATCATAAAGGTCTTGAATCTTCAAAAATTTCATATAATCATAGAGGGTCACAGTCAAAGGGGTAGATATACGGGACCCATAGTATAGGGTTTTGCTGTAAACGGCGGATCTGGGCATTGGATTTCCTCTAAATCTTGCATGTGGCCCTAGCATATATATAAAAATATGGCGGGATGTTGAGATAGGCAATACCTAACTACCGGGTATGAGTCTGTTCACATACATGCAACAAGACTTAGAAAGGTTCTGTACCTGTAGCCAGAAACTTGCGCGTTGGGTCAACCGGAAGGAACACTTGTGAAATCTTGTGTCGGGTCGTGGGAAAGGGGGTACCCAGACCCACCGGTTGCCGGGCACGCCGAATAGACAACAGAGGTCACGAGGTCGCGCACTCACCCGACGCCCCTGATCGGGTATGCGAGGGCGACCCCTCCCCGCGAGGTTTTTTCCACCAAGGAGCAACTCTTAGTTGCCCCCATAGCGGAGCCCTCCTGAGGGGATGGTCCTCCTCCACAAGAGCATATATAGGATTCCTGCCAGGGCACATTTGTAATATTTCCGCAAGGAGGAATATGACAAGGCCAACAGATAGTCCCACGACCGCTCAGGCTGCATGGACTGGACTGCCTCGATAAAGAAGGGGCTCTGTCTAGCCACTTCGTTGTTACAATAGGGCTGACATCACCAACATCAGCAAAGCTTCCCCTTTGCCACTTTGGCGCTAGGAGGCAGATGGCGACATCGTGTAGTGGGGGGACATCACCGAAAACTCCGACTTTATGGTGGACCAATGCCTCTCAAGGACCCTAGACCTAGATCATGGAATGTAGTCTTGTAGACCGGCTCTTCTTGGGCGGCAATGTGGTAGCCCTTCCCGCCTAAATAATTTGGGGAAGAGGCTCGGCAAATACTGACGTACTCACAGTGTTCCTAGGCTTGACGTCGCCTCGACACTGTGGATTGGCCCAAAACACATGGGGGTGAGGAATGCCAAGTGTTGGGGCAGGAGAATGTGGGGTTGGCACTCATATTCTCGGAGGGGGAACTTGAGGAGATCATCAAGGACATGAAAACGGATACAGCGCCGGGCCCTAACGGTTTCCCGGTTCTGTTCTTCAAGCATTTCTAGCCATTGGTTAAGCACGGGGTCTTACACATCCTGAATGACTTTATTCTGGGAAGGATTGACGTGGTCAGGCTAAATTTCAGGGTAATCACCCTGATCTAAAAGTTCAAGGGGATGAACTGGTCTCTTAGGACAGGATGATCACGCCTATAAATGTGTGTTCAAAATTATCTCCAAAGCATTCACATCTACAATGGACCCGATTGCTGATCGCATCATCAGCCTGAACCAAACTGCTTTCATCAAGGGCCGTTTTATCTTGGATGGAGCCCTGGCTTTTCAAGAAATCGTCCATGAAATGCATTCCAAGAAGCTGAAGGGGGTGCTGCTCAAGCTGGAATTTGAAAAGGCATACGACTGGGTAAACTGGGAGTTCCTACAAGAGGTTTTGAGAGGAAGGGTTTTGACGCAGGATATATTCACAAAATTGCGCAGCTGGTCTCTAGGGGACAAACTGCAATATCCATTAACAGCGTGATCAGACCCTTCTTCCGCAATAAGCGGGGAGTGTGCCAAGGGGACCCACTCCCCCCGCTGCTATTCAATTTCATCGGAGAGGCACTTTCGGTTATCCTTACCAAGGCATCGGCGGCTGGACATATTGTGGCGCGTGTTACCCATCTAATCCCAGGGGGATTTCTCATCTTCAGTACGCCGATGATACCCTTATCCTGATTCAATGTGACGATTGCAGATTGCCAATCTAAAATTTCTGCTCATGTGTTTCGAAGATATGTTGGGCCTGAAAATCAACTATCACAAAAGCGAGGTGATTGTAATGGGCCAACCTGAGGGTGAGCAGCAGAGGATCATAGATATGCGAAACTGTAACTTGGAGACCTTCCCGTTCATCTACCTTGGGCTTCCAATTTCAGACAGGAAGCTCACGGTGGAACAATGGATCTTTTCGATCCATAAGCTTGTGGCCAGGATTGAGACATGGCTGGGCAAATTTTGTCTTCAGGGGTACGACTCATTCTGTCAACATCTTGCATTGCGAGTCTTCCAATGTTTGCAATGTGCCTCTTTCTCCTGCAAGACAGGGTGCAAGAGAAATTTGACTCCCACCATGCGAGATTCTTTTGGGAAGGAGTTAGTGACAATAGGAAATACCATATGGTGAATTGGCCTACGGTGTGCCGACCAAAAGAATACGATGGTCTAGGGATTCTGAACTCGAAGAAAATGAACATTGCGCTCATGGTGAAGTGGATCTAGAAGCTCTAGCAAGACGTCTCCTCCATCTGGGCGAGTTTGCGGTGGGAAAAGTACCAGGACGTGTCCAATATCTTTGCGGGATCGGGCAGAGGGCTCCCTGTCCTAGACAAGTTTGCACAAAATCAAACACTACTTCAAGCTTGGGGCGAAGCACGATATCCGTGATGGGAATAGGACCAGCTTCTGGTTGGACCTTTGGGTCAGCGACTCTACCTTGCGTGAGATCTCTCCTGACCGCTTTCAGATTTGTGACTACCCTGATATCTCGGTGGCCCTGGCTTGCGAGCCCACAGGGATAAGATTTATACGCTCCCTCGGCCTGAGCTGGTTAGTCAGTGGAGGGAGCTGGAGTAGGTGATCGACGGGATTCACCTTTCCGTGGGACAGGACAAGATTTCCTGGAAGCTGGATCAAACAGGGCAGTTCTCTATTGTGTCGCTATACGATAAACTATCGCAGGGCATGACGGTGCTACACCACAAGGACGTTTGGTCTACTAGAGCTCCTCTGAAAATCAGGATATTCCCTTGGCAACTTGCACTAAACCGGCTACCGACTAGTAAAAATATTGCGAATAGATTTGGCCCTGCCTCCGGCAACTGCCCTCTATGCGGAGCGCTAGAGGACGCGAGCCATGTGTTTTTCCAATGCTCGATGGCCAAGTTTGCGTGGAGCGTCGTGCGCCAGAAGCTATGAATCCGACAAACTTTCCACAGGTTTTTGCTGTTCTTTCGAACTTCTTGGGGAGGTCTCGTAGGAATCTGTGGTACCTGTCCCTTGTGCAGTCCTGGGCTCTGTGGTCTGTTAGGAATAAGCTAATCTTCGAAGCCAAAACCCTGACACACCCAGCTGACATTATTTTCAAAATCTCGATGTTTTTACAGCTGTGACTTCGATCGGCAAAGCAACAACAGGACCGTGAGGAGTTGGAGTAGACGATCGGCGAGCTCAAACAGCTATATACCCTGAACCATCCTCAGCCGGGAACGTGAGCTGCGGTCATTGCCATCCTAGCTTGGTGCCTTATGCCGTCGTTGCCATCCTAGCTTGGTGCATATTCATTTTCTTCTTTCAAATCAGCAACGAATAGGTATTTAACGATTCCTTTAATCAGCTGTCTCCGATCAGCTTGCGATTGATTTGATGCGTCAGCATCCGATACTAGCAGATTGATTGCTTTCCTTTTCTTCCGTGCGGCACCATGCCAACATATACACGTTTACCTTTTTTTTCCAAGTTCCGTCTGAGACGTGTCAATGCATGAGCTGGTACACGATAACTTTTAGATCGATTTAATCTCAACCGCCATGATTCAAATCAATGACTTATGTATTTTTAGCATATGTGGACGAACGTGGTAGCTTTATTTTCTATTGTTTTAAGTATATATATAATATATTAATAGATAGATTTTTTTTGAGACAACCTGCTAGATTTTATTCATTGATCATAATGTTTACAGGGATTGTTGCAGAGTATGGATCGCCTAGCCACAGGTGGCGGCCAACTCCCAAATTAATAGGGACAGCATAAGCGAGCTAAGTAGGATGCACAAATTATTTATTTGTACAACTAACAAGGCTCGCTCACACCATTTCCAAGATCGCATCCTGCCATTTTTAATCATCAGTCATATGTAAGTACAAAACCAAAATCAATGAAGCATTTTCGTATGAAAATCAACCTAACATTAGGGCCTCATACTCATATTAGATGCAAAATAATTTCAGGGACGTCATAAGCGAGCTAAGTAGGATGCACACAATTGTTTATTTATGCATCTCACAAGGCTCGCTCACACCAACCCCAAGATCGTATCCTACCATTTTTAATCATCGTCCATATGGAAGTAGAAAACCAAAGTCAACCTAAATTCATCTAGATTTTGTACCCCTACAATTATCTAAATTTGCCATACATCTAAAATCATCTAGATTTTGTATCCCTAAAATAAAATCACCTAAATTTTCTACACATCCAAAATCACCTAAAATCACTAAATAAATACACTAACTAAGAGGGGGAGGGAGTCTACCTGCGGCGGCGCGAGGTCGGGGGAGGCGCGGTTCGGCGGAAAGAACGGGGTCGCCGTGGGGATGGTGGATCCGTCGGGGCGCGGACCGGTGCGGGGCTGGACCGGGGCGGGGCAGCGTGGGCTGCGCCGGCAAGGGATGCATGCGGTGGCGATTTCGGGAGAGGCGCAGGTCAGTGGTGGTGGGGCTAGGCTGGACCAGTACGGGGTTGGGCTGGCGGTGGGGTTGGACCGGGGCGGGAGGCGACGGCGATTTCGGGGAGGGAGGGGGGGACGAGCGGGACGAATGAAGGGGTGAGGTACAAACTGACAAGATCTAGATGCAGGAGGGCGGTGCCTTTTAAGAAATTTTTGGACGGTATAGTGGTGGCATCTTCGATATGCCGAATGCCACCACTAAAGTGTAGTTGCGGCATTCGAAGGTGGTGAACTCCTGGGCTGTATTGGTCCCGGCTCGCCTCGTGGTCCCCACTTAGTGCCAACGTTCACCTTTTCCAGAACGCCATGACTAAGCAATAGTGACGACGTTCGACCTTTCTCGAACGCCACCACTATTTTGTCTTGCAATAGTGGCGCGCATTTTATTACAGACGCCACTAGAAAAAGGTTGCTATAAGCCTTTTCCTACTAATATAATAGCAAGTTAATACATCAAACAAGGCAAACTACTCATCAAACATGACAAGCAAGCATTAAACAAGTGTGACTACTGTGAAAAACGAGCAATCAAACAATGTGTGTGTGGCTTAGAATGACATCATGGTTCTGCTAATCCCAACGTATAAGTGCAAGCATATACAACATAGATGACACTTTGTTCAAGTTTATTGAGTGCAAGAAAAGTAAAGCATGTCATCAAGTTCGTGAGAGCTTTAATCGCTAATTTTCACATAACAAGTTTAATTCGGAAGGTAGATAAAAATATGAATATACTTGGAATAGCAAATGCTAATAGGTAGGTATGGTGGACTCTTTGGAATAACTTGGTTTTATTTGGAGTTGGATGCATGAGTGGAACTCATATTTGGTATAGAGGTTAGCAAAAGACTGGGAGCGACCAACTAAGAGAGCATTAATGGCCATAATCATGCAAAGTGACAAAATATTATTAATTAAAGCATAAAGTGATATTACAAGTCGAAAATTAAATGATCATAGAGGCTATGGTGACTTGGTATAGTCTTAACATGGTGTGATCATGCGCCAAGTCAACCCAAATAAAGCATCAAAGGAGAATACCACAATACTATGCTTTAATATGCTAAAACAACGCATGATTCTTTCAAGGCACATTAAACAATCTCAATTATTTGTAACAAGTAATGCTACAACAATAATCACTAAGCATAAAGTCAAAACAATATCAAGCATGACATGATAAAGTCTAAGTCACAGTCAAAAACAAGCTCCTTTTATACCACTTATAAGCATGAACTTTCCTGCTCTTTTCCAATCCAAACCAACTTATTTAAAAACTAATGAATGCAGGGGCCCAACCAATTTATTTAAGCAAACTAAGTAAAATAAAACAAAAAAAACAAAAACAAAGACGCTCCAAGAACAACACAATTGTGTGTGAAACAATAAAAATGAAGTGTTTGGAAGAAAATCTGAGATTTTTATTGATGAAGAAGGGGATGCCTTGGGCATCCCCAAGCTTTAACGCTTGTACTTCTTGAATATTTCTTGAGGTGACACGGGTGGCATCCCCAAGCTTGAACTTTTGTCCATACTTCATCTTATCACATTATTCTTCCCCTACGCTTGAAAATCTCCTTCATACAAAACTTCACACAATGTTCATTAGCAACATTAGTGTATTCAAGATAATAAGCCTTTAGGTTCAGTTTCAACACTAGTAAAACTTCCATTAAAACACAATTCCTTTTAAAAGTTCAAGTGATCAAAGAGAACTCAAAGAGAAAGAGATTAAGAGGCAAATGCAAATAATGACAGAAATCTGTCAAAACAGACCAGCAGGTAAAAAACCCATTTTTTCGAAGAACTTCTGTTGCTCAAATCAAAAAGTGTTAAACTAACGATAGTTAGATAACAACCTGGGGCAGAAGCAAAACAAATTACAGCTCAAACCGATGTACAAAGATTTTTCAAGAATTTTTACAGCAAAGCACAAAAATCTGTTTCGGGACAGCAACTTTCCCAAGCATTATTTCTCTCTTATTAGAGGTTATTCTTGGCACAAAAACCACAGAAAAAGGATAAGGAGAGGTTATTACAGAGGCAATAACTTCCAAGACTCAACAAAATAAAAACTTACTGAATACAAAATTGGGTTATCTCCTAATAAGTGCTTTTCTTTAACGCCTTTGAGCTAGGCATAAGAATTTCGATGATGCTCACATAAGAAATATGAATTGAAGTAAAAGGGAGCATCAAGAAGCAAATTCAAAACACATTTAAGTCTAGCCCACTTCGTATGCATAGGAATCTTATACGCAAATAAATTCACAAATAACAAATTGACAGTCATAGGAAGATAAAACGAGAGTAACTTCAAAACTTTCAGTAAATAGAGAGGTGTTTCAGTACCATGAAAACTTTTACAGCCATATTTTACTCTCTCATAATAATTTTCAGTAGCCTCATGAATAAACTCAACAATATAACTACCACCTAAAGCATGCTTTTCATGATCTACAAACACATAAATTTTATCAAGCTCAAAAATAGTGGGATTAAAACCTTCAAACCCACTTTTAACAATTTTATAACAAGATGACTGATCAATCTCATTTTCAATAGTAGTACAATTAATATTATCAATCAATATAGGACCATCATCTAGAGCTTTATTATATTTTTTTTCAAAAGAATCCATAGGAACATAACATTTATCCTCCTTTGGTAAGCATGGAGGACAATCAATTAATGTAATGGGTAAAGAGTTACTCTCATTAGAAGGTAGGAATGGGTAGATCCATTCTTCCTCCTCTTGATCATCACTGTCCTCTTATTTTTCATCCAATGAGCTTCTAGTTTCAGCAATTTCTTCTTCCATAGGCTCCTGCAAGGCATTAGTCTCTTCCGTTGGTGGAGAGCATCTATTAAGATATTCAAGAATATATCCATTCTCTACCTTGTAATTATCAAAGAAAATTTTAAGTATATCATAAACCTCATATTTATAAGGTGCATCATCAGTATTTTCAAGCAAATAAGCAAGTTCGAATGCACCCTTCCAAGCAATAAATTCTTCAATTTGTTCCACATCATAAAAGTCATATTTCCCCTTAAAATAAGAAGATATGGTAACATCATCATTATACTCACATTGAAAAGGGAGGTGTTTATACCTCCTACAGCAACAAGATTTATCAAAGCAATAAGTAACATTATAAGTAGAGCACATGTTTCTAGCAATGGTACACAATTTATCAATTGTTTCCCATAAGAGTTTCCCTTTTTGTGACAAGCGGTGTTCCTCATAATATTTGTTGTTTCATGAACCCATCTTGCCAATAAGATGTAGTTTCAAAGAAATCCACCATTGATAGAAAGCATGATAAAACAAGACAATAACAGATCAACAGAGATAACAACTATAGCAGGAACTAAATTTTTTGTGTTTTTGATAGAAAGAAACAAGCAAACAAAGCAAAAATAAACTAAGCAAAAAAAATAAACAAAGTAAAGAGATTGGTTGTGGGGGACTCCCCTTGTGAAGATGTCGTTGACTCCCCAGCAACTGCGCTAGAAAATAGCTTGATGTCTACGCACTTCTATTCTTGTAGACAGTTGTTGGGCCTCCAAGTGCAGAGGTTTGTAGAATAGCAGCAAGTTTCCCTTAAGTGGATTACCCAAGGTTTATGGAACTCAGGGAGGAAGTGGTCAAAGGTATCCCTCTCAAACAACCCTGCAATCAAGATACAAGAAGTCTCTTGTGTCCCCAACACACCCAATACACTTGTCAGGTGTATAGGTGCACTAGTTCGGTGAAGAGATAGTGAAATATAAGTGGTATGGATAATTATAAGTGGTAACGTTGCCAGAAAAGAGCTTGACGGGTAGGAAGAGACTAAAGGCAATCTGAAATAAAGATGGAAGCAAGCAAACATGTAACATATCTAGTTGCAAATGGTGTTTCAATGCTTATAAACAAGGCCTAGGGATCATACTTTCACTAGTGAACACTCTCATATAAATATCATCTCTTTATGATACTACTCTAAACTACTCTCCGGTTGGATAACTCTAATCCACGGTAGGCTTATAACATCACACCTCAAAGTTCGTTTTCCCCATCTAGATAACCCCTCACTATCACCTTGAGTGCTAGATGGTTCTAACAAACACCACAATATCATAGAGACATCCAACTCAAATTATGCTCATGACAAGTATTTATGTAACCTTAGCCAAAGTGCCACATGGTGTGCACACTGTCAACTTCACACACGTGGGGATAAGCAGAGATTTATTAAAGCACTTGAGTAGCAGAATAGATCTATAGATTAAAAAGCTCATGATCTCAATAAGATCACGCATAGAGAGAGAGAGAGATGAACACATAGCTACTGGTAGATCCCTTAGCCTCGATGAAGAACTACTCCCTCCTTATCATGGAGAATATCATTTTGCGGCCCGAAAGTTGGGATGTCCAGGCAACACGGTACCCAAGTTCCTTGAAATCATCCGTGATGACTACAGTTGGTGTGCCAAATACTCAGAGGGTCTTTTTCGGCACAAATTCAACTTTATGTTTCAATACAAAAAATCAGGCTAACGGCAGTCAAGTTGGCCCCCCTGTCAGTTCTCGCCGTTATGTCGCTCCTATCGGTCCCATCACTTAGGTGTCAATTAGGCTTGTAGCGTTGGCGCCTGCATCCATTACGCGTCTTCTTCTTCCCCGGAGCGGCAATCTGTGGGGCGTCGCAGCCATGGCGTAGAGCTGGGACGTGGACGAACCTGCTCGCCCCGGCTCTCCTCCCTGTAGGCTTGCAGCGTTGGCGCCTCCATTACTCGTCTTCTTCCCCGGAGCGACAATGGTGCAGAGCTGGGAAGTGACGAAGCTGCTCGGCCCCGCTCTCCTCCCCATCCTGAGTCGGAGCTCGCCCTTGATGACCCACAAGTATAGGGGGTGTATCGCAGTATATTCGAGGGAAGTGAAACCCAATTTATTGATTTGACACAAGGGAGCCAAAGAATATTTATAAGTCTTAACAACTGAGTTGTCAATTCAGCTGCACCTGGAAACAATCTTACTCACAACAGTTTATCAGTAGCAACAGTTTTGTAGTAGGAATAGTAAAGTAACAGCAGTAGTAAAGCAAAGACAGTAGTAACAAAAGCAGTAAACAGTGGGATTCGAGTGTGGTAGGCATAGGGATGGATGGACGGGCGTTGCATGGACAAGACAATTCACATAGCAATCAGAACATAGGGCAATTGCAGATAAATAAGATAAAGCACCCAAGTACTAGACAATCCTAGGCATGTGTTCCATATATAGTCATACGTGCTCGCAATGAGAACTTGCACAACATATTTTGTCCTGCCAGCCCGTTTGCAGCGGGGCCTCTAGGGAACTAATGTCAATTAAGGTGCTCCTTTTAATAGAGCACCGGAGCAAAGCATTAACACTCCGTGAACACATGTGATCCTCACATCAAAGCCATTTCCTTTCGGTTATCCCGATTTCTGTCACTTCGGGGCCATAGGTTCCGGACAACAACGTGTGTATACAACTTGTAGATAAGACCAAAAACAATACTATCATAATGAATCAATAATAAGTTCAGATCTGAAATCATGGCACTCAGGCCCTAGTGACAAGCATTAAGCACAATAAGTCGCAACAAAGTCATAAAGCACTAATAAAAGATACTAGGCACCATGCCCTAACAATCCGATGCCATTACATGAACGATCTCATCCAATCCCTACCATCCCTATAGCCTACAGCGGGGGATTACTCACTCATAGATGGGGGAAACATGGATGGTCGATGGAGATGATGGTGAAGATAGATGGAGATGGCTCCGGGGGCACTTCCCCGTCCCGGCAGGGTGCCGGAACAGAGACTTTCTGTCCCCCGAATCTCCCCTTTGGTGGCGGCAGAGCAGCGGAACTTTTCATGGAAAAACATCGAACCCCCTGGAGTTTTTAGGTCAGAAGGCTTCTTATAGGCGAAGAGGGAGACCGAGGGGGTGCCTGGGGCCGCCACACCATGCCCTGGCGTGGCCAGGCCCAGCCTGCGCCTGGGGGGAGGGGTGTGGCCAGCCCCTGGCCCTCCTCCGTCTCGTATTCTAGCTCCTGGAGTCTTCTGAAAAATAGGCACTTTGGCTTTTGTCCCGTCCAATTCCGAGAATATTCATTTTCTGACTTTCCTGGAACCAAAAACAGCAGAAAACAGGCAGCTGGCACTGTGGCTCTTGTTAATAGGTTAGTCCAAGAAATCATATGAAAAGTACTCCAAAGTGTGGACAAAACACAAGAAAGTGGATAAAACCAAGCATGGAGCATAAAAAATTATAGATACATTTGCAATGTATCAACATCCCCAAGCTTAACTCCTGCTCGTCCTCGAGTAGGTAAGTGATAAAAAGAAAGAGTAATTTTTGAGGTGACATGCACCATCAAAGACTTGATCAAAGTATTTGTAAACATTCAAAGCTAGGATCATAGTACTTCAATTATAACATGAAAGACAAAGTTCTAGCAATAAGACAAAGAAACTATGAAACAACATGAAAAGGCACAAACAAAAGATTCATGAATAACAATGCTTTGCAAGACGTTTGTTTGTTTCACATAAATAAAACATAGCATAGTGGCATTCAGGTTGTCCCTCATAGAGTAGCAAACATAAATGCATAGAACACCTTAAAGTTCACAAGAGTGACTAGATACAAATAGTTTAAAACAAGCAATATCAAGGTATGCATCAATCAACAAGTCTTGGGACAATGCACATAGAACTAAGAATGGCCACTATGCTCTCAAGAAAGTGCTCATAGAATGTGTGGAGACTCAACAAGGAAATGAAAAAGGTTTTGAAAAGTTTGAAAGGCTTCCAAATGATGAAAGTATGGTACTCATTAGCTTTGAGCTCTCATTGCCCCTATCATAAGCATCTTTAATGCGGTTAAGGTTAAAGTGACACAACTAAGAGGATATGCTTGACAAGTTATAAATCAAAGTCTCATGCCCCTTACTTACGAAGACCGATCCTCATGCTACTCAACTTCAGTCATGAGTAAGCTCTTGTCATTGTAAGTATATACGTATCATAGAGAACGGCCAACGGGGTACCCCTTGCACATGATACAGGAGCTATCCCATAATCAAAATGACAAGGCAAGCAGACAATGAGCATCTCATCGATATTTTTATTTACTATGTGCATAGATTTTTATTGAGGATGCTTCATAGAATGCTCATCATGGTTATGCTGCAAGTTTCCACCATGATTAGGCATGGATTAGGCTAGCGGCCAGGCGTTTCTCTAACATACATACAAACTCCATGATCTTACAAGTTCCACTTTTATTTCACACCGCCGGGATCCATAAGCAAAAGAACATGATATCAACGAGGTACAAAGTACCAGTGCAATGTTGAAAGCATTCCCCATGATACATGGTTCTGCTAACTTCAACTTATAAAGCGCAAGCATATACGCAATAAAGAAGGACACAATGGTTCAGGTTTATTAAGTGCAAGAAAATAAAGTGTGCCATCAAGTTCGTGAGAGCTTTACTAACTAACTTTCTCACAACAAGCAAACATTTTATTCGGAAGAAAACAAGGCATAATGAATATGCACGGAAATAGAAAATGATGCTAATAGGTAGGTATGGTGGACACTTTGGCAATATTTGGTTTAAGGGAGTTGGAAACATGAGTAAAATACTCAGTGGAAGTGAAAGCTAGCAATAGTAAGGGAGCGATAAACGAGAGAGAAATAATGGCCATAATCATGCAGAGCGACAAAACATCATTGATCAAAGCATAAAGTGATACCACAAGTTGAAAACTAAGGGATCATAAAGGCTTATGGTGACTTGGGATAGTCATAACATGGTGTGAGCATGTGCCAAGTCAACCCAAATAAAGCATCAAAGGAGAATACCACTATACTATGCTTTAATATGCTAAAACAACGCATGATTCATCCAAGGCACATTAAGCAATCTCAATTGTTTATAAAAAGTCATGCTACAACAAATAATACTAAGCATAAAGCCAAAACAATATCAAGCATGGTATGACAAAGCATAGGCACAGTCAAAAACAAGCTCTCTTTAACACTTAAGCATGAACTTTCCTACTCTTTTCCAATCCAAACCAAACTATTTGAAAACCAATGCACGAAAGAGGAGGTCCAACCAATTTATTCAGCAAACTAAACAAACCAAGAAAATGAAAACCAAAATGAAAAACGAAAAAGAAGACGCTCCAAGAACAACACAACTGTGCATGAAACAATAAAAATAAAGTGGTTGGAAGAAACCTGAAATTTTTATTGATGAAGAAGGGGATGCCTTGGGCATCCCCAAGCTTTGACGCTTGTACTTCTTGAATATTTCTTGGGGTGACACGCGTGGCATCCCCAATCTTGAGCTTTAGTCCATCATTCATCTCATTACTCATTCCTTCCATACACCTGAAATTTTTCCTTCATACAAAACTTCACACAATCTCATTAGCAACATTAGTGCACTCAAGATAAATAAGTCTTAAGGTTCAGTTCTAACACCAAATAAAATTCCATTAGAACACTAGCTACTGTATCACTTCCCTTAAAAAGATCAATTCCCCAAAAGAACTCAAGAAGGAACCAACAAGAAGCAAATGCAGAAAATGGCAGAAATCTGTCAAAACAGACCAGTAGGTAAAGACAAATTTTTTCGAAGTCCTTCTGTTGCTCAAATCAAAAAGTGTTGAACTAAGAAAAGTTATATAACAACCTGGGGCAGAAGAAGAAAAAATTACATCTCAATCTGACATACAGAGGTCTCTCACGAATTTTTACGGTGGAGCACAGAAATCTGTTTCGGGACAGCAACTTTCCCAATCATCACTTCACTCTCATTAGAGGTTACTCTTGGCACAAAAAGAAAATAAAAAGGATAAGGAGCGGTTATTACTGAGGTAATAACTTCTAAGACTCATCTAAAACTTTTGGGTTATCTCCCAATAAGTACTTTTCTTTAATGCCTTTAAGTTAGGCATAAGCAAAAACTAGAATGGATAGAATAGAAGTAAACAGAAATAATCATAGTGAAAACATTGTTTTGTTCAATGAAATCCTTTTGTTAACAAGGTTGATCAGGTATTGCTACCAAAACATTTTCATATGAGACAAAACTTTGTATTCCACTAATGATTATGTTACCTCAACCTTGATTGCAATGGTCCCAATCATAATAGTTTCAAAATTTTCTCTTGGTATGGGACAATATATTTCTCCAACTTGAATGCCCTCAACATGTTCAATTGAATTCAAACCATAAGTCCTTTCAATCTTCTTTGAGGAAATAAACAATTTGTTTCTTGTCATTAACATTGAAGGTCACCTTCCCTTGATTATAATTAATAACAGCTCCTGCAGTATTTAAGAAAAGGTCTCCCAAGAATAATAGACATATTATCATCTTCAGGCATAAAAGTTTGAGAGGATGCTCTCATAAGGAATATGAGTTGAAGTAAAAGAGAGCATCAAGGAGAAAATTCAAAACACATTTAAGTCTAACCCACTTCCTATGCATAGGAATCGTGTAAGAAAATAACAAAGTGACAGGCATAGGAAGATAAAACAAGAGTAACTTCAAAACTTTCAGCACATAGAGAGGTGTTTCAATACCATGAAAACTTCCACAACCATATTTTCCTCTCTCATAATAATTTTCAGTAGCCTCATGAATAAACTCAACAATATAACTATCACATAAAGCATGCTTTTCATGACCTACAAGCACTAGAGCTTTATCATAAACATTTTCAAGAGAATCCGCAGGAACATAACAATCATCCTCCTTTAGTAAGCATGGAGGAAAATCAAATAATGTAAGGGATAAAGAGTTACTCTCATTAGAATGTAGTCATGGGTAGGTAATCCATTCTTCCTCCTTTTGTTCATCAGTCTCCTCCTCTTTTTCATCTAATGAGATTTCAGGTTCATCAATTTCTTCTTCCATAGGATCCTGCAAGGCATTAGTCTCTTCCATTTGTGGAGAGCATCTATTAAAATATTCAAGAATATTGCCATTTTCATCCTTGTAATTATCACAGCAAAATTTAAGTATACCATAAACCTCATACTTATAAGGTGAATCATCAATATTTTCAAGCAAACTAGCAAGTTCAAAAGCACCCTTCCAAGCAATAAATTCTTCAATTTGTTCCGCATCATAAAAGTCCTAAATTACTTTAGCATAGGAAGATATGGTATCATTATCATTATACTCACATTGAAAAGGGAGGTGTTTATACCTCTTTCTGCAACGAGATTCATCACAACAATAAGTAACATTATAAGTAGAGCACACGTTTCTAGCAATGGTATATAATCTATCAATTTGTTCCCATAAGTGTTTCCCTTTTTGTGATAAGCGGTATTCCTTATAATAATATTTTTGATCTTCCATGAGCCCACCTTGCCAATAAGCTTCAGTTTCAAAGAAACCAACCATTGACAACAAGCATGATAAGGCAAGACAATAACAGACCAACGAAAATAACAACTAGAGTAGGAACTACTTTTTTTTGTATTTTGATAAAGAAACAAGCAAACAAGGAGAAAATAAACTTAGCTTGAACAATAGTGAATCCAAGTGGACTTGATAAATAAAGCTATGCTCCCCGGCAACGGCGCCAGAAAATAGTCTTGATGACCCACAAGTATAGGGGGTGTATCGCAGTATTTTCGAGAGAAGTGAAACCCAATTTATTGATTCGACACAAGGGGAGCCAAAGAATATTTATAAGCCTTAACAACTGAGTTGTCAATTCCGCTACACCTGAAACAATCTTACTCACAGCAGTTTATCAGTAGCAATAGTTTTGTAGTAGGAATAGTAAAGTAACAGCAGTAGTAAAGCAAAGACAGTAGTAACAAAAGCAGTAAACAATGGGATTCGAGTGCGGTAGGCATAGGGATGGATGGACGGGCATTGCATGGACAAGACAATTCACATAGCAATCAGAACATAGCGCAATTGTAGATAAATAAGATAAAGCACCCAAGTACTAGACAATCCTAGGCATGTGTTCCATATATAGTCATGTGTGCTCGCAATGAGAACTTGCACAACATCTTTTGTCCTGCCAGCCCATTTGCAGCGGGGCCTCTAGGGAACTACTAGCAATTAAGGTGCTCCTTTTAATAGAGCACCAGAGCAAAGCATTAACACTCCGTGAACACATGTGATCCTCACATCAAAGCCATTCCCTTCCGGTTATCCCGATTTCTGTCACTTCGGGGCCATAGGTTCTGGACAACAACGTGTGTATACAACTTGTAGATAAGACCAAAAACAATACTATCATAATGAATCAATAATAAGTTCAGATCTGAAATCATGGCACTCGGGCCCTAGTTACAAGCATTAAGCACAACAAGTCGCAACAAAGTCATAAAGCACTAATAAAAGATACTAGGCACCATGCCCTAACAATCCGATGCCATTACATGAACGATCTCATCCAATCCCTACCATCCCTATAGCCTACAGCGGGGGATTACTCACTCATAGATGGGGGAAACATGGATGGTCGATGGAGATGATGGTGAAGATAGATGGAGATGGCTCCGGGGGCACTTCCCCGTCCCGGCAGGGTGCCGGAACAGAGACTTTCTATCCCCCGAATCTCCCCTTTGGTGGCGGCGGCGCAACGGAACTTTTCATGGAAAAACATCGAACCCCCCAGAGTTTTTAGGTCAGAAGGCTTCTTATAGGAGAAGAGGGAGACCGAGGGGGTGCATGGGGCCACCACACCATGCCCTGGTGCGGCCAGGCCCTGCCCGCGCATGGGGGGGGGGGGGGGGGGTGGCCAGCCCCTGGCCCTCCTCCGTCTCGTATTCTGGCTCCTGGAGTCTTCTGGAAAAATAAGCACTTTGGCTTTTGTCCTGTCCAATTCCGAGAATATTCATTTTCTGACTTTCCTGGAACCAAAAACAGCAGAAAACAAGCAGCTAGCACTTTGGCTCTTTTTAATAGGTTAGTCCAAGAAATCATATGAAAAGTACTCCAAAGTGTGGACAAAACACAAGAAAGTGGATAAAACCAAGCATGGAGCATCAAAAATTATAGATACATTTGCAATGTATCAGCCCTCACCGTGGACGCACCCATGGCACGGTCGGGGACGAGAATTGGTTCCCGGTGAGATCTATCACCTTGTCGACCATGCTCGGTTCTGTTTTCCTCCTCTAGAATCCGAGCTTGCCGTCGCCGTGGTTGCACTCGCACCAATTCTGCCACCTCTGTCGAGGTCTCTGTGGTAGCTCAAGTTCTGGGGCTCTCCAAGTTCTGCCATGTTGGGCCTGTACTCTTTTGTTCAAATCTCTTGGGTTGTACCAACTTCATTATGTTTAATTATGAAAGAAAAAATATAAATGACTTCTCTCAATTTCTCGCATAGAAAAATGCACAGCTAATTTCATATTCTCACGGGAACTGGCCCCATTTGTTGAACCGGTGGCACGGCCACGATCTCCACGTAACCACAGTGAGTTCTCAAACCGAAAGTTGTAGTTACCAAGTTTCTTCTGCAGTCATTCCTCTTCCTCAGTCATTCCTCTGCTGTTTTTCCTGGGCGCTTCTTCTTCCTCTATTCTGGAACCGTCGGTTCATATTCTTCTTCCTCTTGCAGGCAGTTCCTTACAGGCATGGACGATGGGAAACGCACAACAGAGACCCACTTGGTCCCTGCCCATGGCACCACGACTTTGACAGTGGTGTACACAAATGATGAAGCGACTGTGGAGACAACTCCCGCCAGGTTTGAGCAATTGCTTGAGAAAAAGAAGCATAAGTTTGTGGGGCTATACTTGGAGTACATCCGTGCAAATAAGCGCAAAAATCCTCCACAAGAGATCGCTGTCATGCAAATCGCCATACATGAGGAGGTCCGCGTTTACCACTTCTGCAGGTATGTGAAATTTAAATTTGAGATCACCACTTCTGCATCCCTTGTTCCCTTACATCCCTAGAACCATCTAAGTGCAGGAGTAAACCAACCGAGATGCGTTGTCCGGCTCTGGTCGAGTTCTTGTGTAGGAAAGGGATAACTTTCACTAGCGTGGATATCACAAATGACACAATTATGCTTTCTCGTGCGTTGATAAAAATCCCAGAGGGGCACCACATCGACATCCAAAATCTGTACAAGATCAAATCATACCCAGCGAAGGATGGCATGGGTGATCTGGCAGCGGAAATCATTGATAAATCCTATGAAAAACTGAAGAAATTGAAGCGACTCGATCACGACTACTGGGAGTGGAAGCCGATGAGCCAGGTGCGCCTTGAGTATGCAGCCAGAGACGCCTACATGGCGTATGAGTTGTACAGTAAGCTCATTACCATGAAAGATGGGATGGTTAAGGCGGGGTTTTTTTGCGAGAGAGCTATGCCCTGGTTGCAAGCTAGCCCAGGAGAAAAAGCGTGAGGAGGATAGAAAGCGGTTTCAGGACGAGCATGGATCTTGGGACGGTGGCGACATCAAGCGGCTGAAGGGGAAGCAAGTCAAGGACGACAACAAGTGGTGGTGATACATTATGTGTTTGAACTAGATTTTAGTTTCTAGTTTATTATGTGTGTGATACATTTAGTTACTTCAATACAAAATTTCGACCAATTTTACTTGTTGATGTATTTTTTGACAATTTTAATATAATCGAGCACTAGAAATATTTTGTAGTGTGCATGAGCATGATCAGTAAATATAATTGAGCACTAGAAACTTTAAGACACTCCATATAAAGGAGTAGATTAATATATAAGGTTCACCAGAGACACCACGGATATATTGTCTTACATGCCACACACAGGTAATAATTAACTAGAATAAAATAAAAGCAGGGGTTGCAGCAGGAGGCCAGGACACGGAGACACCTAGCAGGGCAGGGGTTTATCAGCAGGAGGCAGCGACAGCCTAGTCGATGAGATACATGCCAGTCCTGATATACTCCCGGAGGAATTTGCCGTAGGCTACGTGCCGCGCCAAGGTAATCGCCTTATGCCTGCCTCCGCCTCTGCCAACGCCCTCCGTGTGCTGGATCATGCTGTCGAGGTCCACGTTGATTGCTCTGCCACAGAATGGGCAAAACAGTCCCCCCTACGGTGGAAACGGATTAGCCCACACCGTAACCGCCTAAGCACGTATCGGCTCTTGTTGTCCCTGGATTCCTTGCTATCGTCCACTTCATCATCATCTTCCTATTGATTTTTAAGAACATAACTTAGAACTCATACATATGATTGAATTGTATTACAACTCAAGAATTGATAACATGTATATGTAAGGCAATATATCCGTGGATATCAAAGATAAGGCATCTCAGCAATAGTTTGATCGGTTCATAGATCATTTCATCTCAACACAATGACAAATAATTGCATCAGAGTGAATGTAGGATAAATCTAGGAGCCTCATAAGTTTCTTCAGGGATGGAGTCAGCAAACCAAGTAATAATTGCACAACCTGTAATGTTGTTATACATCGCCCCAGGTTCACTAACTCATCCCTGAAAAAATCTGACACCAATGTGTCTGCCTCTCTTTTGGGACAAATTTGAATCATTGGCCACAATAAGAAATTGAAATGTAATCGTACAAAACATTATTCAGGGATATACATAGTCAGGTACAAAAACAAGCCTCAATATTGTAATTATAAATAAAAAACCAAACAATTAATCTTCAGGTGCATGTTAAAAATACTTATGATCAAAACCATTCATATACATATGCATCATACCAATCATTAAAAGATCAGAAACAATTCAAGGATCATATATGTAGTTCCATATGAGAATAAATCAAGGGCCTCATAATTTGTTTCGGAGATGGAGTTGGGGAACCGAAGTACCAACATCACAACCTATATTGTTTGTGTGCATTGCTGCCTCAGGTTCACCAACCCATACCTAAAACACGACACCATCATACGTGTCTCCACTTGAACTCTTTTGGGGCAAATTTCAATCATCGGCCTCGGTGACAAACTAAAATGTAATTCTTATACACTATGAATGCATGGAATAGATAAATCAAATATTATAGTTCTATGAATGTAGAATAAAGATTGCCGCCTCATAAGTTTCTACATAGATGGCGTAAGAAAACCAAGTAACAATTGCACAGCTTATATTGATCTTGTACATGTCCCTAGGTTCGCTCACTCATCCCTGTAAAAATTTGACACCAATGTGTCTGCCTCTCTTTGGGGCAAATTTGAATCATTGGCCACAATAAGAAATTGAAATGTAATCGTACCAAACAATATTTAGGGATATACAAATGCATCATACAACGCATTCATAGATCAGAAACAATACAAATATTATATATTTAGGTTCCATATGAGAGAGAAAAATTAGGGCCTCATTTTTTTCAGTGATGGAGTCGGAGAACCAAAATACCAACAGCACAACCTTTTGTTTATGTGCATTGCTGCCTCAGGGCCACTAACCATCCCTAAGAAAACGAGACCATCAGATGCCCTTGCACTATTTTGGGGCAAAATTGAATCATTGGGCTCAGTAAGGAATAGAAATGTAATGTTATAGGCTTGCTGTGTATCGAAATCAACACTCAACTAGCAAACTCAACTAAATGGCAGATGAGCAGATTGGGGTTTTGTGACTAGATGGATTGGGGTTTTGTGACTAGATGGCAGATGCATCAATCAACCGATCGAATCATATATATACTACCCTACTTCAAGAGCAAAAGAATCTGTACACGATTGAGCAAATCCTATGTATGAACAGTGAAAACTGCGGCTGCGACTAGAGAAGCTAGCAATGTAGTACCTCGGACTCCTCATCAGGGACCTCCTCCTCAAACTCATCATTCTCCGCGATTGCGTCGAAGATTTCTTGAACGGCGATGGGGTCGTCGATGTAGATCACCGGATTGCCTCCGCCTGCCGCCTGCCCCCCATCCAGATCTGCCGCTGGCACCACGACGTTGTCGGCCACCTGCTACTCGGCGACGACGGCTACTACCTGCTGCTCGGCCCCGATGGCTACCACCTGCTGCTCGGCAGCGACGGCTACCAACTGCTGCTCGGCAGCGACGGCTACCACCTGCTGCTCGGCGACGACGGCTACTGGCTGGACGGATGAGTTCGCACCCTCGACGGCGTGGCGACGAGCAGCATTCGTGCCCGGAGAAGACGCCTCCGCCTGCTTGGCAACGACCGAGCCATCTGTTGCTACGCCTTCAACTAGCTTCACCTCCGGATCTTCTCCACGCATACGCTTCATGGCGCACCAAGGGAAGGAGGTAGTGCAAACGAGGAAGCTTCGGCGCGCGCGGTAGGTGTAGATTGGGGTCTTGGGACTAGACAGACTGGGGGGAAATGACACGAGCTCATGGAAGAAGAAGGTCGAGGGGGGTTATAAACACCGAACCGTTCGTAGTCCTCGCGTGGACACGTGTGGTGGGCGGGGGGGTTACCACGGTCTCCACCCTTTTTTTTCGGTTCCCTTTTTTTGAAACAGCCACGATCTCCACTTTAGAGCTGCATTGAAAACACGCTCATGTCAGACCTCGATTCCACTTCATGCAAGTGGCACGGAGCTAATTTCTAGCAACGTTAGATGTACTCGAGGGGGGACCTTGACTCATGGAATTTACTAGCGGTAGGGCCTAGTTGGAAGTGAGATTGAGAGCGCTGCGTAAAAATGGGATATGTCTGATTAAAATCAAGTGGCAATAAATTGCAGCGTCCTATCGACAACCGTGCACTCGCTGACCCTGTTGCCCTGTGCATGAGTTGTAGTAGTAGTAGTAGGCTTTTAGACTTGATTAAACTTGACATAACCGCTCGACGACTTTTTCCATGGACGGCATCGTGTTCCTTCCTGTAGAAGTCTCGCGGAGGGAGACGTCCGTGCTGTCTCACGCTATACTATGAAGGGCACGAGGTGTGCAACGATCATCGTTGGATCACACAGAATCAACGGTTGGTGCGCACGATCCGCGTGACAACTGTGACAACTAATCAGGGAGTAGCAGATAGGGTGAGCATAGTTTTGGGCTTCTATGAAAGATAGAGAGGGGGGGGTAGGCAAAACTAAGTAGTACCACATAAAACCAAGGGCAAAACTGAGTAGTATAAAAATGGAAAGTGTCTTGTACAATGAAATACATCATGGAATACATCAAATTATGCCAAGATAGATCCACCAGAGTTCATTGGATGTGTGTTCTTCTCATAAACCACACATAGATCCACCAGTGTCATTGGATGTGTGTTCTTCTAAACAAACCACATAAGGATCCACCGGTGTCATTGCATGTCTGTTCTTTTCATGAACCACACCCAGTGTTAGTGCATGTCTGTTCTTCTCATGAACCACACCCAGTGTCACTACATGACAGTTCTTTTCATGAACCACATAAGGATCCACCAATGTCTTTGCCTGTCTATTCTTTTAATGAACCACACGTGGATCCACCGATGTCATTGCATGTCTGTTCTTTTCATGAATCACAGCTAGAGTCATTGCATGTCTTATACTTCCATAAACCACATATGGATCCACCTAGTGTGATTGCATGTATGTTCCTCTAAACAAACCACATAAGGATCCACTAGTGTCATTGCCTGTCTGTTCTTTTCATGAACCACACCCGGTGTCATTGCATGTGTGTTCTTCTAAACAAACCACATAAGGATCCACCAGTGTCATTGCCTATCTGTTCTTTTCACGAACCACACCTAGTGTCATTGCATGTGTGTTCTTCTAAACAAACCACGTAAGTCATTGCATGTATGTTCTTTTCATGAACCACACCCGGTGTTATTGCATGTCTGTTCTTTTCATGAACCATATCTAGAGTCATTGCATGTATGTTCCTCTAAACAAACCACATAAGGATCCACCAGTGTCATTTCATGTCTATTCTTTACATGAACCACACCCAGTGTCATTGCATGCGTGTTCTCTTCATTAACCATAGCTAGAGTCATTGCATGTCTATTACTTCCATAAACCACACAAGGATCCACCGATGTCATTGCATGTCTGTTCTTTTCATGAACCACACCCAGTGTCACTGCATGTTTGTTCTCCTGACAAACCACATATGGATCCACCAGTGTCATTGCATGTCTGTTCTTTTCATGACCACAACTAGAGTCCACCAGTGTCATTGGATGTATGTTCTTCCCATGAACCACACATGGATCCACCAGTGTCATTGCATGTCTAATCTTTTCATGAATCACAGCTAGAGTCATTGCATGTCTGTTACTTCCATAAACCACATATGGATCCACCTAGTGTGATTGCATGTCTGTTCCTCTAAACAAACCACATAAGGATCCACCAGTGTCATTGGATGTGTGTTCCTCTCATGAACCACACCCAGTGTCATTGCATGTGTGTTCTTTTAAACAAACCACATAAGGATCCACTAGTGTCTTTGCCTGTCTGTTCTTTTCATGAACCACACGTGGATCCACCGGTGTCATTGCATGTCTGTTCTTTTCATGAATCACAGCTAGAGTCATTGCATGTCTTATACTTCCATAAACCACATATGGATCCACCTAGTGTGATTACATGTATGTTCCTCTAAACAAACAACATAAGGATCCACCAGTGTCATTGCGTGTCTGTTCTTTTCATGAACCACACCCGGTGTCATTGCATGTGTGTTCCTCTAAACAAACCACATAAGGATCCACTAGTGTCATTGCCTGTCTGTTATTTCCATGAACCACACCCGGTGTCATTGCATGTGTGTTCTTCTAAACAAACCACATAAGGATCCACCAGTGTCATTGCCTATCTGTTCTTTTCACGAACCACACCTAGTGTCATTGCATGTGTGTTCTTCTAAACAAACCCCATAAGTCATTGCATGTATGTTTTTTTCATGAACCACACCCGGTGTTATTGCATGTCTGTTCTTTTCATGAACCATATCTAGAGTCATTGCATGTATGTTCCTCTAAACAAACCACATAAGGATCCACCAGTGTCATTGCATGTCTATTCTTTACATGAACCACACCCAGTGTCATTGCATGCGTGTTCTCTTCATTAACCATAGCTAAAGTCATTGCATGTCTGTTACTTCCATAAACCACACAACGATCCACCGATGTCATTGCATGTCTGTTCTTTTCATGAACCACACCCAGTGTCACTGCATGTTTGTTCTCCTGACAAACCACATATGGATCCACCAGTGTCATTGCATGTCTGTTCTTTTCATGACCACAACTAGAGTCCACCAGTGTCATTGGATGTATGTTCTTCCCATGAACCACACATGGATCCACCAGTGTCATTGCATGTCTAATCTTTTCATGAATCACAGCTAGAGTCATTGCATGTCTGTTACTTCCATAAACCACATATGGATCCACCTAGTGTGATTGCATGTCTGTTCCTCTAAACAAACCACATAAGGATCCACCAGTGTCATTGGATGTGTGTTCCTCTCATGAACCACACCCAGTGTCATTGCATGTGTGTTCTTTTAAACAAACCACATAAGGATCCACCAGTGTCTTTGCCTGTCTGTTCTTTTCATGAACCACACGTGGATCCACCGGTGTCATTGCATGTCTGTTCTTTTCATGAATCATAGCTAGAGTCATTGCATGTCTTATACTTCCATAAACCACATATGGATCCACCTAGTGTGATTGGATGTCTGTTCCTCTAAACAAACCACATAAGGATCCACTAGTGTCATTGCGTGTCTGTTCTTTTCATGAACCACACCCAGTGTCATTGCATGTGTGTTCTTCTAAACAAACCACATAAGGATCCACCAGTGTCATTGCCTATCTGTTCTTTTCATGAACCACACCCAGTGTCATTGCATGTGTGTTCTTCTAAACAAACCACATAAGTCATTGCATGTCTGTTCTTTTCATGAACCACACCCGGTGTCATTGCATGTGTGTTCTTTTCATGAACCATATCTAGAGTCATTGCATGTTTGTTCCTCTAAACAAACCACATAAGGATCCACCAGTGTCATTGCATGTCTGTTCTTTTCATGAACCACACCTAGTGTCATTGCATGCGTGTTCTTTTCATTAACCATAGCTAGAGTCATTGCATGTCTGTTACTTCCATAAACCACACATGGATCCACCGATGTCATTGCATGTATGTTCTTTTCATTAACCACACCCAGTGTCACTGCACATCTCTGTTCTCCTCACAAACCACATAAGGATCCACCCAGTGTCATTAGATGTGTATTCTTCTCATGCTCCACAGCTAGGATCGACTAGTGTCATTGCCTGTCTGTTCTTTTCATGAACCACATAAGCATCCACAAGTGTCATTGCATGTATGTTCTTTTCATGAACCACATAAGCATCCACCAGTGTCATTGCATGTATGTTCTTTTCATGAATCATAGCTAGAGTCATTTCATGTGTGTTACTTCCATAAACCACATATGGATCCACCTAGTGTGATTGCATGTCTGTTCCTCTAAAAAACCACATAAGGATCCACTAGTGTCATTGCCTGTCTATTCTTTTCATGAACCACATAAGGATCCACCAGTGTCATTGCATGTCTGTTCTTTTCATGAATCACTGCTAGAGTCATTGCATGTCTTTTAATTTCATAAACCACATATGGACCCACCTAGTGTGATTGCATGTCTGTTCCTCTAAGCAAACCACATAAGATCCACCAGTGTCATTGCGTGTCTGTTCTTTTCATGAACCACAACCAGTGTCATTGCACGTGTTTTCTTCTAAACAAACCACGTAAGGATCCACCAGTGTCATTGCCTATCTGTTCTTTTCATGAACCACACCCAGTGTCATTGCATGTGTGTTCTTCTAAACAAACCACATAAGGATCCACCAGTGTTATTGCATGTCTGTTCTTTTCATGAACCATATAAGGATCCACCAGTGTCATTGCATGTATGTTCTTTCATGAACCACAACTAGATTCATTGCATGTCTTTTACTTCCATAAACCACATATGGATCCACCTAGTGTGATTGCATGACTGTTCCTCTAAAAAAACCACATAAGGATCCACTAGTGTCATTGCGTGTATGTTCTTTTCATGAACCACACCCAGTGTCATTGCATGTCTGTTCTTCTAAACAAACCACATAAAGATCCACTAGTGTCATTGCCTATCTGTTCTTTCATGAACCACACCTAGTTTCATTGCACGTGTGTTCTTCTAAACAAACCACATAAGTCATTGCCTATCTATTCTTTTCATGAACCACACCCGGTGTCATTGCATGTCTGTTCTTTTCATGAACCATATCTAGAGTCATTGCATGTCTATTCCTCTAAACAAACCACATAAGGATCCACCAGTGTCATTGCATGTCTGTTATTTTCATGAACCACACCCAGTGTCATTGCATGTCTTTTAATTCCATAAACCACATCTGGATCCACCTAGTGTGATTGCATGTTTGTTCCTCTAAAAAAACCACATAAGGATCCACCAATGTCATTGCGTGTCTGTTTTTTTCATGAACCACACCCAATGTCATTGCATGTGTGTTCTTCTAAACAAACCACATAAGGATCCACCAGTGTCATTTCCTATTTGTTCTTTTCATGATGCACACCTTGTGTCATTGCATGTGTGTTCTTCTAAACAAACCACACAAGTCATTGCATGTCTGTTCTTTTCATGAACCACACCCGGTGTCATTGCATGTATGTTCTTTTCATGAACCATATCTAGACTCATTGCATGTCTGTTCCTCTAAACAAACCACATAAGGATCCACCAGTGTCATTGCATGTCTGTTCTTTTCATGAACCACACCCGGTGTCATTGCATGCGTGTTCTTTTCATTAACCATAGCTAGAGTCATTGCATGTCTGTTACTTCCATAAACTACACAATGACTCACCGATGTCATTGCATGTATGTTCTTTTCATGAACCACACCCAGTGTCATTGCATGTCTGTTCTTTTCATGAATCACAGCTAGAGTCATTGCATGTCTGTTACTTCCACAAACCACATACGGATCCACCTAGTGTGATTGCATGTCTGTTCCTCTAAACAAACCACATAAGGATCCACCAGTGTCATTGCGTGTATGTTCATCTCATGAACCACACCTAGTGCCATTGCATGTGTGTTACTTCCATAAACCACACATGGATCCACCGATGTCATTGCATGTCTGTTCTTTTCATTAACCACACCCAGTGTCACTACACGTGTCTGTTCTCCTGACAAACCACATAAGGATCCACCCAGTGTCATTGGATGTGTGTTCTTCTCATTCTCCACAGCTAGAGTCCACCAGTGTCATTGCCTGCCTGTTCTTTTCATGAACCACATAAGGATCCACAAGTGTCATTGCATGTCTGTTCTTTTCATGAACCACAGCTAGAGTCATTGCATGTGTGTTACTTCCATAAACCACATATGGATCCACCTAGTGTGATTGCATGTCTGTTTCTCTAAACAAACCACATAAGGATCCACCAATGTCATTGCATGTCTGTTCTTTTCATGACCACAACTAGAGTCCACCAGTGTCATTGGATGTATGTTCTTCCCATGAACCACACATGGATCCACCAGTGTCATTGCATGTCTAATCTTTTCATGAATCACAGCTAGAGTCATTGCATGTCTGTTACTTCCATAAACCACATATGGATCCACCTAGTGTGATTGCATGTCTGTTCCTCTAAACAAACCACATAAGGATCCACCAGTGTCATTGGATGTGTGTTCCTCTCATGAACCACACCCAGTGTCATTGCATGTGTGTTCTTTTAAACAAACCACATAAGGATCCACTAGTGTCTTTGCCTGTCTGTTCTTTTCATGAACCACACGTGGATCCACCGGTGTCATTGCATGTCTGTTCTTTTCATGAATCACAGCTAGAGTCATTGCATGTCTTATACTTCCATAAACCACATATGGATCCACCTAGTGTGATTACATGTATGTTCCTCTAAACAAACCACATAAGGATCCACCAGTGTCATTGCGTGTCTGTTCTTTTCATGAACCACACCCGGTGTCATTGCATGTGTGTTCCTCTAAACAAACCACATAAGGATCCACTAGTGTCATTGCCTGTCTGTTATTTCCATGAACCACACCCGGTGTCATTGCATGTGTGTTCTTCTA
Organism: Avena eriantha; assembly: GCA_910589775.1. Classification (NCBI taxonomy): domain Eukaryota; kingdom Viridiplantae; phylum Streptophyta; class Magnoliopsida; order Poales; family Poaceae; genus Avena; species Avena eriantha. The sequence goes on from OU342746.1 coordinate 196,982,190, forward strand.
AACAAACCACATAAGGATCCACCAGTGTCATTGCCTATCTGTTCTTTTCACGAACCACACCTAGTGTCATTGCATGTGTGTTCTTCTAAACAAACCCCATAAGTCATTGCATGTATGTTTTTTTCATGAACCACACCCGGTGTTATTGCATGTCTGTTCTTTTCATGAACCATATCTAGAGTCATTGCATGTATGTTCCTCTAAACAAACCACATAAGGATCCACCAGTGTCATTGCATGTCTATTCTTTACATGAACCACACCCAGTGTCATTGCATGCGTGTTCTCTTCATTAACCATAGCTAAAGTCATTGCATGTCTATTACTTCCATAAACCACACAAGGATCCACCGATGTCATTGCATGTCTGTTCTTTTCATGAACCACACCCAGTGTCACTGCATGTTTGTTCTCCTGACAAACCACATATGGATCCACCAGTGTCATTGCATGTCTGTTCTTTTCATGACCACAACTAGAGTCCACCAGTGTCATTGGATGTATGTTCTTCCCATGAACCACACATGGATCCACCAGTGTCATTGCATGTCTAATCTTTTCATGAATCACAGCTAGAGTCATTGCATGTCTGTTACTTCCATAAACCACATATGGATCCACCTAGTGTGATTGCATGTCTGTTCCTCTAAACAAACCACATAAGGATCCACCAGTGTCATTGGATGTGTGTTCCTCTCATGAACCACACCCAGTGTCATTGCATGTGTGTTCTTTTAAACAAACCACATAAGGATCCACCAGTGTCTTTGCCTGTCTGTTCTTTTCATGAACCACACGTGGATCCACCGGTGTCATTAAATGTCTGTTCTTTTCATGAATCATAGCTAGAGTCATTGCATGTCTTATACTTCCATAAACCACATATGGATCCACCTAGTGTGATTGGATGTCTGTTCCTCTAAACAAACCACATAAGGATCCACCAGTGTCATTGCGTGTCTGTTCTTTTCATGAACCACACCCAGTGTCATTGCATGTGTGTTCTTCTAAACAAACCACATAAGGATCCACCAGTGTCATTGCCTATCTGTTCTTTTCATGAACCACACCTAGTGTCATTGCATGTGTGTTCTTCTAAACAAACCACATAAGTCATTGCATGTCTGTTCTTTTCATGAACCACACCCGGTGTCATTGCATGTGTGTTCTTTTCATGAACCATATCTAGAGTCATTGCATGTTTGTTCCTCTAAACAAACCACATAAGGATCCACCAGTGTCATTGCATGTCTGTTCTTTTCATGAACCACACCTAGTGTCATTGCATGCGTGTTCTTTTCATTAACCATAGCTAGAGTCATTGCATGTCTGTTACTTCCATAAACCACACATGGATCCACCGATGTCATTGCATGTATGTTCTTTTCATTAACCACACCCAGTGTCACTGCACATCTCTGTTCTCCTCACAAACCACATAAGGATCCACCCAGTGTCATTAGATGTGTATTCTTCTCATGCTCCACAGCTAGGATCGACTAGTGTCATTGCCTGTCTGTTCTTTTCATGAACCACATAAGCATCCACCAGTGTCATTGCATGTATGTTCTTTTCATGAACCACATAAGCATCCACCAGTGTCATTGCATGTATGTTCTTTTCATGAATCATAGCTAGAGTCATTTCATGTGTGTTACTTCCATAAACCACATATGGATCCACCTAGTGTGATTGCATGTCTGTTCCTCTAAAAAACCACATAAGGATCCACTAGTGTCATTGCCTGTCTATTCTTTTCATGAACCACATAAGGATCCACCAGTGTCATTGCATGTCTGTTCTTTTCATGAATCACTGCTAGAGTCATTGCATGTCTTTTAATTTCATAAACCACATATGGACCCACCTAGTGTGATTGCATGTCTGTTCCTCTAAGCAAACCACATAAGATCCACCAGTGTCATTGCGTGTCTGTTCTTTTCATGAACCACAACCAGTGTCATTGCACGTGTTTTCTTCTAAACAAACCACGTAAGGATCCACCAGTGTCATTGCCTATCTGTTCTTTTCATGAACCACACCCAGTGTCATTGCATGTGTGTTCTTCTAAACAAACCACATAAGGATCCACCAGTGTTATTGCATGTCTGTTCTTTTCATGAACCATATAAGGATCCACCAGTGTCATTGCATGTATGTTCTTTCATGAACCACAACTAGATTCATTGCATGTCTTTTACTTCCATAAACCACATATGGATCCACCTAGTGTGATTGCATGACTGTTCCTCTAAAAAAACCACATAAGGATCCACCAGTGTCATTGCGTGTATGTTCTTTTCATGAACCACACCCAGTGTCATTGCATGTCTGTTCTTCTAAACAAACCACATAAAGATCCACTAGTGTCATTGCCTATCTGTTCTTTCATGAACCACACCCAGTTTCATTGCACGTGTGTTCTTCTAAACAAACCACATAAGTCATTGCCTATCTATTCTTTTCATGAACCACACCCGGTGTCATTGCATGTCTGTTCTTTTCATGAACCATATCTAGAGTCATTGCATGTCTATTCCTCTAAACAAACCACATAAGGATCCACCAGTGTCATTGCATGTCTGTTCTTTTCATGAACCACACCCAGTGTCATTGCATGTCTTTTAATTCCATAAACCACATCTGGATCCACCTAGTGTGATTGCATGTTTGTTCCTCTAAAAAAACCACATAAGGATCCACCAATGTCATTGCGTGTCTGTTTTTTTCATGAACCACACCCAATGTCATTGCATGTGTGTTCTTCTAAACAAACCACATAAGGATCCACCAGTGTCATTTCCTATTTGTTCTTTTCATGATGCACACCTTGTGTCATTGCATGTGTGTTCTTCTAAACAAACCACACAAGTCATTGCATGTCTGTTCTTTTCATGAACCACACCCGGTGTCATTGCATGTATGTTCTTTTCATGAACCATATCTAGACTCATTGCATGTCTGTTCCTCTAAACAAACCACATAAGGATCCACCAGTGTCATTGCATGTCTGTTCTTTTCATGAACCACACCCGGTGTCATTGCATGCGTGTTCTTTTCATTAACCATAGCTAGAGTCATTGCATGTCTGTTACTTCCATAAACTACACAATGACTCACCGATGTCATTGCATGTATGTTCTTTTCATGAACCACACCCAGTGTCATTGCATGTCTGTTCTTTTCATGAATCACAGCTAGAGTCATTGCATGTCTGTTACTTCCACAAACCACATACGGATCCACCGATGTCATTGCATGTCTGTTCTTTTCATGAACCACACCCAGTGTCACTGCATGTTTGTTCTCCTGACAAACCACATATGGATCCACCAGTGTCATTGCATGTCTGTTCTTTTCATGACCACAACTAGAGTCCACCAGTGTCATTGGATGTATGTTCTTCCCATGAACCACACATGGATCCACCAGTGTCATTGCATGTCTAATCTTTTCATGAATCACAGCTAGAGTCATTGCATGTCTGTTACTTCCATAAACCACATATGGATCCACCTAGTGTGATTGCATGTCTGTTCCTCTAAACAAACCACATAAGGATCCACCAGTGTCATTGGATGTGTGTTCCTCTCATGAACCACACCCAGTGTCATTGCATGTGTGTTCTTTTAAACAAACCACATAAGGATCCACCAGTGTCTTTGCCTGTCTGTTCTTTTCATGAACCACACGTGGATCCACCGGTGTCATTGCATGTCTGTTCTTTTCATGAATCATAGCTAGAGTCATTGCATGTCTTATACTTCCATAAACCACATATGGATCCACCTAGTGTGATTGGATGTCTGTTCCTCTAAACAAACCACATAAGGATCCACCAGTGTCATTGCGTGTCTGTTCTTTTCATGAACCACACCCAGTGTCATTGCATGTGTGTTCTTCTAAACAAACCACATAAGGATCCACCAGTGTCATTGCCTATCTGTTCTTTTCATGAACCACACCTAGTGTCATTGCATGTGTGTTCTTCTAAACAAACCACATAAGTCATTGCATGTCTGTTCTTTTCATGAACCACACCCGGTGTCATTGCATGTGTGTTCTTTTCATGAACCATATCTAGAGTCATTGCATGTTTGTTCCTCTAAACAAACCACATAAGGATCCACCAGTGTCATTGCATGTCTGTTCTTTTCATGAACCACACCTAGTGTCATTGCATGCGTGTTCTTTTCATTAACCATAGCTAGAGTCATTGCATGTCTGTTACTTCCATAAACCACACATGGATCCACCGATGTCATTGCATGTATGTTCTTTTCATTAACCACACCCAGTGTCACTGCACATCTCTGTTCTCCTCACAAACCACATAAGGATCCACCCAGTGTCATTAGATGTGTATTCTTCTCATGCTCCACAGCTAGGATCGACTAGTGTCATTGCCTGTCTGTTCTTTTCATGAACCACATAAGCATCCACCAGTGTCATTGCATGTATGTTCTTTTCATGAACCACATAAGCATCCACCAGTGTCATTGCATGTATGTTCTTTTCATGAATCATAGCTAGAGTCATTTCATGTGTGTTACTTCCATAAACCACATATGGATCCACCTAGTGTGATTGCATGTCTGTTCCTCTAAAAAACCACATAAGGATCCACTAGTGTCATTGCCTGTCTATTCTTTTCATGAACCACATAAGGATCCACCAGTGTCATTGCATGTCTGTTCTTTTCATGAATCACTGCTAGAGTCATTGCATGTCTTTTAATTTCATAAACCACATATGGACCCACCTAGTGTGATTGCATGTCTGTTCCTCTAAGCAAACCACATAAGATCCACCAGTGTCATTGCGTGTCTGTTCTTTTCATGAACCACAACCAGTGTCATTGCACGTGTTTTCTTCTAAACAAACCACGTAAGGATCCACCAGTGTCATTGCCTATCTGTTCTTTTCATGAACCACACCCAGTGTCATTGCATGTGTGTTCTTCTAAACAAACCACATAAGGATCCACCAGTGTTATTGCATGTCTGTTCTTTTCATGAACCATATAAGGATCCACCAGTGTCATTGCATGTATGTTCTTTCATGAACCACAACTAGATTCATTGCATGTCTTTTACTTCCATAAACCACATATGGATCCACCTAGTGTGATTGCATGACTGTTCCTCTAAAAAAACCACATAAGGATCCACCAGTGTCATTGCGTGTATGTTCTTTTCATGAACCACACCCAGTGTCATTGCATGTCTGTTCTTCTAAACAAACCACATAAAGATCCACTAGTGTCATTGCCTATCTGTTCTTTCATGAACCACACCCAGTTTCATTGCACGTGTGTTCTTCTAAACAAACCACATAAGTCATTGCCTATCTATTCTTTTCATGAACCACACCCGGTGTCATTGCATGTCTGTTCTTTTCATGAACCATATCTAGAGTCATTGCATGTCTATTCCTCTAAACAAACCACATAAGGATCCACCAGTGTCATTGCATGTCTGTTCTTTTCATGAACCACACCCAGTGTCATTGCATGTCTTTTAATTCCATAAACCACATCTGGATCCACCTAGTGTGATTGCATGTTTGTTCCTCTAAAAAAACCACATAAGGATCCACCAATGTCATTGCGTGTCTGTTTTTTTCATGAACCACACCCAATGTCATTGCATGTGTGTTCTTCTAAACAAACCACATAAGGATCCACCAGTGTCATTTCCTATTTGTTCTTTTCATGATGCACACCTTGTGTCATTGCATGTGTGTTCTTCTAAACAAACCACACAAGTCATTGCATGTCTGTTCTTTTCATGAACCACACCCGGTGTCATTGCATGTATGTTCTTTTCATGAACCATATCTAGACTCATTGCATGTCTGTTCCTCTAAACAAACCACATAAGGATCCACCAGTGTCATTGCATGTCTGTTCTTTTCATGAACCACACCCGGTGTCATTGCATGCGTGTTCTTTTCATTAACCATAGCTAGAGTCATTGCATGTCTGTTACTTCCATAAACTACACAATGACTCACCGATGTCATTGCATGTATGTTCTTTTCATGAACCACACCCAGTGTCATTGCATGTCTGTTCTTTTCATGAACCACAGCTACAGTCCACCAGTGTCATTGCCTGTCTGTTCTTTTCACGAACCACATAAGGATCCACCAGTGTCATTGCATGTCTGTTCTTTTCATGAATCACAGCTAGAGTCATTGCATGTCTGTTACTTCCACAAACCACATACGGATCCACCTAGTGTGATTGCATGTCTGTTCCTCTAAACAAACCACATAAGGATCCACCAGTGTCATTGCGTGTATGTTCATCTCATGAACCACACCTAGTGCCATTGCATGTGTGTTACTTCCATAAACCACACATGGATCCACCGATGTCATTGCATGTCTGTTCTTTTCATTAACCACACCCAGTGTCACTACACGTGTCTGTTCTCCTGACAAACCACATAAGGATCCACCCAGTGTCATTGGATGTGTGTTCTTCTCATTCTCCACAGCTAGAGTCCACCAGTGTCATTGCCTGCCTGTTCTTTTCATGAACCACATAAGGATCCACAAGTGTCATTGCATGTCTGTTCTTTTCATGAATCACAGCTAGAGTCATTGCATGTGTGTTACTTCCATAAACCACATATGGATCCACCTAGTGTGATTGCATGTCTGTTTCTCTAAACAAACCACATAAGGATCCACCAGTGTCATTGCCTGTCTGTTCTTTTCATGAAGCACATAAGGGTCCACCAGTGTCATTGCATGTCTGTTCTTTTCATGAACCACATAAGGATCCACTAGTGTCATTGCATGTCTGTTCTTTTCATCAATCACAGCTAGAGTCATTGCATGTCTGTTACTTCCATAAACCACATATGGATCCACCTAGTGTGATTGCATGTCTCTTCCTCTAAACAAACAACATAAGGATCCACCAGTATCATTGCATGTCTGTTCTTCTCATGAACCACACCCAGTGTCATTGCATGTGTGTTACTTCCATAAACCACACATGGATCCACCGATGTCATTGCATGTCTGTTCTTTCATTAACCACACTCAGTGTCACTGCATGTCATTTCTTTTCATGAACCACATAAGGATCCACCCAGTGTCATTCGATGTGTGTTCTTCTCATGAACCACACATGGATCCACCGGTGTCATTGCATCTCTGTTCCTCTAAACAAACCACATAAGGATCCACTAGTGTCATTGTATGTCTGTTCTTTTCATGAACCACACCTAGTGTCATTGCATGCGTGTTCTTTTCATTAACCATAGCTAGAGTCATTGCATGTCTGTTACTTCCATAAACCACACATGGATCCACCGATGTCATTGCATGTCTGTTCTTTTCATGAACCACACCCAGTGTTATTCCATGTCTATTCTTTTCACAAACCACAGCTAGAGTCCACCAGTGTCATTGGATGTGTGTTCTTCCCATGAACCACACATGGATCCACCAGTGTCATTGCATGTGTGTTCTTCTAAACAAACCACATAAAGATCCACCAGTGTCCTTGCATGTCTGTTCATTTCATGAACCACACATAAGGATCCACCAGTTTCATTGCATGTCTATTCTTTTCATGAACCACACCCAATGTCATTGCATGTCGGTTCTTTTCGTGAACCACATAAGGATCTACCAGTGTCATTGCATGTCTGTTCTTTTCATGAACCACACCCTGTGTCATTGCATGTGTGTTACTTCCATAAACCACATATGGATCCACCTAGTGTGATTACATGTCTATTCCTCTAAACAAACCACATAAGGATCCACCAGTATCATTGCGTGTCTGTTATTTTCATGAACCACACCCAGTGTCATTGCATGTGTGTTCTTCTAAACAAACCACTAAGGATCCACCAGTGTCATTGCCTATCTGTTCTTTTCATGAACCACACCCAGTGTCATTACATGTGTGTTCTTCTAAACAAACCACATAAGTCATTGCATGACTGTTCTCATGAACCACACCCGGTTTCATTGCATGTCTGTTCTTTTCATGAACCATATCTAGAGTCATTGCATGTGAAGGAAATATGCCCTGAGCGGCAATAAGAAAGTTGTTATTATATATTCCTTGTATATGATAGATGTTTATTTTGCCTGCTATAATTGTATTTATAGGAAACATCAATACATATGTGTTTAATAAACAAAAAGTGTTCCTAGTTATGCCTCCCTTATAGACTAGCTTGTTGATTAACAAGATGATCAAAGTTTCCTGATCATGGACATTGGATGTTGTTAATAACAAGGTCACAACATTTGTGAAATCATGTGATGAACATTCATCCGAAGTATAGCATTACGATCAAGTCATTATGTTTATATTGCTATAACATCATACAAAGTAGTCTTAGTCCTTAGACCATGAGATCATGTTAATTGCTAACACTGGAAGAGTATCTTGATAACATCAAATGTCACACCGTAACAGGGTGACCATAAAGGTGGGTTCAGTGCTATGAAGGTGTTATGTTGAGGCTCATGGATCAAGAGTGGAATTTGTCAATCCCGATGATGGATAGATATACTCTGGGCCCTCTCGGTGATATCACATTAAGATAGCTTGCAAGCAAGTGATGTGATCACTAGAATGTTATATCACGGGAACGAGAAAAGAGTACATGTCGGTAACGAGATCAAACTAGGTATTTGGATACCGATGATCGAATCTCGGACATGTATTATATAATGAGACAAAGGGATTAAATTGCTGACGTTAAAGGTTCTCATGATCACAAAAGTCATCGTTGAATGTGCAGGAGTCAGTATGGATCTCCAGGTCTCGCTTCTGATTATTGATCTGAGAGGAGTCTCAATCATGTCTGCATTATTCGCGAACCGTAGGGTGAAACACTTAAGGGTTGCCGGACACCATTTAGGAGCACATATGTTCCAGACAAAAGGTTTGCAAAGCGCAGGAAATGTTCCGATAGAAACCGGAATTGTTTCGGGTGAAATTGCCAAAAGTGGTTCTGCATGTAATATTGAAATGATGAAAGGGGTTTTATGTGAATGTTTATTAATTAAAGTAATTAAAAAAATTCTGAATAAAAATAATAAAAGAGTTTTATTAAATGAGAGAGCATTAAATTTGAAGAAATTTAATGCATTTAAAGTGGAGACTTTAAAAGAGAATGTGAAGGGGCATTTTAATGTGGAGGGGTTACCACCACATGAATGGGGGAGGTGAGGAGTCACCCCCCATGCGCCGGCCATGGAGAGAGGGGGCACCCCCCTCCTCCTATAAAAGGCCACCCATTCCCTCCTTCATCCTCACACCTCCTCGTGAAGGATCTCTCTCCCCCTCTAGATATTCCCCCATGGTCTCGGATTAGCGAGATACATGTTCCCGGTGGCCTTGCGTCTGGAAGGAGTTGCTGCTTCCGCTGATTCGCTGGAGCGAGGAGGTGGAGGTTGTCCGGTGGCTTGAACGTGTGTGCGAGGACGGATGCGCTGCTGATTTGCGGCGCTCGGACTTCCACACGATCTTGAGATCGGCAAGAGTATGACTACATCAACCACGAGTTCCTACTCGTTAAAAAAACTTGTTGTCTTCGAGGGTAAGTTCTCCATGGATGTATGTCCACCCGTTGCTCTGTATCTAGTAGATAGATCTTGGCGTATAGTTCTCATCGTAGGAAATTTTTTGTTTTCTATGCTGCGGACCCAACAGTGGTATCAGAGCCTGATCTATGCGTAGGTGCTTTGCACGGGTAGTACACATATGTTTATATGTGGGAGATGATGATCATGTTATTGCATATTCTATGTACTTTGGATATTGGTGGCATAGTGGGATGAAGCGGCCCGGACCAACCTTACATGTCATCGTACATGAGACCGGTTCCACGACTGACATGCAACTAGTTTTGCATAAGTGGCTAGCGGGTGTCTGTCTCTCCTACTATAGTAAATATCTGATTTACAACGAGTTGCTAATAACTTGATTATCCTCGTTGTGGTTCATGTTCGTAGGTAAGACCGGTTCTATCTCCGAAAGCCCTAAGCCACGTAAAACTTGCAATTGATAAATTAGAGGCGTCTAGTTTAGATCATTGCTGGGCTAGTGTCTTGATATGGTATTGTTGTAAGTAGATGTATGATAGATACTCTTACAACTCACTTAACGTGTAAGTTCCATAGACCTTGGCCTTACACACAAAGGAATGATAGAGATCATACCACGATGCAAATGATAGAGATCAAATGCATGGACCATATCACCTCACTTCACACATTAGATGTTAGCATCTTATATTGTTAGTTTGACGCTTTTGGTAGCATTATAAGATGATCCCTCATTTAGATATCAAGAGAAAATGTGTTCTTCCTTAAGTATGCACCATTTTATGGATCGTGTTTTGAGGCATCACGTGATGATCGGGTGTTCTCGACTCTACGCTTTCATACAACGGGTGTAAGACAGTTTTACACACGCGAATACTAAGGTTCTTACTTGACGAGCCTAGCATGTACAGACATGGCCTCGAAACACGGACCGAAAGGTTAAGCATGAGTCATATAGTTGATATGATGCCTATATAGATACTTGCCTTTGATGCTACACCGACTCACGTGATGATCGGACTTGGTGTAGTGGATTTGGTTCATGTAATCACCAAAAGGACACGAGGGATGTCGTTTTTGAGTGGGAGTTCATTAGTAATTTGGATTAGTTGAACTCAATATATCATAAACTTAGTCTAAATATATTTTACAAATTCTGTTGTAGATGGCACCACCTGCCTTTAATTTCAATGTGTTCATGTAGAAAGAGAAGCTTGCTGCGAATGGTAGCAACTTCACCAACTAGGCTGTGAATTTGAGGATTCTCCTCACTGCTACACAAAAGCAATATGTGCTAGAGGCACCGCTAGGCCCCCCACCAGCTCCTGATGCCCCTGACAAGGAAAAGAACGTCTATATAACTCGTCAGGAGGACCACAACTTAGTTCATTGCGGCATACTGTATGGGCTAGAGCCAGAACTTCGAAAACATTTCAAAAATGGCAATGCCTTTGATACCATGGGAGAATTGATGATATTCGATATCCATGCTGCCGTAGAGAGTTATAATGCTTCTGAAAAGTTCTTTATCTGCATGATGGAAGAGAACAGCCACGTACTCAAAATGTCTGGGTACGCCGATAAGCTTGTGTCCTTGGGAATAACGATTCCCATTGACTTAGGCATACATCATGTTCTCCAATCTCTACCACCTAGCTACAAGAGCTTCGTGATGAACTATAATATGCAGGGCATGAAGAAGTCTCTTCCCGAGCTTTTGTCAATGCTTAAGACTGCAGAAGTGGAGATTAGGAAAGAACATCAAGTGTTGATGATCAATAAGACCACCGGTTTCAAGAAGGATAAGAAAGGAAAGCAGAAGGGAAAGAAGGGCAAGAAATCTGTTGCCGCGCCTGAAAAGAAACCCCGAGCTGGCCCTAAGTCTGACACTGAGTGCTACTATTGCAAGGGGACTGGCCATTGGAAGCGCAACTGCCCCAAGTATTTGGCGGACAAGAAGGCCGGCAAGGCAAACAAAGGTATATGTGATATACATGTTATTGATGTGTACTTGACTAGTACTCGCAGTAGCACCTGGGTATTTGATACGGGATCGGTTGCTAATATATGTAACTCGATTCAGGGGCTGCGGAACAAGCGACAACTAGCAAGGGATGAGGTCACGATGCGGGTCGGCAATGGATCAAGAGTTGATGTGATCGCCATCGGAACGCTGCCTCTCCATATGCCGTCGGGATTAGTTATAAACCTGAATAATTGTTATTTAGTGCCTGCACTGAGCATGAACATTGTATCCGGATCATGTTTGATGCAAAGTGGTTATTCGTTTAAGTCTGAAAACAATGGTTGTTCGATTTATATGAATAATATCTTTTATGGTCATGCACCTATGTTGAATGGTTTATTTCTATTGGATCTCGATAGTAGTATTACGCATATTCATAATGTTGATGCTAAAAGGATTAAACTTGATAATGATATATCTACATATATGTGGCACTGCCGTCTAGGTCATATTGGCGTTAAACGCATGAAGAAACTCCATTCTGATGGACTCTTGGAATCACTTGATTTTGAATCATTTGATACATGTGAGCCATGCCTTATAGGCAAGATGACTAGAACGCCATTTTCTGGTTCAATGGAACGGGCGACAGATTTATTGGAAATCATACATACTGATGTGTGTGGACCAATGAGTGTGTCGGCGTGAGGTGGATATCGTTATTTTGTTACTTTCACGGATGATTTGAGTAGATACGGGTATATCTACTTGATGAAACATAAGTCTGAAACCTTTGAAAAGTTCAAAGAATTTCAGAATGAAGTGGAAAATCATCGTAACAGAAAGATCAAATTTCTGCGGTCCGACCGTGGAGGAGAGTATCTTAGTTACGAGTTTAGCACACATATGAAAGACTGTGGAATAGTTTCACAACTCACGCCTGCCAGAACACCACAACGTAATGGTGTGTCAGAACGTCGTAATCGTACTTTATTGGATATGGTTCGATCTATGATGTCTCTGACTGACTTGCCACTGTCATTTTGGGGTTATGCACTGGAAACCGCTACATTCACTTTAAATAGGGCACCATCTAAATCCGTTGAAAAGACACCGTATGAATTATGGTTTGGAAACAAACCTAAGCTGTCATTTCTTAAAGTTTGGGGATGTGATGTTTATGTGAAGAAACTTCAACCAGATAAACTCGAACCCAAAGCGGAAAAATGCGTCTTCATAGGATACCCTAAGGAAACGATTGGGTATACCTTCTATCACAGATCCGAGGGCAAGGTCTTTGTTGCCAAGAATGGATCCTTTCTTGAGAAGGATTTTCTCGCGAAAGGTGTGAGTAGTCGGAAGGTAGAACTCGAAGAGGTTATTGAACCTTCTCTTCATGAAATGGCGAGTAGCGCAGCACCGGAAGTTGTTTCGGAGTTGACTTCACCTAATGAAGAGAGAGCTAATGATATTGATCATGAAACTCCGAAAGAGGACACTACCGAACCTCGCAGGTCAAGTAGGACACGTGCAGCTCCTGAACTGTACGGCAATCCTGTTATGAATTTCATGATAGATGAAATAGATGACCCTGCGACGTATGAAGAAGCGATGATGAGCCCTGATTCCAACAAATGGCTAGAAGCCATGAAATCCGAGATGGAATCCATGTACCAAAACCAGGTTTGGACCTTGGTGGACTTACCTCACGATCGAAAGGCCGTTGAGAATAAATGGATTTCCAAAAGAAAAACTGATGCTGATGGTAATGTAACCAT